>LT669795.1:22863452-23305253 GCA_900128785.1 Arabis alpina
GGATGAAGATAATTGTGTGTTTTCATAGGTTTTGATTGGTATGGACATGTTTTCTGCTCATCTCATAATTTATACACATTCATAACAATCACGCCCGCTTGCAATCACAAATTAAGGTTTTATATTTTATTGTCTATTTGTTTGGGTATTAAATTTTGTTTCAATGTTTGTAACATTTTATTTGTGATTGTTTTGTTTTCTCCCTTATATAAAGATCAGTTTATAGGTTAATCATGGTTTCAGGCACAAAATTCGTTTTTGTTCATGTGTTCATCGACTTTGTAGACCATGTCAACCAAATCTGATTTTATTGTGAAGAACAAGCATAATTCCTTGGTGGTGTGATCAACGTGGTGGCTGGTTTTGGATTTTTGTGTTGATTAAATTTCCATAAAGATACATGTTGCTAACATTATCTTAAAGAAAATTTTCCTAATTTATAAAAATGGAAATTTGTAATAATTTTAGAGGTAAAAAAAACACAAAGCATATCTATTAAACCTCTATAATGTTCAACGATATAACCTATTAAGACTGTCCACATAGGATTTAAATAAACCAACTAAAAATTGTCATATCATAATATAGTAATATACATAATCAAAATTTCCTTAATGACAGTAAATCAAGTTTCCCTAATATATAATTGGAAAATAGCTATAAAATTGATAAACTAATTATTTATTTTCTTTTTTTTAACTTCCACTTTTTAAATGTTTATTTTTTTATTTTCTTCTTTTCCATTTCAGAATATATATATACATTTTTATAAAAAGTTAAATATAATATATGGATGATTAAAATTTAAAGACAATTGAAAACATTAAACTTTACTTAATTGTTTAGAAAACTACTAGCATATATTACATACATTTAACTTTTCTAAAATTCAAGAATATATCTTAATTGAATTTCCATAAAGATATATGTTGCAAACACTCTCTAACGAAAAGTTTCCTATTTATTAAAATAGAAATTTGTAATAATTTTATATAACAAAAAAAACCACATTTATAAAAACCTCTATAAATGTTAAATATATAACCTCTTAAAACTGTCCACATAGGATTTAAATCAACCAATTAAAAGTTACCGCATCATAATATACATAATCAAAATTTCCTATCAAAGTTTCCTTAATGAAGGTAAATTAACTTTCCTTAATATATAATTGAAAATAGTTATAAAATTGATGAACTAATTATTATTTTTAGGTTTTTTAAGCTTCCACATTTTAAACGTTTATTTTTTCTATTTTCTTCTTTTCCATTTTAAAAAATATATACATTTTTATAAAAAGTTAAATATAATACATGGATGATTAAAATTTAGAGACAATTGGAAATGTTCAATATATCGTAAATTAAATTTTCATAAAGACATATGTTGCTAACACTCTCTTAAAAAAGTTTCCAAATTTATAAAAATATAAGTTGTTAACAAATTTAAATGAAAAAAAATAAACCACATCTATAAAACTACTATAAAATAACGTCGGGACCAAGATATTTTATTAATTTAGCAAAATATTAATTTATCGAGAAATTAATTGAATCGAAAACTTGATTTCAGACTGAAAAATTCTATTAATTTACCGAAGTATTAATTTATCGATTATTAATTTATAGAGGTTATATACTATATGTCTAAACACAATCTTCATTCAAATATAATATGGTTATCAACTTATGTCTTCAATGTTCTCTTTTCAAAAATAAACTTAGGTCTTCAATGTCATGGTTTCTCGATAACATTGAAGGAGAAAAAAAGCATATCATGTTGCTACTTGGATCAAAATCGTTTATTATAAATGGTGATCTTTACTATCAAATGTTTGTTTAGAAAATTATCGTGATCTAATACATGAAAATTAAAAAAACTAACAACATCTATGATTTTATGTGGTATAGGTGGCTACAGTATTTGCTTGAAAAACGGTATGTAGATTATGTTTTCACAAAAGAAAATAAAAATCCCAAAAATAGCAAAATGTAAAAAAATATATATATTATGCATGTTTAACCCCTTAACCTAATCTAATAATAATATGTATCAAACAAAATTTGCCAAAAAAAAACATCAAACTGTCCAAAAAGAACATGTAGGTAAAACATTGGTATACTTTTACGAACTTATGATTTATAATTACATTTGATTGCTCTAAAAAGTATATCCACTAATATATTCAATAAACTCAATTACATGTTTATTGTGAACACTGAATTCTCCTGAAAAAGATGATTACTAAAACCAGATGTACTTTGTTATGGTTATTAAAAAATACTTAAACCTTCAAAGTTTGGCAATGAACATGATATTTATTTGAATACAATTTAAGCTCCTGAGGGCGTCCACATAGGCGATAAATCAACCTATAGTGTTGTGCCATGTCAACGTTGTGAATTATGTTTCTTTGTTGATAATGGGAAACTTAACATTATCAAAAAAATTAAAATATTATATTTTAACTGTTAGTTGAAAACTTCCAAATTATCTCCTTATGCAAATAGGAAAATTTAAGTAATATTAAAGCAAATTTATAATTATACAATTGGTATCTCCTAATCAAAAACAAAAATGGAAAATTTCTATTTATAAACAAAAAAAGACAAAAACTGAAAGAGATTAGGAAATTTACCTCATTCAGAAGCTGTCATCTATGCTATAAATAAGAGTTCAAACGTAAAATTTTGGAACACAACAAAGTTTAACTTGCTCTTCTTTTACCTTATTGAAAAATATGCACATTTTTTAATGGATTCTCTATAGTTGTTTGATCGTCATCTATTTAGTAACGATTGCTAATTTGTTTCGTTCTTTTGATTTGTAGGTGAATCATGCAATGCATATATTCCTCGACTCTTATTTATATTCTTCTTTGTTTCGTTATCAAACAAAACGGTATCTCCCTCCTTTCCTCCTATTTCTTTTTTTTCGTTGTATGTTTTGATATTCCTCTCTTTGATCGTTTGTTTGTTTTGTTTTGTTAAGTTTTCGTTATTTTAAATTTTATACATGTAGATCCTTTTGATCCCACCTATTGACAGGTATATAAAGAATTTGGTGAAGGATGAAGATAATGGTGTGTTTTTTCATAGGTTTTGATTAGTATGGACATATTTTCTGCTCATCTCATAATGTATACACATTCATAACAATCACGCCCGCTTGCAATCACAAATTAAGGTTTTATATTTTATTGTCTATTTGTTTGGGTATTAAATTTTGTTTCAATGTTTGTAACATTTTATTTGTGATTGTTTTGTTTTCTCCCTTATATAAAGATCAGTTTATAGGTTAATCATGGTTTCAGGCACAAAATTCGTTTTTGTTCATGTGTTCATCGACTTTGTAGACCATGTCAACCATATCTGATTTTATTGTGAAGAACAAGCATAATTCCTTGGTGGTGTGATCAACGTGGTGGCTGGTTTTGGATTTTTGTATTGATTAAAATTCCATAAAGATACATGTTGCTAACATTATCTTAAAGAAAATTTTCCTAATTTATAAAAATGGAAATTTGTAATAATTTTAGAGGTAAAAAAAACACAAAGCATATCTATAAAACCTCTATAATGTTCAAAGATATAACCTATTAAGACTGTCCACATAGGATTTAAATAAACCAACTAAAAATTGTCATATCATAATATAGTAATATACATAATCAAAATTTCCTTAATGACAATAAATCAAGTTTCCCTAATATATAATTGGAAAATAGCTATTAAATTGATGAACTAATTATTTATTTTCGTTTTTTTAACTCCACTTTTTAAATGTTTATTTTTTTATTTTCTTCTTTTCCATTTCAGAATATATATATATACATATTTATAAAAAGTTAAATATAATATATGGATGATTAAAATTTAAAGACAATTGAAAACATTAAACTTTACTTAATTGTTACATACATTTAACTTTTCCAAAATTCAAGAATATATCTTAATTGAATTTCCATAAAGATATATGTTGCAAACACTCTCTAACGAAAAGTTTCCTATTTATTAAAATGGAAATTTTTAATAATTTTATATAACAAAAAAACCACATTTATAAAAACCTCTATAAATGTTAAATATATAACCTCTTAAAACTGTCCACATAGGATCTAAATCAACCAATTAAAAGTTACCGCATCATAATATACATAATCAAATTTTCCTTAATAAAGGTAAATTAAGTGTCCTTAATATATAATTGAAAATAGCTATAAAATTGATGAACTAATTATTATTTTTAGGTGTTCCTATACGTCCAAAATGGAGCTCTGGTCATGTCTAAAAAATATGGCTCATCATTTGAAAGTAACACTACACGAATCCTAAGTTCTCTCAAATTAGGAAAGTCGTATCTTATTTCGTTCTAAACATAATAACAAAGTCAATGACAATGTCTTTGACTTGGTAGATTGTCTACAACGTCACAGATCAAGAAAGCTTTAATAACAGTGTGAGGCAATGGTTGAGTGAAATTGATCGGTATGCAAGTGACAATGGGAAAAAACTCTTGGTTGGAAACAAGTCTGATCTTGCTCAAAACAGAATCGTTACGTATTAGACGGCCAAGGTATATGCACTTCACCCCATTCTTTCCCAATACCAACTATCTTCAAACCAGCATGCTATGTTATAGATCTTATTAGATTCTAAAAAAATGTCCACGATGCAATTGATGAAGCTATTCGATAGACTACACATTATCAACTAGGACAACTATTTGTCACATTATTGATATATGGTGAAGTCGATAGTCCTGTAAATTTATGGAAATCAATCGGTCAAGACATGCTAAAAAAAACACAACTTTCGACTTTTAAGTGCTACATCTAAAAGAATATGAGTTCCATCACTACATTTTAACTGAGAAAGAGAAGGTAGTGCCACAACATAAGCACTCAAAAGATATGAACATAACCATCTATAAACATGAACATATATATAATTCTCTATATTTAAAAATTACCAATATGATAAAAATTAATATTCATGGTAAATAAATTATAAAATTCTCTACGGTTGCTTCACTTCCTTACCATTACACTTTTGCATTCGTATACGTCAACGTTTAACTAATTTAAAATAAGCAAATTCAAATATATATTAAACTCATCAATAAAACAAACTCACGTATAAATATAGGTGTAAGATCACAAACCATCTCTGTATGTTTTTGGGTTGACAGTAGTGGCGAGAACGACAACTGGCTTTGGAACACATTCCATTAGCTTTTTGTGAAAATTGGCAGCTACCTTATCCCAAAGAAAGACACGTACAATTGTCCGGCTGATTAAAAAGGCATACATCTTTGTTAGTTAGGGACTAATAATGTGTAAGCTCGATGTGAAAGTTATGTGCTAAAAATTATGCCATAACCATATCTAAACATGAACATATATATAATTTTTTACATACCTATATTAATCTATATCGTAAATATATTATTTAACTTTCTACGATTGCTTCATTTTCTAACTATTATACTTTTGCATTCGTATATGTAAACGTCTTGCTATGTTAATTACAAATATATATATATTTAAACATATCGATAAAACAAACTCACGCGTAGCGTGGGTATAAAACCTAGTCTATACTATATAAAAGTTGAAGCTATAAGCTCCTGAGGGCGTCCACATAGGCGATAAATCAACCTATGGTAGCGTGACACGTCAATATGTATGAATTAAGTTAATTTTGTTTTTAGTTGATAATGAGAAACTTTTCCTTTTTTAAACTAAAAATATTATATTTAAATTGTTAATTGAAAAAAATGACAAAAATCATCTAAATCCTTAGGCAAATAGGAAACTTTAAAAAGTAATAAGTCAAATAAAACTTTCTAAATCAGATTTAAAGTAATTTCAAGGGTCAATGTAGGATCTAAATCAACCAATAGGGTTATGCCACATCAACATTTAGCGTTAAATTAAATTTCTATTTAATATTAATATGAATCTTTTTACTTCTATAAAATTCGTTTTTTATTATTAGTTTTTTACCATTTAAAAAAATTATGCATTTAAAATATTGCAAAGAAAAATGAAACAATTAATAAACTTTCTATTTTTCAACCTATAGTAGCGTGCCATGCCAACGTTTGAAATTATGTTAATTTTGTTTTTTATTTGATATAGTAAATTAAAAGATAATTTCCTTATTTCCCAAACCTATAAGTTTAAGTAATTTCCGTTTTAATATGTTTTTAGTTTTGACTTTCCTATTTTATTTTTTATTTACTCTTTCATCAATTCCTATATATATATATCTTCCTCTTAAATTGGTCTTCACACAAATCATCGACTTTTCTCCTTTTCTATTATTTCTCTGACGTATATTTCTTTCTTTTTGTCTTTTCTTGACCTAATTTTATATCACCATTGCCTTTTGTTTTTGTAATCGTGTATATTTCATGTTTTATTTATTTAAATCATCGTGTATAGTATTCCTTGGGTTTATGTGTTTTGTAGATTTTACATCTATCGTCTTCTATCGGCAACCGGTTACTGAACTATAGAAGAAAACGCCATTGAAGCAGTGGATTTCTACCATCGTTACAACTTACAAGGTAATATTCAGCTAACTTTAAAATTTATTGTAAATATCAAACCTAGGATCTCATCTATGATATCCATAATTGGCCACCATTAATTGTTTTCTTATTGTTACTATTTTTCAGATCATGAATTTATGATATATTTCTACGTCTTACCGGTTTTATATTCAATAATCAGTATCGATATTGAATATATTTTGTTTATATTGGATCTGATTTTTTGTTTCTCTTCAACCCAAAATAGGGATTAAATGTGTAGTTGTCTTCTCATAAGGTATGTACGTACCCCTTTCCATGTCTCCATTTTTTGGGCAAATGAATTATTTGTTTCGTATTTTTTATATTACTCATATTTTAACATACTTATTTGGGACGATGACTGAAATCTAGATAGTTCTTATTTCATCGTAAGTATAGTTCAATTACATATTAAAGAAGAACTTTTTAGGGAGCTTCTAATTCTGTCATTTCTTCACCAATGGTGTGATTTGTAATAAAAAAAAAGTCGTGTTTCGTAAAATTTGATTTCTTTCCTCTTTGTTTGTTTATATGGCGTTCTTACGTTTCGTTTATCCGGTGATCCATTCCATGGAGTTGTGAATATGGTTCGTAGTCAATCAGATCTGATTATTTCATTGAATCAATAATTTGTCGTTTGGGGTTTATACTTCCACTCCTTTGCGTTGTTTTAATTCATGATTTTGTGCTTTTTGGAGCGGTCTCATCACCATTATATGAAGATTTTACTACTCACGTGAGGAATGAATCTACAACAAGATTAAACAAAGCTTTTTTGAATTTTAGGATTTTTGATTTCTCATGTATTATTATTTTGCTCTTTTGTGTAGTAATTGGTTTTTAGGTCCTAAGATATTTGATTCTCAATGGAGATAAGCGACTGAGACACTTCTTGTGCACTACTAAATATACATATTGTAAGGTGATGAACTGTTCAAGTTAATTTAAAAAGCAAAGAAATTGAATATAAGTCTTTTGTTGTTTTCTAAGTTGGTATTGTTCTTTATGTTTACATGAAATTTTGTTGTTTTAATTTTAACTTTGCGTAGGTTATTTATGGCTCAATTGTATTATCACCTATAACTGGTCTCAGCCTGCCATGAAAACCCGTGTTTAAATCATCTACGCCAGATAACTTTTCTAATCAAAACGATTTAAAACTCCTCCTTCTGTTTTGGTTAATGGTTTTATTTTGTTTGTTTTTATTATTGAGGAGTTTGTTTTAGTTTATCTATATTTTCATTTCTTTGAATCTGATATGTTTCTCTATACCAACGTTTACTCTAAGAAACAAGACTACATGATGCCTCTTAGAAAATATCGTAATGCTTTGCTCTATCCATATATTTGTTGGGAGGAAGAGGGAATTAGTGAAAGTGGTTCATAAGTGCCTTTAGGTAAATGAACAACATCATATTTATATACATGAGGTTTATAATGCAACCCACTGAAATAAATTCATCTTTGTCTACGGATGAAAGAAAAATATAGAGAATTTAAGGAGGCCCGCCAACTATATTATTTTGAGTTCCGAAAAAAAATTATATGGAATAACGACAATAAAGTGTGGACCGGACAAAAAAAGAGGAAATAATAGAAAGAATAGTCGATATCCATCCACCAACAAGAAAGTTATACTATTTACGAATATCAACAAACTAAAAGAACTAAAAGTTTCAATGATATCTTAACAGTTGAGAGTAAAAAGAGTATCCATATTTCAAATAATCATGTTATGTTATAGATATACTAGATTTTAACATTGAATGGCATGATGAAATTGATAAAGCTATTCAATGACCTACACCTTATCAACTAGGCCAACTATTTGTCACATTAGTATATAGTAATGTGAATTGTCCTCTTAATTTATAGAAATCAATCGGTGAAGACATGTTTAATAAAAAAAACAAATATTATCGACTTTCAAATGTAACTTCTAAAAGAATATAATCTTCAACACCACATTTTGATTGAGAAAGAGAAGGAAACAATATGAACATTCAAAAGATATACAATAACCATATCTAAACATGAGCATTTATATAATTATCTACATACGTAGAAAATTACTAATACGATACATATTAGTATTTATAGTAAATAAATTATTTAATTCTCTACGATTGCTTCACTTTCGTACCATTACACTTTTGCATTATTGTATATATCATCGTCTAACTAATTTAAAATTAGCATGTCCAAATATATATTAAACTCATCGATAAAACAAACCCACGCGTAGCGTGGGTGTAAAATCTAGTCTATACTATATAAAAGTTGAAGCTATAAGCTCCTAAAGGCGTCCACATAGGCGATAAATCAACCTATGGTAACGTGACACGTCAACGTTTATGAATTTTGTTAATTTTGTTTTTGGTTGATAATGAGAAACTTTCCCTTTTTTAAAACTAAAAATATTATATTTAAATTGTTAATTGAAAATTTCCAAATATCCCTATGGAAATTAAGTAATAATAAATCAAATTATAATTATACAATTGGTATCTCCTAATAAAAAAAATGGAAACTTTTTATTTATTAACAAAAAAAAAACAAAAACTAAAAGAGATTAGGAAATTTACTTCACATAAATCAAAAATATTATATTTTAAAATTAAAAATATTATATTTTAAATGTTAATTGAAAACTTCCAAATTATATCCTTATACAATTGGAAAAATTAAGTAATAATAAATCAAATAAAACATTCTAAATCAAATTTAAATTATACAATTGGTATCTCCTAATCAAAAACAAAAAAGGAAAATTTATATTTATAAACATAAAAAAAAAGCAAAAACTAAAAGAGATTAGGAACTTTACCTATATCAGAAGTTGTCATCTATACTATAAATAAGAGCTCAAACGTAGAATTTTAGAACACATCAAAGTTTAACTTGCTTTTCTTTTCACACTTTTTTTATTTGTTGTATGTTTTATGATTCTTTGTTTTATAATAATTGCTTTTCTTTAGTCCTTATAATCGTCTGTTTTATTTAGTATTGTTCTTACGTTATATTTTATGTTCATGTTTTTCTCTTTTCGTATGATTTTTAACCACTAACAAAGATAGATATTTATTTTCACTTTTCAGTATGGTTTTTGTTTCTTTTCATATAATATATATTATTTGTTCTTCTAGATCGTATATGTATATACTCTTTGCCATCTAACTGTTTTAGTTTGTTTGATTACTGATTTGTTTCTTTTGTTATTACGTTTTATAGGTTTTGCATATTGACATCACGGTTAAGAAGGTATGATTTCTGTCGTTGACATGCATATATTTTTATAAATATTTTGGTTTTTCCCACCTATTTTTTTATTTTGGTTATAACTTGATCTTGGTTTTTCAAAAAAAAATTTCAATTTTCTCGATACTTTCTTGAATCTTTGTGGATTATTTGCGAGCCTAATTTGAAAATTAGGTAAGAAAGATTTTAGGCACGAACAATATATTTGTTTGTTAAAACAAATAGAAGAAAAAAGTAAACATTTCAAAACATACATAGGCGTTAAATTAACCAATAAAAAACTGCCACATCATAATACACATAATTAAATGTATTTTTTTTTCAACCTTAATTAAATTTCTTAAATGGCAATAAATCAAGTTTTCTTAAAACACAATTGAAAAATAGTTATAAATTTGGTCAACTATTTATTTATTTCGTTTTTTAGCTTCTATTTTTTAAAAGTTGGTTTTTTCTATTTTCTTTTTTTCCAATTAAGTAAATATATACATTTTTACAAAAAGTTAATTCTAGCGTATGATGATTAAAATTTGTAGAAAATTGGAAACATTAATTTTACTTAATTGTATATAAAATTACTTTTTAAATGTCGGGTTTTCTATTTTCTTCTTTTCCATTAAAAAAATATATACATTTTAATAATAAGTTAAACATAATATGGATGACTTAAATTTAGAGGCAATTGGAAACTTTAACTTTTATATTACATTTAACTTTTAACATTTAACTTTTATGGAAATAGAAAACCCGAAAATAGAAAATATATTACATTTAACTTTTCCCAAAATACAAGAATATATCGTAATTAAATTTCCATAAAGATATATGTTCCTAACACTCTCTGATTAAATTTTTCCTAATTTATAAAAATAGAAATTTGCAATAATTTTGAAAGAAAAAAGTAAATCACATCTATATATATTCAAAAACTATCTTCATTCAAATATAAAATACTATATTAGGACCCGAATAATATGCGGGTATTAGATATTAAAATTGATTATTTATATAGTTATGATTCTTATAATTATATTCTACACTAAAACCCATATAAGTAGATTCTAAATTGAAACCCTATAATTATCAATTTATTTATCATAAATTACATTTTATTAACCGCAAGATAGAAAATATAAATTAGTTCAAATCCTCTCTTCTTTATATAATAAGATTCTTTATTTTCTCTATAATTTTTGTTTATTTATTTTTATAATCTCTTTAGGTTAATGTTCTTACTAACTATTCTTTCTCTAATTTTTGCCATTTATATATATTCTCGATTTCTTTCTTAATTTTTTATATGTAGTTTAGACTATAAATTTATTTTATTTCCTAATTATTTTAGACTACTATAAAAACAAATTCTAATTAGTTTAAACTATTAGAATTTTTCTTTTCACTATTTAGTTAGTCACTTAACAATTTATTTTGTTAGTTTTCTAATTTTTTCTAATTAAGTTAAATTATTACAATTTTTTTTTTTCACTATTTATTTATTATTTAACAGTTTTTTTTGTTAGTTTTCCGTTTTTATTTTTTTAACACATGTCATCATCTCGATCGATATTAGACACATGTCACCATCTAATGACTTACATTTTTGAAGAACTCTTCTTTATATAATAAGATATCTTTAAAATAATAGTATTATAACACTTTCATATTTTTCTTTCATACTTCCAAAAAATTATATAATATTATAAATAAATAAAATATCCCTTCGAGAGACTATATCGATCTAAATATTGGCTATGCCGTTTTATATTTTATTTATTGTAAGTTTTGTATACTATATACTTTCTCTCTAACCTAATTGTTTTGTTTTAGAAATATGTTTTTTCTTTGAACCTAATTATTTTGTGTTTATATTATTTTGTCTCTGATATAATTGTTTCTGAGGGTATAGTCAAATTGACAAGTTTAGTCAAATTGACAAGTTTAGTCAAATGTGTTTTAAATCATTCAGTATTTTACATACATTTCTCAGGATTTAGGCTCCCATTTATTGTTTAGTGCCCCCATTAAAATCTACAAGTTTAGTTAAATCGATCATTTTAAACCATTCAATATTTTACATATATTTGTGAGAGTTTAGGCTCCCATTTAGAGTTAATTTCCCTTAAAATTGACAAGTTTACTCAAATCAATCGTTTTAAATTGTTAATTTATTATATTTTAATTGTTAATAGGAAACTTCTATTTTTTAAAAATTTGTTTTGTTCTATCTTCTTACTAATTTTTTCATTTTTAGAAATTCATATACTTTAGAAAAAATAAAGTGAAATAAAATAGTTAATAATTTTCTATTTGAGCTAATGTAGTTTTTTTTTGTAAAAACAAATATAATGAAAAGGTAACATGACAAAAAAATTATGTATAGGAAATAAATAAGCATATTTAATTTTGTTAATAATGAAATGACTAAATAAATTTATCCAAATGATCCTAACAAAATATAAAATAGATAACTATTTATTGTATAATATATATATGTTCAAATATATTAGTGACTTTATGTGTTCTTTTTAAGGTTTTATGCTTCTATTCTTATTTTCTTTGTCTATTCATTTTTTTTTTATTTGTCGACAATTGGATAGAACTTTTATTGCTTAGAGTATCACCTCCATCCTCTCATTCTCTCTAAAAAAAATTTAGGAGTGCCAGAATTATTACTCTTTACTAGCCAATGTAATAATTTAAGGAAAATCATGCGCCATGTCTCTATATTTATCTTGGCATGATGCACTAACTATGTTATAAGGTTTAACACATCTTAAAAATTGTTACATGTGAGGTGATTATGTTCGATCATATTTAGATTAAAATCAAGCAATAAATATGTCTATTGAAACATTACGAATATATTAACTTAGTAAAGTAGAACCAATGTGAAGCTAAATACTTCCACATAGAATTAAAAAAACATAACTCTATTAGTCCACATTAACATTTAAAATTATGTTAATTTTGTGTTTTTGTTAGTAGAAATTTTTCCATTTCCATAAAGTTCATTTCTTATTTTTATTTAAACAATCTTTCCATTTTCTTTTAAAATATGCATTTTGGAATACATAATGTGAAATTAAATATTTATTAAATTGTATATTTTTTTATCAACTCATTTATAAAACAAACCCACGCGTAGCGTGGGTATAAAATATAGTCTATACTATATAAAAGTTGAAGCTATAAGCCTTGTTCTTCTTCTTCACTTTCCTCAACCACCTTAGCCTTGTTCTTCTTTTTCTTAGAACCCGGAGAGTCATCCTTAGTCTTACTCTTCTTTTTCTTAGAAACCGGAGCATCTAACTCCCAAAAATCTTCATCCATGCATCCACCAAGAATGTCGCGGATCATGTTATTAAGTTTGAAATCTTCTGCATCAATCCATGTAGGGTAAATGAATTCGAGAGGCTTCACCACTAAGTGTCTGATACGAACCTATAAAGAACATTATTGCAAAAACAAAGAAAGAGATTATTAATAAAAGTCTACCATCAAAGAGCTAAAAAGTCTACCAGCAAATGAAAATAAGTCTACCATCAAACAGACAAATAAGTCTACCATCAAAGACCTAAAAAGTCTACCATCAAAGAGCTAAAAAGTCTACTATCAAAGAGCTAAAAAGTCTACCATCAAATGAAAATAAGTCTACCATCAAAGAGCTAAAAAGTCTACCATCAAAGAGCTAAAAAGTCTACCATCAAAGAGCTAATAAGTCTACCATCAAATGAATATAAGTCTACCATCAAACAAAAATAAGTCTACCATCAAATGAAAATAACTCTACCATCAAACAGACAGTAACTCTACCATCAAACAGACAGTAAGTCTACCATCAAACAAAAATAAGTCTACCATCAAACAAAAATAAGTCTACCATCAAACAGACAGTAACTCTACCATCTCAAACAGACAGTAAGTCTACCATCAAACAAAAATAAGTCTACCATCAAATGAAAATAACTCTACCATCAAATGAAAATAACTCTACCATCAAACAGAAATTACCTTGTTGTTGTTGGAGGATTTCTTATCCTCCTCCATCACCTGTTCCAGGTTGTACCTTACCCAGCTTCCACCCCAACGTAGCATAGGAACACCTCCTTCTCTTCTCCTCCCAAATCTTTCCCCTAAAATGGGAACTGCCTCGTAAACCCACACAAGCAACGCATGAACACACCCATGGAGTGTGATCTTTTTCATGTCCGTCACTTGCATGGACGAAATCAAAGATTCAAAGGACACTCGTCCCCATGGATACCTCTCGAAAGCCTCGGGATCCATCACCCTTTTTGCAGCTTTCAAAGGGATTCTACTATCACGAGCGTAACCATACACTCCAACATGCAGAATAAACAACAGAGCTATCATTCTCTTCTTCTCCTCACTCCACGTCCTGATTTTGTCAAACAGGACCAACAGCTCAGACCACTTTGGTCCCTCCCCAACTGGGACACCAATTTCTTCCCAAAACTGTGTGTGGTCAATGTCCCAACCATCATTTGCATCAGCCTCACCACAGTTCATATGGGTTACCTCTTCAAACTCATTCAACGAAAATCTAACTGGCCGACCACCAAACAAGGACCACATCTCATAGAACCTTGCAGTTTTCAATTGGTTTGAGAGGAAATGAGTCACCGTCGCACCTGAGAAATTGAATTTCCGTGCAGCAAGCTTCAGAATTATTCCAACTGAGGAATTATTCATTATATCATTGTACACGTCTTCACCAACTGCTTCCCCCATTTTCTCAAAGTCGTGTAACATGCAATTGTGATGCATGCTTCTTTGCCCCGATGGTGACAATCCAGCCGGAAACCTTCTGGATGGATATATCTTTCGCACAATCGAGGAAGTCATATCTGCACAAATCAGTAATTATAAGTCTCCATCACAACAAAATAAATCTACCATCAAATGAAAAGTAAAATAATTCTTCAACATAAAATAAATCTACCATTACATAAAATAAATCTACCATGTCATAAAATAAGTCTACCATCAAACAGAAAATAAGTCTACCATCAAACAAAAATAAGTCTACCATCAAACAAAAATAAGTCTACCATCAAATGAAAATAAGTCTACCATCAAACAGCAAATAAATCTACCATCAAACGAAACTACCATCAAACAGAAAATAAGTCTACCATCAAACAAACATAAGTCTACCATCAAATGAAAATAATTCTACCATCAAACAGAAAATAAGTCTACCATCAAACAAAAAATAAGTCCCATCAAACAAAAAATAAGTCTACCATCACATAAAATATAAGTCTACCATCACATAAAAAATTTCTACAATACAACAGAACGTAAAAACACTTTAATTAATCTACCGATACTTAAAATAAATCTACCACCACAGAGATTAACAAATCTACGATACCAATATTTTCTCTTACTTTATCTGCGAATATCGACGCCGGAATCTGGGTTTTCACAACCGAAACTGAAATAAATATACAGATTTCAGATTAGGGTTTTCGTCATTCATACAAGACTTCCACAAACCAAAACAAAACGGTTAGAATAAACTGAATACCTATTTTCAATGCACGAAATCGAAAACCCACCGCT
This sequence comes from Arabis alpina, assembly GCA_900128785.1. Classification (NCBI taxonomy): domain Eukaryota; kingdom Viridiplantae; phylum Streptophyta; class Magnoliopsida; order Brassicales; family Brassicaceae; genus Arabis; species Arabis alpina. Next base: position 22,878,879 of record LT669795.1, read on the forward strand.
TGACGGAACTTTGCTTCGCCGGAATTTCGAAAACCTAAAACCGACGGACGCAAAATGTACTTCAAATTCCGTATAAACTCCTTACCGAATACTCGTCATGGATAGAGAAGGCGAAAACTCATAAAAGAAATCGAAACTTACCGTCAAATCAACGTCGCTTGAACAATCTCCAAAATCGCCGGTTACGCAGAAGGTGAAGAAGAAGAACGGTTTTTGCGTTTAGGTTTTTTTTTCCTTTTTTTATATGTTCAGTTTTTTTTTTTAGTAGCAAAACTGTTAATAAACGGTTTTGCCATATTTTAAAGGTCTTTGTAACCTTTTTTTAGAAAAAAAATAAGAGCTCAAACATATAAAGGTTGTTTGAGTAAACCATATATCTAAGAAAGTATTTTGAGTAATTATCTCTTCTAAAATACAAAACATAGAATCGAGATACGACCTTTGTCTTTAATTCATCAGATCTTTTGTAATGTGACATATATATGAAATTTTGAATCCTATAATACAACTATGTTGAGATACTCAATTATAGAATTTGAATACTAAAATTCTACGCTATTTTTAGGAATTTATTTATTTTCAAGAGAGAAAAAAAAGATGAAAGATTATTGAAAATTTAATAGTTTGTGAATGTATGAGTGTCAATTTGGAAAAGTGAAGAAGTGTATGGAACTTTTATGATCACATTGTAATTTGACAGAATAATTTCAAATCATGCAATTAAAGCATATGTTTCATGCTTTATCTCGCCATATCTTCTATATATTAAAGGAGAAGCATTTTGAGCTTATGTGTCAACCTCTTCTTTTTTTCTCTCTTTTTTGATTTAATTTATTACTCTATTTTTACTTACTATTATACTTCTATCCAAACACCCTATAATAACATAATCCTTATATCCAAACATACTTTCAAGTCAAGCTTTTCTTTTTTTTCCTTCAAGTTTTTCAATTTAATTTATTACTCTATTATTACCTACTAATATATTTATATCTAAACACACTACCATAATCCACATATCAAAACATAATTTTAATTAATAAGAATTCAATAATTCAATTACACTACAAAACATAAATCAATTAATTATATTTAAAAGAAGAATTATGATTTATTCTACATTGATTAAATAATCATTAATATATAAGACCATATTTTTTTTTTTGGGTGAATATTACAAGATCAAAAATTGGTGACAAGTTTTTGATTATATATGCAATCTTTGACTTTTTTTATTTTTATCTTTGAATGATATATCGTATCTTTGAAAAATATGTTTCATTGGTTTCAACTATTTTATAGGTGGAATACATTTTATAAAATATAATCGTAAATTTAAATATGTAAAGTTGATATTAGTTTCAACTATTTTACGGGTGGAATACATTTAATAAAATATAATCGCAAATTTAAATATATAAAGTTGATCTTAGTTTTAACTATTTTAAGGGTGAAATACATTTTATAAAATATAATCGCAAATTTAAATATGTAAAGTTGATCTTAAATTCTTTATCGTAAGTTTATACTAAAACTATATTAGTTTAACTTGATAAATATTTTTTTTCGCGTATAACGCGGGTACTATTCTAGTCAAACATGAAACGTTAGTGGCATAATTAGTAGCGATCAAAGACAATCAATATCAATCATGCTATAATGGCTAACTAGAATAGTACCCGCATTTTACGCGGGATACAATATTTGTGAAGTAAATCTTAGTTAAATATTCAATTATAGGTATTGATACATTTACTATACGGAATTTAAAATCAATGTAACATATTTAAATCTACAACAATTTTTTATAAAATATGTTCCACCCGTGAAATAACTGAAACAAACATAACATATTTTTTAAAGGTACATTATATGATTTAAAGATACAAAAACGGAAGATTGGGTATATAACCAAAAACTTGTCACATATTTCTGATCTTATAAATTAATGATTATTTTATTTAGTAGTTAATTCGTGTTTTAAAATTGTTTGATAATATGCATTATAATAGCCAAAATAATATTGTGTGTTAAAATAACTGAAACCAACATAACATATTTTTTAAAGATATGGTATATGATTTAAAGATACAAAACGAAAGATTGCTTATATAACCAAAAACTTGTCACCTATTTCCGATCTTATAAATTAATTATTATTTTAGTATTTATTTAGTAGTTAATTCATGTTTCAAAATCATTTGATAATATGTATTATAATAGCCAAATTAATATTGTGTGTTAAAATAGTATTTATGTAGTGAGATTATATATATATATATTTTAATAATATTAGATGAGTAAACTTATTTAATTTTGGTTTGAATATAGAGATTAATGTATTTGGAGTGTTTGGATACGAATATAGTAGTAGTTAATAATAGTTATAGTTTGTTTGGGTATAGCGATTAAATTATTTTTGGAGTGTTTGGTTATGAGTATAGTAGGTGTTAGCAATTTTAATTAATTAAATCAAAAAAGTTAGAAAGAAGGAGACCTTGACACATAAGTTCAAAATGCTTTTCATTTAATATATAGAAGATTGATAGCAACGTTTTATTCTTTTGAAATTAAGTAAATTTTTTTTTTTTTTTTTGTGTTAACAACCAAAAGAAAGCCTAATTGAATCTCATCCATTAGATTTATGATCCATTTACCAATTCTAAATTGTTTGGCAAGACTTATTTTATCTCAATTCATCATAGTGTAACTATAAGGTTTTAAATCATGTTAGTTGATATTTCTCTATGAATCTAATGACTCATTTCTTATTTACACGTTACCAATTAGTCTTTTAATTATTTGGCTCATGAAGTTTTAATTAATACTAGGTGAGAATCCGCGCTGACGCGCGAGATTGGTTTTCTAATTTTATTTTGAGTTTGGTTCATACGAATCGGATAGATTTGTGCAAAATAAATTACTATGTGAAAAGAGAAAATGTTTACTTTACTTACAAGATAGAAGATGAAACAAAGATATATAATCGATGATAGAAACTTTAATTATAAATTGCAATATGTGACTTTCATTACTTTTATGTAACGAATCCAACAGTAAATTCAAAAATTCCTACAAAGATCAAAGTTTAACAATAAAGAACTGATTTTAATTATGAAAAGACTCCTCAAGCATAATAAACTCGAAAATCGTATATAAATCTGAAAACTTTAACTGAAAAACAAAACAGTATAATGGATAAAACACAACAATGGAGAAATCATATATACACATGAAGCACTGATGATCGATTCTTTTATTATTATTGTAATCATAAATGTGACGTGAGATGATTACATATATAAGTTTAAAACATTTGAGAAAACGAGTTAGGTATTCAATATGAAATTTGAAGTGATTTGATTTTAGTTGAGTTTTTAAATGATTTTGGATGATTTAGGAAAATTGTTGTGATTTTAATTAAAATCTCATAGAATCCCACCTAAAACAATGTGATTTGTTTTATCACATTTTTAACTAAGGAATTATACCAAAACACATTAACTATATTTGTCTGTCAACAAGAGATAATTACGTGTTATATAGTTAACTATATTTACACAGTACTATACTCATAACATAGCTAACTATATTGTCTATTAATAAGAGATAGTTAGCTATATGTGTTACATAGTTAACTATATTTACACAATACCCATGCCATAGCTAACTATATTATCCGTTAACAAAAGATAGTCACCTATATGTGTTACATAGTTAACTATAAAAATACAATACCCATGCAAAAATCGAATATAGTCAACTATACGTATTCCTCTTTCCTTTTTGAGATCCACCTCCAACCATTCTTTCCATATTCTTTCCACTAAATTTTAGGGATTTTTATTACAAGTAATAATTACTAAATTTAATAGTAATAACTAGAAAATTTAATAGGGGCAAATTTGTCAAACTATTTCTTCTCTATGTTACTCACCTAAATTCTTTTATGGACATGTTAGTTTCTTAATTATTAGCACAAAACATAATATTGAGCTAATTAACCATTTTTTTTGTAAACGAAAAAAAAATGAATTAACATATTTGAAAATATGGAATAGAAACACGATGTATACATTTAAAAAGACTTATGTGTAAAGGATCAATTATGTTGTCTATAACTTTTCACAAGTTTAGGATACATACTGAGAAAATAATTTTAAGAGTTTTGGATGCAACAAGTTAAAGATATGTTCTAACGAGATTTCAACTTTAAGTCAAACAAAAAATCATTAAAACTATGTTTTAGTACATTATCATAGTTATATATGCATGATTATATATAATTATTAATTTAAACTATTAGTGGGATAATATTTTACTTAGAAGTTTCAAAAAAACATTATTTTATCATTTTTACATTGTGAACATAAGACTCGGACGGAACATTTTATTAATTATGGTGATTATTAATTTATAGAGGTTCTATTGTATTCCACTTTTGTTGTTGTTTTGTATTTGAGCTCTACGCCTCTACGGCAATCTAAGGGCATCTCCAACCCTACTATATTTCCTATTCTAAACCCCAAAATGGAGTAAAAATTTCTCCAACCCCACTTCAAAATGGTGTAACTCCATTTTTTAATTCCAAATATGGAGTAATCTCATTTTCTACTCTATTTTGGAGTTGAACTTTCTAATTTATAAAATGGTTTTTCAAAATTTAAAAGATTTTGTTTTAAGACATAAATAATTGTTTTGGTGATAATTTCATTTTCTTTTGGATATTCGCGTTAATTAAATAATTAAGAGTTTATCAAATCACATAAATTGCAACAAAACAATCATATTATACTATAATGTTAAAATTGTAATGTTAGTGTAAGTTTTTTTTTATTAAAAATATTACGTACATCTAAGTTAATATATGTCTTTGTGAATAAATATTTTACAGAAGTACATTTCTTAAGTTAATATGTGTGTATATGTAAGTCAATATAACAAAACATAAAGTTATGACTTTAATTCTCTTTCTTTTTTAATCAAACTAACAAAATTAATGGGTCAATTCATAAATTTTATGGATAAAAACTATATTATTTGTAATTAATAATATAATGGAAAAGAATAAATAAATTCAAAATATTTTTTTTGGAGTAGAAAATAGAATAATACATTGGAGCAAAACTCAACTCCATTTTAGAATTACTTTTTAGTAGAGTAAAAAATAAAATAATACATTGGAGATGCTCTAAATCCTTCATTTTGTCTTCTCGAAACAGGTTAAACGTGGGAGAAGAAACAAAGCCAATAATAACTTGCCATAATGATTAATTGATTATAGATCGAAGGTCACACGACTAAACTACAAAGTAATTTATTCTTAGTATTAACTTTTTTTGTTTGTTTTGAAAACAATTCTTAGTATTAACTTTTTTATAGTTTAAGAGATATACATATATACTAAAATTCTTATAAAGTAGATGCCACACCTTAGATGCAAACACAGAAACAAAGATGAAAATAATGCAGGAGTTGTTTGAAACTACAAAATTTTCCCACTCCCACCCATAAAACCTTGATGGATGGGTGTGTAAATGCAGCCACTGAAGAAAATTACAAAATGGACAAGTATCAATAAGCGAAGAAAACCCAAATCACGTTATAGAATGGAGAATCACACTAAAGAGAAGTAAATCGCTAGTACCATACATCCCCGCTTTGATACAGCCGGAGAGAGCGTCGATGGAGATGACAAAGTCCAACAGCTCTCTATGAATGCACCAAATCGTATTCAAAGATGAGTTTGTAAACCAAAGAAAGCCCAAAATCTATTGAAAGAAAATCCAGAGACGTACAACATCAGTGGGCTCAATGTTCTTCACATGTTCTTGTTAATAACTTGTAGCTAGCGTGTCTAGAAATAGCTTTCCAAAGTCCAGCTCCCTATGATGCACGAAAACGTATTCAGAGATAGTTTGTAAACCAAAAAAAGACCAAAAAAATTGAAACAATATCCAGAGACGTACAACATCAGTGGGGTCATTAATCTTCACATGTTCTTGTTAATAACTTGTAAGTAACGTGATAGCTTTCTCACTCTAACATAAACAGAGAAGAGAAGAGAGCATACAGCATATTGCTTCTTAGTGCTCTTCAGAGCAACCTCCAAATGACTCCAATTATCCAAGACGAAACCAATCTAGCCAGGAAATTAATAAAATGGATAAGCGACGAAAACCCAAAATCACGTTAGGAAATTGGAGAATCACACCGAACTACAAAGTTTTCCCACTCCCACCCATAAAACCTTGATGGATGTAAAGACAGAAAAAGGCAAGAATGAAGAACATGTTAATTCGTAGTTGTGAAATTAAGTAAAGCATTAATCTTTAGATACGGATTAAGTCACCTCTTCATAAGGAAGTCGTTGCAGCACACCTCACCTGCTACAACTTCATTTGTTAATTGCCAAAACATTCTGCAACAAAGGACGATTAAAGCAGTAAGAATAAATGATGCATAAAGGATTGGTGTGTGTATCCAGAAACAAAGATTGACAAAGCGCATTGAAGTTCATAAAGAGATGCGCTTCGATTTTATTACCACAATTTAGTTCATAAGGAAGCTTCTTGTTAACCTTCTTTAGAACCTCCACATCCACCATAGAGTCTACTCCCATTTTCTCAGCCTGCACAAGTTTACAGAATGAAATAAGTAATCATTTCACAATACAAAATATAAAGGTCATGCAGACAAAAATATTATCAAACTGTTAGAGTCTACATGTGAAACAAGTACCAAGTTTCCTTATTCAACAAACAAAGTTATTAAAATGTCACATTTCCAATGTAGTTCATATGCAAAAGATGAATTTTATTTATCAGAAATGATGGGAATAATCACCTCCTCGACATGATGGGCATCTCCGAGCGTACATAAACTTGACAGCTCCACTGAAACGCTTGTCCTTTTGAGGGTAATAATTCGTCAGACCATTCTGGAGGTCAGTAGTCTTCACAAAGTTACGCTTCTTTTACTCAGATTTCCCTCTGATAGTTGTTAAGGATAGTGGGAAAGAACCTCAAGATCCTTCTGAAGAGTAATCATTACTGAGACGAGAGATTTTGGGTTAGGCCGCTCTCGGGCCTCATACTGCAAGCATCTTGAAGCTAACCGTATTAGTTCAGTCCCATCCTCACTTCAACATTGACCCTCCAAGCATGAATCCATCAACATCTGAATGTTCCTATCCGTATGAGGTCCTACGCCTGCCATACAAAGGACCTGGATTATCAAGATACTATATTTTTAAACCATATTACATAAGAAGCCTTACATGGTTTGGAGGAATGTGCTTTTCACTGAGAAGGTCAAGCAACAGAGTTCCAAAGCTGTATATCACACTTTCTGGTGTCACACGACCTGTAAAAATAAACAAAAACCGAGAAATGGTCACTATACAAATAAAGCATTCATGCTTCCCTGAAACCGAGCTGGAAAATTATAGACTAATGATTTTGAGAATCGCAGGAAATAATGTAGGTATTGATAAGGCAATTGCACGAATTTTTTGTCACAATATACATGTTTTCAGATACTCAGGAGGAGTGAATGCAAGGTTAATTCTGTAACTCTTTCCATCTCTACTGTTTTTCATCAAACCAAAGCACGAAAGTCTTGGATTCGCGTCCTAAAAAAAACAAAAACACAAATTATTTTCACATGCATATGACACAAACCAAAGAAAGAAAAAATATGTCTCATTACATCATCAAAAAGAACTCTAAGCATTTAGATCATGGTAAAGCGCACGTCCTCTGCTGGTACAATACTCTAGCGCCTGAGCAATATGTAACGCTACTCTCAATCGCATCACCCACTTCATTGGTTGTAGTTCCTTAAACACATAAAAACAATAAATTTTTCGTGACGCCCATATATTCAAACTTTCATGTACTAATTCATAGTAAGGAACTTACAGTGGAAAATATGTTTAGCCAAAGTTTCATTAGGCTTAAACTCAGCAATACGTAGTCTCTCTTTTCCTTCAAAGCAACATCCAAGTAGATTCGCCATCCTATGATTCCGTTATTGACCAATGGCTTTAGCTTTTCCTAATCTCACAGATTAAAAGCCATAAAGGTTAGAGTTTCTTACTGAAATGGACACACAAACAATCATCAAGCGCAACCAAACCAATGAATATCAAAGTAGATTGATGCAACAACAGCAAAAGTAATAGTTTAGGCCAAATATTGCATACCAAAAACGGGGCTCAATAGATGATCCAAAAACTGAAGGACCCCCAATTTCATTACAAACGAAATGGTTATGAAAAAGAGAAGGTCGAGAAAGAAGTGTATAGAAACGAAGAAGCATCAATCTAAAAGCGATGAGACAGTCTCTAAGGAACTAAACAAATAGTATATTTGAAAGACGTATACTATAATTTTATCTTCATTTGTTTAAAACATATACTATATTTTCGGGCTCAACCGATGTTTCATGTAACTTCCCAGGTAGACGTTTCTCGAACGTATCATAGGAAACTTGAATACCTTAATAGAAGTAACTGGCTCTTAATTGCAACATTACTTGTGTAAGAGCTTTGATTGTTGCATGAAGACATCATGTTATCTACTAACATGGAGGACAAAACATGTTTTAAGTCTCTTAGACCCCATATCGAGAAGCATTAAGTGACAAAGGGAAGAGATTTTGGTACCTGAACCATCTACTCGGCCTCACACCAATTTGTGGTACATCTTTCTTGCATCAGCAACATCTCTTGATGCAGAGTAGTTCTTGGGAGAGGGTGGTAGTGCATTCATTAGAAATTCACCGGGTTAATGCAGGCTGCTTGAGATAGACGGAAAGTGGTTCTGAAATAGAGATGGATTATCATAAAGCAAAGATGCAACTTGATAAAGAGCCTCTCTAACAATTGAGGGAACATATATTGCTCTATCTTAATAGGAATGATGATAGCTCGAAATCTATCCAGAGGAGCCACATAAGATAATTGCGTAATAGGAATCAATAAATATTTATTAAACAAATCAGGAGATGAGAATCTTGGGATGCAAGCAAATTAAAATCAAGATTTGAGGAACAAAAACCCTCAAAACTTGGGTGAGATATGTTGGTGTTCCTCCTAGTGGGGAAACCAATTTGGGTTTGGTTTAAGGAAAAACCAAACTTGGGCCTATTATAGTTCATGAGATTGTTATTGGGCTTAAGGAGGTTATGAGAGACTATATAAACTAGTCATAACCTAATTTTGGAGAAGAGATGAACTTTGAGAAGAGAGGCAATTTTCGCAGGAGAAAAACAGTTTTGTCAGGGTTTATTCAAGAGAACGTTTGGAGACTTAAACGTGCTCCGATTTGGCTGGAATTTTGGGGTTAGCTTCGTGACTCAGTGGTCTTGATATTCAACGGTGGAGATTCTATTTCAACGGTTGGTTCGTTGCAGATCTAGGTTTTAGAGTGGCTGTTCGCATCTGTTGCGAGTGCAGATTTCAGGTTGTGTTGTCTTGAGTGTTTGGAAATCCGACGGTGAGTTCTTCTCCGATTGAGCTGAAATTTTGTAGAGGTTTTCTTGACTTGTTTATCTAGGGTTTGTACGGTGGAGATCTTATTTGATGACCGGAATCCTAGTGAACTTAGGGTCGTTAGGGAATGCCTTATTTCTAAGCTCTTGTATTGTTCTCTTGTGGTGTTTCTTGTGTTGGAGAGTGCTCTTTGTAACCTTAGTCTCTGGAGGACGTGGTTGTAACTCAAATAATTGATATAGTGAATTTTTGAGTGGACTACGGTCCCGTGGTTTTTACTTCTCACATTGAGAAGGTTTTCCACGTAAAATAACTTGTGTCTCATTTACTTTACTGTTTTGAGTTGCTGCTGCCAAATTATATTTTTCTCACAGGTTCACATAAGTGTGGGAAACTTTATTCCGCTGCGCAATTGGTGCTTGTTTTCCCCTACAGAGTGGTATCAGAGCTTGAGGTTTTAAGGGCTTCAGGTTTTAGAGCTTTGTGGTTTGATAACTTTGGGTTATTGGTTGTTTGCTTTTGTGAGCGATGAAAAATATGGGCAGGATGATCAGCTTGGATGGTTCTAATTATCATGTATGGAAAGGCAAGATGGAAGATCTACTTTATGTGAAAGAACTCCATGGTCCAGTTTTTGAGACAGCAAAACCTGAGGATAAAACTGAAGATCAGTGGAAATTGCTACATCGCCAAGTTTCTGGTTTGATAAGGCAATGGGTAGATGATAATGTGAGGAATCATATTGAAAATGAGACTCATGCTCGTTCTTTGTGGTTGAAGCTGGAGCAGCTGTTTGCTCGGAAGACCGGGAATAATAAGATGTACATGATCAAGAAGTTGATTGAGCTGAAGTACCAGGAGGGAACTCTGATGGCAGATCATTTGAATGCGTTTCAGGGATTGCTCAATAAATTATCTGACATGGGAATCAAGTTTGAAGATGAGATTCACGGTTTGTGGCTTCTTGGTACATTACCAGATTCTTGGGAGGTGTTTACAATGTCTCTTTGTAACTCCGCGTCGAATGGTGTTATTTCGATGGACTTAGTGAAAAACAGTGTCTTGAATGAGGAAGTAAGGAGGAAGTCTAGTCCTAGTTTCTCGCGTTCAGATTTAATGGTTTCTGAGTCGAGGGGGAGGAGTTCATTCAGAGAGCCCAGGAATAACAAGAACAGGAGCAGAAGCAAATCTAATAAATTTGCTAATTTGGAGTGTCACTATTGTCATAAGAAAGGGCACTTGAAGAAGGATTGCTGGAAGTTGAAAAAGGACAGCAAACTTGGAAAGAAGCAAGAAGATAGTGAAGATCGGTTGACTATTACCGAGGATCAGTTTCTTATTCTTCTTGAGAGTGATGCCATTAATGTTGCATGCCAGGACACCAGTTGGGTTGTTGACAGTGGAGCTACTACTCATGCTACATCACAGCGGGATTTGTTCACTACCTATACTCCAGGTAGTTATGGTTCTGTGAAGATGGGTAATGATGTTATAGCTAAGGTTGCTGGCATTGGTGATATTTGCTTGGAGACTAGTACTGGTACTAGACTTTTGCTTAAGGAAGTTAAGCATGTCCCAGATATTCGATTGAATTTGATTTCTACAGGAAAGCTTGATGATGAAGGTTTTTATAATTTATTTGGAGGAGGTAAATGGAAACTCACAAGGGGTTCCATGGTGATGGCTCGAGGTGATAAGCATTCATCTTTATATTGGATGCAGGCTAAGGTCTCCAAAGGCATTGTTAATGCTGTGGAGAATGATGATGCCATAGAATTGTGGCATAAGAGACTCGGTCATATGAGTGAGAAAGGATTGTCTGTGTTGTCAAAGAAGGAGGCTATTCCAGGTATCTCCGGTTTACACTTACAGAAGTGTGCACATTGTTTTGCAGGGAAACAACACAGAGTCTCTTTCAGGTCCTCTAGTCCTTCCAGGAAACCCGAGATACTTGATCTGGTGCATTCAGATGTGTGTGGTCCATTGAAGACAAAATCTCTTGGTGGTGCATCATATTTTGTCACATTCATTGATGATCATTCTAGGAAGTTATGGGTTTATACTATGAAGACTAAAGATCAGGTTTTGGGATATTTCAAGCACTTTGTGGCATTGGTTGAGAGACAGACGGGGAAGAAGTTGAAGTGTATCCGTAGTGATAATGGTGGAGAGTATTCTGGGCCATTTGATGCTTATTGCCAGGAACATGGTATTAGGCATCAGAAGACGCCACCCAAGACTCCACAATTGAATGGGTTGGCTGAGAGGATGAATGGGACTATTTTCTAGAGGATTAGATGTTTGATTTCAGAGTCAGGATTGGCGCAGACTTTCTGGGGTGAGGCTTTAAGCTCAGTTGTTCATGTGTTAAATTTGTCACCAAGTGCTCCATTGGAGGGTGATATTCCAGAGAGAGTTTGGACTGGTAAGGATGTTTCTCATAGTCATTTGAGGGTCTTTGGGTGTAAGGCATTTGTGCACATTCCCAAAGATGAAAGGTCAAAGCTTGAGATGAAATCGCGATAATGTGTGTTCATTGGTTATGGTCAGGAAGAGTTTGGGTACAAATTTTATGATCCCGTCATGAAGAAGCTCATTAGGAGCAGAGATGTTGTGTTCATGGAAGATCAGACGATTAAGGACATTGACAAGTCCGGAAAACCAGCTCAAAGGTATGAGAGTCTGATTGATTCAGAGGTTGTTCCTTCTACATCGGTCCACGGTCAGGTTGAGAGTGAGGTTCATGTTGATACACCTAGTGCAGATGCTCCCGCACATGATGAGAGTATTGGTGATCATGGTGACGATCATGGTGAGACACCAACTACTGAGAACCCGCCTATTGTTAGAAGATCTCAGAGAGGTCTTATACCGTCGACAAGGTATGATCCTAGTGAGTATGTGTTACTTACTGATGGGGGAGAGCCTGAAAGCTTTGGTGAAGCTTTGGAGTGTGAACAGAAGGATAAATGGTTGAATGCCATGGGAGATGAGATGGAGTCATTTGATGAGAATGACACATTTGAGCTGGTGAAGTTGCCTAAAGGTAAAAAGGCGTTGCTTAATATGTGGGTGTGTAGGATTAAGCATGAAGAGAATAGTTTGCTACCTCGATACAAGGCTAGATTGGTTGTGAAAGGATTCAGCCAAAAGAAGGGAATTGATTATGATGAAATCTTTTCTCCTGTTGTGAAGATGTCATCCATTCGGGTTGTACTTGGATTGGCAGCGAGTCTTGATCTAGAGGTTGAGCAGATGGATGTAAAGATGGCTTTCCTTCATGGTGATTTGGAGGCAGAGATTTACATGGTACAACCGGAAGGCTTTGAGAAAAAGGGTAAAGAGGATTTAGTTTGTCGCTTGAAGAAAAGCCTTTATGGATTGAAGCAGGCACCAAAGCAGTAGTACATGAAGTTTAAGCCATTTATGGGGGAGCATGGTTACAAAGAGACTACTTCAGATCATTGTGTATTTGTGCAGGTGTTTGGTGATGATGATTTTATCATCTTGTTACTGTATGTTGACGACATGTTGATTGTGGGCAAAAACATGAGCAGAATTCAGGAATTGAAGAAGCAGCTTAGCAAGTCTTTTGCCATGAAAGATTTGGGTCCAGCGAAACAAATTCTTGGCATGAGAATTGATAGAGATAGAGGTGAGAGGTTGATTCACTTGTCTCAGGAGAAGTATATTGAGAAGGTACTTCAGAGGTTTCACATGGACAAGTCTAAAGTTGTAAGCACTCCTCTTGCTACACACTTTAGATTAAGCAGTCAACAGAGTCCGAGTACGTATTCAGAGAAGGAAGATATGGCAAAGGTTCCATATGCTTCTGCAGTTGGTAGCTTAATGTATGCTATGGTTTGTACAAGACCTGATATAGCTTTTGCAGTTGGTGCAGTTAGTCGTTTTCTTTCTAATCCAAGAAAAGAACACTGGAATGCAGTGAAGTGGATTTTAAAATATCTCAGAGGGACTTTTAGTTTGAAGATTACATTTGGACGAGACAAGCTTTTGCTTGTTAGTTATACAGATGCTGATATGTCTCGGGATATTGATTCCAGTAAGTCTACTTCGGGTTACTTGGTAACATTTGCAGGGGGAGCTGTAGCATGGCAGTCAAGTTTACAACAGTGTGTTGCACTTTCTACCACTGAAGCTGAGTTCATAGCCGCAACGGAAGCTTGTAAGGAGTTGTTGTGGATGAAAAAATTTCTTGAGGATATTGGTTTCAAGCAAGATAAGTATGAGTTGCTTTGTGATAATCAAAGCGCAATTCATCTCGGAAAGAACTCTACATTTCATTCACGTTCTAAGCACATTGCTAGAAGGTATCATTGGATACGTGATGTGGTGGCTTCTAAGGAAGTGGAACTTTCAAAAGTTCATACAGATGATAATGGAGCTGATATGATGACGAAGTCATTGCCGAGAGGGAAGCTTGGAGTTTGTCGAGAGATAGCCGGAATGGTTGTTTCCTCCACCTAGTCGGAGGGGGAGTTTGTTGGTGCTCCTCCTAGTGGGGAAACCAATTTGGGTTTGGTTTAAGGAAAAACCAAACTTGGGCCTATTATAGTCCATGAGATTGTTATTGGGCTTAAGGAGGTTATGAGTGACTATATAAACTAGTCATAACCTAATTTTGGAGAAGAGAAAAACTTTGAGAAGAGAGGCAATTTTCGCAGGAGAAAAACAGTTTTGTCAGGGTTTATTCAAGAGAACGTTTGGAGACTTAAACGTGCTCCGATTTGGCTGAAATTTTGGGGTTAGCTTCGTGACTCAGTGGTCTTGATATTAAACGGTGGAGATTCTATTTCAACGGTTGGTTCGTCGCAGATCTGGGTTTTAGCGTGGTTGTTCGCATCTGTTGCGAGTGCAGATTTCAGGTTGTGTTGTCTTGAGTGTTTGGAAAATCCGACGGTAAGTTCTTCTCCGATTGAGTTGAAATTTTGTAGAGGTGTTCTTGACTTGTTTATATAGGGGTTGTACGGTGGAGATCTTATTTGATGACCGGAATCCTAGTGAACTTAGGGTCGTTAGGGACTGCCTTATTTCTAAGTTCTTGTATTGTTCTCTTGTGGTGTTTCTTGTGTTGGAGATTGCTCTTTGTAACCTTAGTCTCTGGAGGACGTGGTTGTAACTCAAATAATTGATATAGTGAATTTTTGAATGGACTACGGTCCCGTGGTTTTTACTTCTCACATTGAGAAGGTTTTCCACGTAAAATAACTTGTGTCTCATTTACTTTACTGCTTTGAGTTGCTGCTGCCAAATTATATTTTTCTCACAGGTTCATATAAGTGTGGGGAACTTTATTCCGCTGCGCCATTGGTGCTTGTTTTCCCCAACAAGATACATACTTGATCCGTTTGGGAGGATTCCGGCTACGAAGGTGTGAAACCATTGCAATTCCAACCGCTGATCTCTTCTATCTATGCTATGAAAGCCTGAGGAGATCAAAAGAGGAAAAATATAGTCAATCGAGTCTGAATGAAACCGTGTTAGAGTGAAATTTCAAAGCATATATTAAGATCAGTAAAAGGTACAAAATATAAAGGCCACATTGTGAAAGCCTTACATGGATCTTGATATTTATATGAACTATGGTTCTCGAGAAGAGGCATTGTGTGTGATGCATTGCAACACTGAATGGACTAAACATTTGTTGCGTAAATTACAATGTCCAGCTCCCTATGAATGCACCAAATCGTATTCAGAGATGAGTTTGTAAACCAAAGAAAGACAAAAATCTATTCAAAGAAAATCCAAAGACGTACAACATGAGCGGGGTCGTTGTTCACTACAAGAAAATTGGACATTGATAGCACATTAGGATAGCACAGTTTCCGTAAGTGCTATGAAAGATAAGTTTGGGATTTTGTTTACTATGTAATAAAAATTCAGTAAGCGGGAAGGTATAATCACTCAAGCGCCAACACTTAGCCAAAAAAATCATTTTCCCTAAAAAAATCATTTTGCCCTTTTCCACCAAACTTATCGAATCAAGCTTATCAAAATCATTTTCCCCAAAAAATCTTAACAAAATTTCTTAGACCCACTGTTAAATCTCTCTGTTGCCACGTCTAAGCTCGTCGACGGCCATAATTTTGTCATCTGCACCGTCGTCTATTGCTCCATCTCAGTTCAATAGGGAGGCTTAATCGAAGGTAATTTGTTCTTGTTCATAATTTCTTTCATAGATTTGTTTTCTTATCACTGCAATCTTCCATCTTCCTTCGACAATTTCTGTATCACTGCAACATTGAGAAGATTCGATTTTAGGGTTTATTTACATAGATTTGTTTTCTTAAAGTTGGGATTTTGTGTGCTATGTATGTTATTTGCCATTGTGGAGTAGTTTATTCTTATTAGGGTTTTGGGATTTTGATTTAGATGTAGAAAATAAACAATTTTGGTTTTGAAAGTTTGAATTTGAGTTTCATCTATTTTCTTGATTTCATCTTTTGAGGAATCTTGAGAATAAACAAAACTGGGTCGGATTTAGTGTTGTAGGACTGAAATTGGACTATGTTTAGTGAGTATTGCTAATCATATGCACTTGAAAATCATATTATGTGATTTGGGTATTGAAAAATTTGGAGTTTTTTTAAGCTAAAGGTTGAAACTTTTCTCTGTTTTGAGTTGTTGAATTGAGGTACGAGGTCTTTTAGTGAATGTTGGTTATGTGGTTTGAAATTGGTAGCTTGATGTTTAATGATAATGTGGTGGGTTGTTTTTTGTGAATCTGAGGTTTTGGGGGATTGAAATTGTTCTTAAAGGTTGAAACTTTACAAAATGTGAGGTCTTTTATCTTGAATCTGAGGTTTGTGGTTTGAGATTGTGCTTAAAGCTTGTTGCTTTTTGGCTTAAAGGTTGAAGCTTTTATGTGTTTTGATTAGTATGTATGATATGGTTCAGTGCTTTAAGGTCATTTGTTAAATCTGGTTCTTTGTTTATTTGCTTGGAACTGTCTCAATGTTTGTTGTCTTTGAAGGAACTGAATAAGTACTGTAATAAGTGTAGTGAGGTTGTTTCATGAATATGAGGTTTTGTTGCTTTAAATTGTTCTTAAATGTTGTTGCTTTTTTGGCTAAAGGTTGAAACGTTTCTCTGTTTTGATGTGTTAACAATGAGGTACGAGGTTGTATTTGATCAACATGTGGTGTCTTTTACTTGAATCTGAGGTTTCTGGCTTGAGATTGTTCTTAAATCTTTGCATAAGGTTGAAACTTTTCTCTGTTTTGATTAGTATGCATGTTATGGTTCCATGCTTTAATGTCATTTCTTAAATCTAGATTGGATTGGAGCTTTGCTTGTGAATGTTTTCATGCTAATTCTCGATGTAAAGTTTGTCATTTTTATTAGATTCGTTTTTATTTTGCAAGTATCATTTTGAAGTTTTAATATCATAGGGTAATCAAAATGGCTGCTTCAGGAACAGTTCTACGTGTTCCATTAGGATCTTTATCTACATTTTGAGTTTTATAAACTATAAAATTTGACACACAACTATTGATTTTGATTGTCTACTTCTATTTCATCAACTTTGACATATTTCTTTTAATGCTTCAAGTTCTTTGTAAACTTATACTAATTTTTTATTTCTTTAATTATTCTTAAACAGCCTAATAATAGTGTCTTGTTTGGTAGTGTCCTAACAATTATACTATACCTTATTTTATTCATTATCTATTGGTTTAATATAATATAAAATTGCTCAATTATCATGTCGACAAAAAAATGTGTATAGACACTACAAGCATCCAAAAGAAGAACGTATAGCATCCGTTGAATAAGCCCAGATTCTTGAACCAGTATTGCCTTTGTGTTTGTATGTTCTGTATACTCTAAATTCCATGAGCCTACATGTTTGTTTGATTGGTTTAATTTACTTGAAAGTCTCAATATATGTATATTGGTTGGAAGATAAGAAACTCTGAATTTGATTTCCATGTTCTGAAATTTTGTGATTATACAAAATCTAATAATGGTGTGGAATGTGTTTTTGTGTTCTTGGTGATGTCTGAGTGAAGTTTTGAATGTAAATATTTGTTGTCTTGTTAACAATTTGTCCATCTGATGCTTTGGTTACCACGGGCCTTTTGAAGCTCGGTTACAACTATGCTGACATCAGTGTGGCTCTATCGAATATTCAGTGTATCACTCTATTAGTTGATTAATCATTCTTTTTTCCTCATTCAGTTTTTCCTACACACAAATATCCACCGGTGTGTAGTAAAGTTTTAAAGCATTTTCCTTCATTTAGATACAATGAAGAACACTGACCAAATCCAGGTAAAACTTTCCTTCTTTTTCCTAGCTGTTCTTGGTTAATTCGAGCTTCCATTTCTTGAATTTATATCTCATTTCTTCTTGGAAACATATTAAGAGGCATAGAGAATACATGCAGAAAATCTTGTCTTCTTATCAGGTTTTTTTTTCATCTTCTCTTGGGATTTTGATATGTGCTCTTCGGTTTGGTTTTGATCTTGTGTTAGTTTTGTTCCTGTAAGTCTGTGGATTCTCATTAGATTCTCCTCTTCAAAAATCTCCAGCTACAGGTTCAAAGCCTTCTCTTCAGAAATCTCCAAAATCTGGTCTAAAATCTCCTGCAAAGAAATCTAAACCAGCTTCACAATTATCCCCTACTCGAAGATCTCAGGTAATTTTTTGTTTGTATATATATGTTTTAAAGTTGTTGATGGTTATTCTTTATACTAAAATAAATGGTTTGCTTTGTAAACATGGGAGCGTAACAATCCAGCTCAAGTTCCAATGGAAAATCGAAAGTGTAGCTTGATGGATATTACCGGAAAGAAACAAGTTGTTGTTGAAGGGCGTTGGGTTTCAAATAACCCTGACGTAAAAGTTCACTTTGTTAAATTAGGAGCTAATGCAGTAAAATTGCAGTAGATGTGGTGAAGGTAAATGGTGCAGCAGTTTGGAGACCATATGACGAAATAGAGTGTATGGAAGATGCAATGGGTACAATTATTGCATGGCCAGAAGAACAAGGTGATCATGTGTTAGATTTATGATATCTAGTTAAGTACTGCTTCTATATAGTTGGATTGACTTGTGTTATGCATTTTGGATTGAGACTTGCGTTATGTATGTTGAATGGAAACTTAAGTTATGTAATTTGGATTGAGACTTTGTTTGATGATATAAAATTATGGAATTTCTATAAACCATGAATATCATTCTGCAAAATTAGGTTAAAAAAATGTGAATTTAACAATAGCGTACAAAACTGCCATATCATCACATATTATCGCGTCAACCAAACTGCTACAAAATCATATATAATAGCATAAAACATGGGCTATAATGTAATGTATTATAACATAAAAATCTGCTATAAAAAAGTTTATTAAGACACAACAATAACGCTATCGTAGAAACACATATAATAGCATGTTCCAAAAACGCTATCGTATGTGACTGACCTAAGATAGCACCCCCATAACATAGCGTTTATGAAAACGCTATTAAACACATACGATAGCGCTAATCGTGTGCTACCAATGTCCAATTTTCTTGTAGTGGCTTCTTTACATGTTCTTCTTAATAACTTGTAGCTAACATGACAGCTTTCTCACTCTAACATAAATAGAGAAGAGAGCATACAGCATATTGCTTCTTAATGCTCTTCACAACAACCTCAAGATATATAGGGAGAAGAGAGAGCTCACAAATTTGGATGGGTGCATGATTGAAGCCATCCTAATAGGGTCTAGAAGAAGATATAACTGAACAGATTGTGAGAATGATATCGCTGGAGCATCTGAAGTGATCGACGTTTCGATGTCTGGTAAATCGTGATGTTAATGTTGATGTTTAATTTTTTAAGCATTTTAGTTTCTTTTTAAGGTGTTAACTAAAAAAAAAATGCTCAGCACACAAGAGGCCACGTGTCCTCTTAAGGGAGAGTTGGCTTCTTGTTATAGTATAGATTTAATTAAAATTGGCCCAACAATTCTCCACATTAATATAAATTACTCTAAACAATTAAGATTTTGACAGACTCGAAAGACTATGACTAGACTGATAAGACTGGTTAGGTAGACTAGACAAACAGACTTTACGAAAGTATAAAAGAAATCATTGTGTTTGAGATGGTAGCATTTTCAGCTTTGAACCATTGATTGTTAATATATGTCAGGTTTACTCTGCTAGATGGTGAACATGACGTCTTGAACCATCCAAATTTGTATGTAAACCTAGACAACGATAATCGAGTTTCATTTCTCGTAGAACTTAGTTCTTTATTTTTTTCATTGTGGCCTTGAACATGTCTGGTATCATGAGTGAATTCGGAGAATATAACTTTTTGTTCATTCTCCTAAAAATGGTATTTTCTCACTCATTAGGTGATATGTAATTAGACTTTGTTTTATGAAGTATCATGTAATACTCCACCAATATATCAAAGCTATAGTGAATATCATTAAAAGCAACGCCTGTCCTTTTTAAACATGAAGCATTTTATATCTATAGATATATCAAAGATAACATCAAAGGCCAAGAAGGTTTCAAGAGCTCTGTGCCGCAACAGGAGGATTGGCCAAGTGACAAGGAAGCTGTGTGCGCTCGACAGAGACCAAAGAGCCTGCTTCACCAACCAAGTGACATGTGGCATCTCGAGCCTTGCGACGTGCAAGTAGGTGTTTGATGCAGAGGAGCAGCTCGAGAAATGATAAGAAGAAATTTGACTTAGTGCAAAAAGGATAAAGTATGAACATGGAGCGTAGCAAGTAACAGAATGGGACAGCTGATACAGTGTTCTCTGCGATAGAACAGTGTTTGTTCTGCTAGACCTTCACGTGATCGTTTTGGCTTAAAGAAGTGGTGTTATATAAAGAGAAAGTTCAGAGACACTTTCCCTTTAGTTCTCTTGGTGAAAAGAAAACCGTTTAAGAGTGAACTCGTTTTGTGTGAAGAACTCCAAGAGAAACATAGTGAGTTGAGAGATTCCTTTCTAGGTAGAATAGGATCAGTTGTGTAACACGAATCTCATGTATGAGATGTCGTGAGTTATCGGGTAAACTAGGTAAAGAGTTTATTTCCCATTTGAGTGAGAGATAGGTTAGATCTCTTTAACAACGTTGTTGTGTGTAACGGAGCTACAATCTTGTATAATCGATCAGTTTTAATATAAAAAGAATTTGTTTTGGATATTGTGTGTTCTTAGTCTCGGTAGCCTTAACAGGTCTCATACTCTCTAAATTGGTATCAGAGCAGATAAACAAACCAAGAACTCTATGTGTTCTTAAACAGATGAAGGTTCTGCCACATGGAGTCAACTATGGAGACAATTGGCGTCAACAAAGCAATCTTGATCGACCCCAACTTATAATCGTATTTTAAGTTGAAACCCGTATAATTATCAATTTATTTATCATTAAATTGCATTTGGTTAAACGCAAGATAGAAAATATAAATTAGTTCAAATCACATCTCATTTATATAATAAGATTATTTTATTTTCTCTATAATTTTTGTTTATTTATTTTTATATTCTCTTTAGGTTAATGCTCTTACTAACTATTCTTTTTATACTTTCAGTTTTTTTGCCATTTATATATCTTCTCGATTTCTTTCTTAATTTTTATATATGTAGTTTGGACTATAAATATTATTTTATTTCCTAATTATTTTAGACTGTCGTAAAAAAATTATAATTAGTTTGAACTATTAGAAATTTTTCTTTTCACTATTTAATTACTCATTTAACAATTTGTTTTGTTAGTTTTCTATTATTTTTTTTCTAATTAATTTGAACTATTACAATTTTTCCTTTTCACTATTTACTTAATTATTTAACAGTTTTTTGTTAGTTTTCCGTTTTTAATTTTGTTTACACATGTCATCATCTCGATCGATATTAGACACATGTCACTATCTAATGAGTTACAATTTTGACAAACTCTACTTTATATAATAAGATTTAAGATATCAAGAATAATGTTTTTACTTTTAACCTTTATTTGGAATTTTATAAAATTATATTCAATATATTATGCGTTAAAAATTGTTTTAGATGTTATTGTCATTTTATTAAAAAAAAACAACGTACTAAATCCATTCTTAAACCTAAATACCAAATTAAATTTAAGTTTAGTTTGGTCTAACGGTATGTGATCAAAAAATAAAAATCAAATGAAAACCCAAAAAACTTAATCCAAATTTTAGTCGATTAAATTTGGTACAATAATTCTTAATTAAAATAACTTAAACCAAACCAAAACAAAAAAAAGCAATCCAAACTCCAATTTAGGCGCCCCTAATTCTGACACAAGTAATAAACCATTCTCACATCTTAAATAATTTAATAGATACATGAAATCAACATTTCCCCTTTTACTTGACATGACAAAAAAAGGAAAAGAAGGGAATATGCTCGAAATGACCTTATCGCCCTTTGGGATTTACAATCTGAGAAAAAATTCCACTGTTTTCTTCCGAAGACAGGTCACTGACGTCGTGTTCTCCGGCGACGGCTAAATCCTCGGAACCAGCGCTATGAGTCGGGGTTCGGTGGTCAGCGGTATCCTGTAACTGAAGCGCGAATTCGAGATTCCACAAGACATCTCCCATGGTGGGGCGTTCTAATCCACTATCGGAGAGACACTTGTCGGCCGTGTCTGCGAATTTCTTGAGACACTCTGGATTGACTTTTCCTTTAAGATGAGGATCGATTATGTCCTCTAGAGTCCCCTTTCGTTTGCAGTTCATCGCCCAGTCTCCAAGACTCACTTGTTCCTTTGGCAAGCTCGGGTTCAGCGCCGCTCTAGCGCATAAGATCTCGAATAGAACAACTCCGAATGAGTACACATCTGACTTCTCAGTCAACTGCTGTCTTCTGAAGTATTCTGGATCCAAATACCCGAAACTTCCCTTGACGACCGTCGTTACATGTCCTCCGTTCATGTTTGGTCCCGTTTTAGACAGCCCAAAGTCGGAAACCTTGGCAACCCAATTCTCATCCACCAAGATGTTTGTCGTTTTCACGTCACGGTGTATAATCGTGTACTTTGCCCCTGTGTGAAGGTAATGCAGTCCTCTTGCGGCTCCAATGGCGATCTCTAGCCTTCTTTTCCAAGTCAACTGAGGTCTCTTGGTGTTGTACAGATGCTCTCTCAGTGTTCCAAGGGACATGTAATCGTATATCAGACACATTTCTCCTCCCTCGTCGCAGTATCCGATCAAGGACACTAAGTGTTTGTGTCTTAATCTCGAGAGAAGTTCGATTTCCGTCTCGAATTCGTTCAGACCTTGTTCTGAATTCGGGTTTGATTTCTTGATCGCCACTTTTGTGCCCCCATCGATTACTCCTTTGTAAACCTTGCCAAACCCCCCCACTCCGATTACGTTTGACTCATCGAAGTTTTTTGTTCCGTGTTTCATCTCAGACAATGTGAACCTACGACATAAACCCGCTGCAAGATTCGATAGGTGGCTTCCGTTGTTTGATTTGGTCCCTGATGTGGTGGAGTTTCCGTATATAGGAAGCCAGCTCGATGTGTGAGAGTCGCTTCCCGGGTATTTTCGTTTCCTTTGATACATTGTAAAGCACAATGCACACAGCAAAACCGCTGCAACTCCTCCAGCGGAACCAATTACTAAAGTAGTTATTTTTTTGTCACCTTGAAATTCTCTTTTACCCTCTTCTTCAGCCGCCTGCATAGGCGATGGCTTCGGGTTTGGACCTGCAAGATTTTTCTTTGTGTCCATCTTGAAAACCTCTAGCCCGTTAAGCTGCACATCGTAATATTCCGATTTCGCAATTATCGATGGAGTCATCTCAAGCGAAATTTCCTCGCCTCCTCCTCCGTTCTTGGCATCAACGTATATTGCGTAATCTTTATACGTTGGGATACCTTTTCCTCCTGTCCATGCGATTATATCTGCGGCGTTTGGATCCGTCTGCGCGCTTCTGTTGTTGATGTAAATGTTGAAAGCTTTCTGGTTGACTTTTGAAAGCTGGAATTCACAGAAATGGAGTCTCATGATGTAGGTGAAGTTCGTGTCAACTTGAAACAACCATGTGAGATTCGATTTGATGTTGATGTCGCCGTTTGGGCCCTGTGATCGAGCTGTTTTGTAGACATCGGCTGGAGCGGTGGAAACCGGCATTTTTTGGTAATCAATCCTGAAATTGTTGCTTGCTTGTAGGGTAATTCCGAGACCTGCGCTGAAGATGTAAGGCGCATCATTGTACCAAGTTCGGGTTAATCCGCCAGAGTCTTGGCTTCCGGGAATATCCTGACCACCGACATTAAGCCTAAACATCGTCTGAAGATTTGTGGCCTTAGCATCCGCTGTCTGGTCTGAGAAACCCACAAGAACAGCTGAATCAAACAGTTCTGGCATCTTAATGACCTCGATACCGTTTATGAAAGCAAACGCCTTTGGGTGTTTATCCGAGGGAGTAAACGTGATGCTCAAAACATCTTTTTCCGTTGGTGCAAGAGAATATTCTCTAACGAGGTAAGCCTGAGTCAAGGCTTGACATGTGATAGCAGCGCTAAAATTGCTGAGAAGTGTAACATCGTTAGCTGCCACGGAGAAATAGGAATCGAAAATGTTAAGCCCCGTATAAGTTGATGGGTAGAAATGTAAGCGGATCAAATGTCTTTTGTCTCCTTTAACCGGGATTTCATAAGTTGCAGGAGCTGTAAAGATTCTTGCTGTCATGTAAGGAATCGTCGAGAGAAGGGAAGGATCTTGATAAGTTGCTGTTGCATGAACCGTATTTGCCGTTTTCAAGAATTTGGTATCGGGTTCCCATTTTTTCTTGTCTGGATCAGAAGCCGGTTCTGATGCCCCGCAGCTCAATGCGAAATCTTGGCCGTTAGTTTGAGATGGAGAAACCAGAAGAACAGAGAAGAAACAGAGGAGGGGAAACAGAATCCAAGTTTTCTCGTTCATGGCTGAAACATAAAAAAAAAAAGGGGTTTAACGTACAAGAACACGGCAAAACAAAGAAAGCTTAATTTTCTCTCTAGTCCTTTTACCTCAAGCACCAGCAGTGGAAGCTGGAGGCTTGTTTCTTCTCCTCTCTGCACCCTAACGATGTCTGATCAACGCCATGGATATGAAACCAGAAACCTCAGCAAGACAAAAACGCTAGTTTTTCTTGTTCTTTTTCTGCAAAGGGGTTATTGGTGTGCTCCCAATTTTTGGCGTTGTGTCGGAAAGAGAAACAGAAAAGAGTTGGAGAATCTATGGAGGAGAGGATTAACCGAAGAAGGCTATGTTTAGCAGTTGGTTAGAATGAGGGACTAAATTGATTTTGGAGTTTCTTTAATTCACTATGCTATAGAATTTCATGAATTTTAACTATGTTGTAGAGCTCTGATATTTGACTTTGATCCTTAAAATAGGACAATAAACAAGTTTGGTCAATGTATATTCTTCTAGAGTAGGGATAAATCTGAAACTCGTTTTCTTTTAGGGGGGTCAAGCATCTAAACAAAGAAAGGTCCCTAAATAAATGGGATGAGTTTTTGCATCAAATTTAAACAATGGAGGAAAATAGCTAGACCCTCTATTGCATAAATCAATGGTGATACCTACTTTTTCCAATCCTCCATTAAAGCTCCTTGAGTCTCCTTTGTGAGAGTTTTATGTGGTCGGGTCGGTAAAATTATCAGGTAGAACAGAAGATTTTCTGATCAACCCGACCCGTAGAAGCTTCTTTGTTGGCCGCGTAAATTGGTGTCACACGCGGCCATCAGATGAAGAACATATATCTAGATCCCAGAAGCAAAGCCACAAAGCTTTGATATTCTCATAAAGAAGAGGTCAAGAAAAACGTCAACAAAAAGCCCTAATTTGCCTCGCAAGGTATCTTTTCCCATTTAGAAGCTCAAAACCTTTGCCTTGCATTACAAGCCACCTCTTTAAAGTGGTAAAAATGGTGAGGAGAAGAGAAGGCCTTACATTACCAATCTCCTCTTCATCACCATCGCTTCCCGAGTCACTACCTGATGTTAGAACAGTGGCGCCATTAGCCTCACAGAAACCAAAACAGCGGTTATCGAAACAGTTATCAATGCGTGAGACACCGCGTGATGTTGCTTGGGAAAAAAGGCGTCGTCAGATGTTAAAGATTCAAGAGAAGAAGCAGAAAGGTGTCTCTGAAAACGATAACGATCCGCCGGATCTAACCGATGAAGACTTAAGGGAGCTTAAAGGGTCAATTGAGTTAGGGTTTGGTTTCAATGAAGAAGCCGGACAGAAGCTGTGCAACACATTACCAGCATTAGATCTTTACTTTGCTGTGAATAGGCAGCTTTCTCCACTTCCGTCACCTAGTAGCAGCCGTAGCAGCAATGGAGGAGATGGATCCTTGTCTTCTACTTCTGCTTCCTCAAGCAGCATACCTTGTAGCCCGAAAACTGACTCGGATTCACTAAAGATCCTTTACCCAGGTAAAGCAAAAGTTTCATTTAATCTTCCTATAAATGCAAATTTGGATTCTTATATATGGCCCATATAAATAAATATACATACACCAATCACCGTAATTTGAGTTGTGCAGGGGACAATCCTCAACAGGTGAAACAAAGATTACGGCATTGGGCACAAGCTGTTGCATGTTCTGTGATGCAATCTCACTAATGAGTGTATATGTTGTGACTATAAGTTTCATCTTGAACCACTTGTTTTTTTTTTGTTTTTTACTTATGTGGGTGATATAGGACAGAGAAAGAATCCTACTATGTAGGATCTCTCTGAATAAGGGAAAAAAACAAATAGAAAAGTTTTGGGAGAAAAAAATAGAGAGAGAGAGAGCAAGAGATTATGGGCTCTCTCCACATACTTGTGCAAAGGGAACAAGATGAAAAATGGAAGCCCTTTCTTATTCATGAACTGTATGCATATGAACTTTTAATATATGGTCGTGGATTGGATGGTTACTGTGACAAGTATATTGAGGTATGTTTTCCAGATTTGATGTTACAAGCAAAAACTTTACATGAGTCATGCCGTGATGCCATGCACGGCTTTATGATTGACATCATTTTTGTAAAAACACTCTCGTCTCTCAATCTTGACACAAACATCTCAGAATTTAAAATCCACTCATATTTAAACCCTAGCGAATTCACCTCAGTTTCGGCTGCAAGTAACAAGTCTAAACCATAATCACTTATTAAAACCGTATAAAAATTATAACTTTCATCAAACAATTACAAATTCATTCGGCCGCAAACTCTGTTGTCTCTAACCTCGAGGTAGGAGGAGGAGGAGGAGGAGGAGGAGGACGACTACTCTGAAGGCGATGAAGAAGGAGCTTATCAATCAGAGGACGACTTCAAATGTTTTCTGTGATGGGAATCAATCATGATTGCTTTTGGTAGCAATGGACATAGAGGCTCGATAAATCAATTACATGTTTAATCATCCATGCATATGTCCAAGCACGAAGACGAAGAAGGAGCACATCAATTAGGCTTCACATGTTCCAAAAGGGCCATGAATTGTGGTGACACGGGAAATCTCCAATTTGAGGACGAGCGAGAGGCTAAATGAGATGGAGAAGAGATGGTTTAGTAAGAAACTTATATACTGATGATACATCAAATCCTATAACCCTTTACAGGTTCGCAGGTTGTTTATGGTCACTAGAGGTTCTTTCGCTTATATAACTCGTCATGCTCTGGCTCCAAGAAAAATGGGAAATTTTCTGAGTTCGGTCAAAATATTCTTCTTGTAGTGACTTAGACATTGCAGGATCTTCCTCGCAGAAATTATCAATCCAATGGCGCCATTGGCGACTAGCGAGAATGTGGTTCAAATGGCTCAACGTAACTGACAAATAGAAATTGTTATCTGAGCTACTCTCTCAAATTAGTAGGGATCGAATCACTAGGAGTCAAATCAAACGATAGGATGTTCGACTTCGAATTGAGCTAAGCGAATAATGTAAAGTAAAAGCAAAAACAATTCGAAACAGAGAAAGATTTGTTGATTTCTTAAGATTCAATTAAACAAAAAGCTAGGCTTTCAGGTAATTCTCAGGATGAATCAAAATTGCAAATTAAACACTGTCAGGATTTAATTAAAAACCGTTCTTGAACTTGGAACACTAAGATATAATTAACCAACTTTCATTGCGAAAACTAACTATGCCTAAACTCTAGAAAGCCAAATTCCTTTTGCGAATTCAATCAATTTAAACACGCTTTAAATCTAAGTCCAATTTGTTCACAAAATTCTTAAACCAAATTCCTTTGCGAATAAGTAATTTTGCTCACCTAAGATCTAATTCAGGCTAATCAATTACACTTCCGTGTCAATCTATCAACCTAAGATATCCAATTTCAGGGTCGCGAATCCTAAATCAGAGTTAAAGCAGTCTAGGTGAAGAACCAATGAGATAATCCTAACAAGTGAATTTAATCTAACAATTCATCTTCAATCATTTCGAATAACCCTAAACCTAACAAGAGAACTACTCAGACATGGATGCAAAACAAATCATAACTGAATAATACTCCATAAAGAAAAAGATAAGGAAGAGATACAAAGGGTTCGAAGAATCTCAAAAACGAAGTAGTCTTGTCTCCCTAAAACTCTCAAAAACTCTCTCTGAATTTGTTCAATAAAATCTAAGGTAAAGATCTAAAAACCTAAAAGCAAAGTTGTATATATAATGTTCTAAAATTCGTGGTGGGCTTTTCTGATATCTTCTGGAAACTTCTGGGCCAAAAAGGCAATTCTTCAATTCTTTAAAAATCAAGTCGTCGTTACTTCTGAAGTGTGTGTCAATCGACACTCGTAGAGTGTGTCGATCGACAGTTGACCATCCTATGTGTCGATCGACACTCATAGAGTGTGTCGATCGAGAGCTGCTTAAATTCTGCTTCTCCACTTGAACTTCGACTTATATCCCATTTATGCTTCAAAATGCACCATAATCATCAAATGAGCTCTCCATGTACAATAACCTGTTAAGGCACTAAAAAGACTCGAAAACAATAAAAGGACTCGATAAAAGGACTTATATCATGGTAGAAAACCGTAGAAAACCGGCGAAAACCATGATATATCAATTGTGCCTCATTCTAATTGTTGTTGTCTACCGCTGATGCAGTCTTGAAAAAGATTAAGCAGTTTTTTTATTAGAGTATTATATACACTTGTAAAAATCTTTTGAATTTAAATAGATTAAGATTTACTTACTCAAATATATAAGGATTATAATCTTTGACATTTATTTATAACTTCCAACAAATCAATCAAATTTTGACATGTGTTTTTTTAAAACGTCTGGATTTTTTTTATTACAAATTATGAAACTATTACATCGATGATTCTACAACGAGCAAGCCTTCCTTCTTGATTCATGCCACGCCAGGCGGTTTTACCCTACTCCAAGCTGTAGATCTCCTGCAAGTTTGTTTCCATTAATCTACAAATATAATAATTCACATCTTTTGGGATTCGAACCTCAAATATATGGGTGTAGAAACTTTAAATCCTTTTGGCCAAGGGAGCTTCCACAATTTTGACATGCGTAAAAGAACTTTTTAAATGTTGACATATGTCAAAAATGTTTTATTTATATCAACTATTATATTATCACTATAATTTTGGATTACATTACAAAAAAAACCATAATATCATAGTGCAATCTAATGCATATTATGAGTATTATTATATTTAGGTTTATCATTATGTCGACTCGTTAAAGTTTGCAGAACATCTGTTTGAGAAAAATAGTTATATTAAAACTATATTAAAAAAAATTAAAAAACAAACAAAATAAATATAGTTCGTTTCTCAACTCTAAAAATATAATATGTTGATTCAAAAAACATATCAAATATGATTTTTGAAAACGAGTAAATATACTTCAAACATATATTTATATATAATGAAAATTAATTCGTCAAATTTTTGGGGAAAAATACATGAATAAATACATCATACAAAGTAAAACTAATTCAAACAGAAATATGAAATGCTAATTATTCATAATAGGTATAAAACTATGAAGAAAAAAATAGATATGTATGAGTAGAAACTGTAAAAAAATAAATATAATTTAAATACGAATAGAAAATCCTAATTATTTGAAACATGTGATGAAGTCTAATAAAATAAAAGAATGAAAATAACAAGTCTGTTTGGTTTTTACATTTTTAGCAATGTTTTTAAAACCGGACCGGCGATCGAACCGGAATTTTTTTGGGTCGTGGGTTAATATGGTTCAACCGGGTCCAACCGGGTTCAACCCGAGTTTAATAATATTTTAAAAATATTAGTATATAAAATTTAATCTTTTTATGTATATGCATAATTATCCAAGTATCAAACAAAATATTTAGTTTATTATAAATACTTAGAAAAACAAAAAAAGACTTTAAGAAAAATAACAAAATAAAATAAAAAATGATACTTAAATCTATAATTAATCTTTTTTTTCAAAAAATTTAAAAATTTTATAATTATTTGGAAAATGTTAAACCTTTATTATTATTTCATTAGTCTTATAAACCCTATTTTTTTAAATTTTTTTTATAAACATATTAATTAAAAAAAAAAAAAAAAATTTAATTCACAAAATAGTTGAACCCGGTTTGATCCGGGTCAACCGGTTCGCCGGTTCCCGGTTTTTTGCCGGTTGGACCCGGTTCGATAGCCGGTTCAACTACATTTTGGTTTTTATGTTGACCCAAACCGGACATGTGACCGGTTCGCGGTTGAACCCGGTTCAACCGCCGGTCCGGTCCGGTTTTAAAAACATTGATATTTAGTATTCACACTATCGTTTGCAATTTTATTTTTACACGTGATTTGATGTTGTTTTCCAGTTTATCTTTCTATTAACACCGAATTGAAGTTTATTGGTTTATCCGTTACCACCCGCAAACGCTGCATTTGCGGGTGGTTGCGGTTGGTAGCGTTTGACAGCAATCATGGAAAACGCTTTTTACCGCTCCGTACCGCTCCAAATCTCTGAAATCCAAAAGCTCATTTCCTCGAGCGTTTGCAGTTGCGGTTGGATGTTTTAAAAAAATATTTATAAAAAAATCATTTTAAAATGAGAATATATATTTAAAATTCAAAGTTTAAATATTATAATTACAAAATATAGAAATAATTTGATATTTTTAATTAATATTCAAGAATCCATCACAATTTTATAGTTATAGAATTTTCAAACCAAAATATTCTAGATAAATTATGATTGTAAACATACATACATAAATTAAATATAATATTAGTCTCTCCAATGAAAAAATAACTTCTTCATTAAAATCATAACTTTCATCCAAACAAAAATTCTTTTTAAAAACAATGTAAATATTATATAAATAGTTTTCTATTATTATTTATATTGAATTAATGATTTTTATATTTTTTATAATAATATGAATTTTGATGTTATTATTACTGTATAATGTTTTTATATTGTAATTTTATTGTTTAACCGCTACCGTTCCGCTAGTCAACCAATCATAACATCCCGCAAACGCACCAATTTCCAACAGCTGCGCCAATCGTATAAACGTCCCGCAAACGCTTCAAACCGCAGTCGCCCTCTTCTGCAAACTCTCGCAACTGCAACCGCAACCGCTGTGGCTGAACCAGTCAGACCCTTAATACCAAAATAATATGAGTAGAAGCTACAAAGTTCATCAAATAAAACACCAATAAATTTTAGAAAAAAACATTTAGAGTTTCATATGTTTCGAGAAACCACACGAGTTCTCGAAACAAAGAATAATAAGAAACGAAAGAAATCGGTTCATTTAATGCTCTCATATCTTGTAGCGCATTATGCTTCGATTACCGCATGGAGCCAAGAAGGGCCCTCCTTCTTAATGTACGATAAAGGTATTATGTAGTATGAGTTCTTTTACCAAGAGCTTGGGTAAAATATAAAATATTTTCTTTAACGCATCTAAAATAGTTTTTTTCGTACTTAAATTCTCAGTCAAAGGAGAAAACCATTTTCACCTTATGCGTGTTAGAGTAAAAGCATGTAGTTCATAGTTTGAATAGCAATTACAGCATAGTAAGGCTAATTCCGAGAAAGTACCTCGATGCCTGAACCGACGGGTCCGGTGCCGCCAATAGTGCGAGGAGTCAGGTACATCATAGCAGAGTCGTATGGTCGGCAGTGGCCTGGAAGTTAAATAAATCTGAAAAAAATCACTTAAGTGCGTCGTATTAATCCAAACCCGCTGACCTGGATCCGATCGAATTGGTAACATGGAACCCAGTATCCAAATCTGAAGAGGTAAAACTCTATAACTACTCTCTTATCTAATCCATGATAAAGATAAAAAAATCAAGCTTAACTAATACATTCAGAGCTTTGTTCTCACAAGTGAAAGGTACCTAGTCTAAACACTTGATATGAGTTGTTTAGGACTAGTTTCACTGATTTTTCTATCTCTCTTTTTCTGTTATGACCAAGTTTGTTGGGTGGAACCTATTTTTTTCTCTTTCATTCTATCTTTTTGTTATTCTCCCTCACCACTAAATATTTTTTCTCAAACGTCATGATATTCCTTGGACCATCTTCCTTTGGCCTAGAGTCACCTGTTTCCAAGCTCTGTTTTCTGATCTTTTTACTCCTTTCGATTCACGTGATTTTTCTCTCTATTATAGTAGTGCACTAGAATTCACTATTATAGTAGTTCACTGTGGTATTGGTTTTTGATAAGCTTACTTTTGATTATTCATTATTTGGCTGGATCGATGATCCAACATCTTTTTCCGATTCAGGGAGATCACCATAACCTTCTCGACAATGTATCCGAGGAGAAAAAAGAAGAAAAATATGGTGATGAAAAAGTTTTGACATAAGAGAAGAAGAGGAGGAAGAGAAGAATGAGTAGAAGAACAAAATATATGGTGGTGGCCATGATTCTCTTCCCATTATCAATGAAAAAAAAAAAAAAAGGAGAACGGCGGCGTAGAAGATGAGAGAAGAAGACTAGGGTTTTTGTTTTGTTTTCTTTGATTTAATGTAAAAACAACTATTTTATTTCTTAAAACAAAAAAAGCTTTAAAATTACATAAGGGCAAAATGGGAATTTTAGGTGATGAGAATGTTAGTTATTGAATTTGTTTTCATATCATTTAGATACTAGATTTTATGTGCAAAAAGTATTATCCATTGTAATTTCCCTATAAATATTGGGTTAATTAGTGGAATAATAGGTTTAAACATCTAAATTAATAAAGTAACAAGTGTAATATGAAAATTTAGTAAGTAACAAAGATAAATAAAATTAGATGATTCTATCATTTTATACATTCAATCAAAATTATCACATTTAATGTATATTTATTTTGTAGTAATTATCACATACAATTATATTACTACTGATATAAATAGTAAACTATTTCACTCTTTCAATTAGAAAAAGTAGTGAACTATATCGTAATTATATTACTACTAGTATAAATAGTGAACTATTCCACTATTTGAATTTTAAAAAAGGTAGTGAACTATACTACAATTATATAGTGAACTATATCGCAATTGTATCACTATTGATATAAATAGTAAACTACTTTATTATATAAATTAAAAAGTAGTGAACTTTAATTTTAATATAATTAACTATTTGTTTGATATAATGATTTACAAGATTCACACATTGAAAATGTGTAATTGTAAACTATTTGTGTATATATTTAACTATATAAATAATAGTGAAGTATTCGTAAATATAACAAGTATAGTTGATAAGTATTTCAGTAATAGTTAACAACATATATAATTAATAGAAATAAAAATGTTAACATTTAAGATGGTGGTTATTGTTTTTTTTTCCTTCTAAATAATGCAAAATAAGTGAAAAACAAATAAAATAATGATAAAATTAATATGAAAGAGAGTGCAATAAATGAAATTATGATGAAAATAAAATATGGAACCACCTACCATAAATATATTAGGAAAGAATTGGAATCTCAAATAATTAGAATGTTAGTTTCTAAATTTCATTTTATGTGATGTTAGATAATTAAATATATGATTAATAAGTATTCTTGAGCCTAATTTCCCTTAAATATTTCAGTTTTATGTTGACAAAAAAAAATTTCAGTTTTATTTAGTAACTCGCTGAATTACCAAAATTTTTGGAATGTTATAGAAACCTTGGTTTCTTAAATCAATACATTTTAATTCTTATATCCTA
Organism: Arabis alpina; assembly: GCA_900128785.1. Lineage (NCBI taxonomy): Eukaryota > Viridiplantae > Streptophyta > Magnoliopsida > Brassicales > Brassicaceae > Arabis > Arabis alpina. Next base: position 22,912,554 of record LT669795.1, read on the forward strand.
TTTCATATCAAGCGGATCCAAAATATAATATTAATAATAATTTTTATGATAAATCTTATAATGTTATTTTTCTAAAGTTTAACATTTTTAACTTTTCATTTTCGAAGAACATGTACGATATTACGACGATAAACATGATTTCAATTTAACCGATCTAATGTAAAATAACTTTAATTGATTTGTTGAGCCTTCAAACACATAACTAATTTGATTAAGAGAATAGAAGAAGGGAATTTTGCCAAAATGCCCTGATTTGAAAAATGCTTTGTTAGAATACTCTTTTCTGTTTTTATGCCAAATTTTTCAAACATTACCCTTTAATAAAACTGAATAATTCAAAATAAATGGTTTTAATTTGATTAATATTTATTTTTTTTTATTTTTTTTATTTTAATTAAATACTTAATTATGATTGACTAATGAGAAAGTGGTGAATGAGGTTGGTTCACCCTGGGGGTGAACCCAAAAAAATTTCTTGTTAGAATACCCTTTTCTGTTTTTATGCCACATTTTTCTAACATTACCCTTTAATAAAACTGAATAATTCAAAATAAATGGTTTTAAGAATTTTTAAAAATCTGAAAAATACAAAAACGTTGTGGAGAATGCATAAGTATATATGTTATAATTTTTTTCCCTAAAAAACAATGATAGAAAACAAAAAAAAATTCCTTCTGTCATGCTCAAATATGTCAGTAGATTACGTGTTCTGCTTAATACTATACATCTACCAGTAGCAGAATTGGAGTTCTTCTAATTGTTATTATTCTACCTTGCGTGGAATGCAGATTCCACTATTTCTACGAAATTCAGAATACGATTTCTACCATTCACATTATCGTCTACCATGTGCAGAAAATACTATCTACTTCTTTCATCTACTTCTTTGTCTATATTCTACGAAATGGTAGAAAATATTTTCTGCCAAAGTTAGTTTTAATTCCTAAATGTAGGATCTAACATAAAACAAAATTATACAGTTTCCTTAAATCAAGATATTTCAAGATATTTGCTAAAAACAAAAATATTTCGTAATTTAAATATTCTAAAAATAATTTTATTTTAACTTTTTTTGCTAATAACGAAAATATTTCGTAATTCAAAAAAATTTAAAATATTTCTTAAAAACGAAAATATTTGTAACTCAAAAGATTTTTAAAAGATTTTCCTAAATCTAGGATATGTTGAAAATATTTCAAAATTCAAATCATTGTAATTAAAAATATTTTAATATAACGTAATTCTTTTTAATGATATATTGGAATTTTTGCTAAATTATATTCAAAAGAAAAGTAAATATATTAAAAAGGAAAGTTAATATATTCAATATTCTCCTATTAAAAATAATTTCATAAGAAAAAATATTATTTCAGAAAACATTTACAATTTTTTTTACTAATTTCAAACAGTGAAATTGAGTTTATATTTTACAGTATATATGGTATAAGGTATTCTAGCAAAACATTTTTCAAATCAAGGGAATTGAGCAAAAATCCCATAGAATAATTGATCACATTGTAAATGGTTTTGATGTTATTAGATAAATTTTCATTTGCTAATTAAGAATTTGGTATTTTGCTTTTTTTTAGTAACAACTTTTTGTTATTTGAACCTAATGTCAATATTATACTTTTTTTAATTTTTGACACTTAATTTCTCTTTTCTCTCCTTAAAAAAAATTGGCATGTAACGTATTTGCCTTATTTTATCGATCATGATGACAACTATATTTTCTGTCAACACTTAATTTTATTTTTCCAACTAGATTAGGACCCGCATAATATGCGGGTATTAGATTTTGGAATTGATAATCTATGTAGTTATGACCCGTATAATTATAGTATAAATTAAAACCCATAAAATTATATTCTAAATTGAAATCCGTATAATTTTCAGATAACTTTTTTCCAATTGCATAAATAATCTTTTTATTTTGCATCATTTTACTTCGAACTTATAATTAGCTTGATTAAGAGAATAAAATAAATTGATATCATATTAAGATTGGGAACGGTCTTCATGTACCTTTTGCTAATTGAAAATAAACCCTAAATCCTAAACCCTAAACTCAATATGATATTATACATTTTTATTTCAGTAACAACAATTATACCTTTTTTAAGCTTAATTTTCTTTTTTTAATTGTATTGTCTAATTTTTTTAATTGGTATGAAACCTATTTGCCTTATTTTATTTGACCATGATGACAACTTTATTTTTTTGTCAACATTTAATTTCTTTTTTCTAATTGCATTGACTATCTTTTATCAAATAGTTATGCAGTTTTTTGTCTTATTTTTGTTATGACTATACTTTTTTCATTAATTCCGTTTCTTTTGACTTTTTTTTTTTTTTTTTTCCTTTCTTATTAACAACTCTTTTTGATTTGTTATTCGTTTTTAAATTAGACTACAATTTGATTTTAAAAGTAAATAATATAGATTATAAAAAAAAATTATTGACACATGTCACAATCTAAACTAACAATGACACATGTCGTAATCTCGTGAGTTATAGTTTGGTGCGCATACAACTTTATATTATAAGATTTCATACAATTTTCTTTTTAAAAACATTGAAAGTTCTTATATTGAAATATTCTATAATTATGTTGAAAAGTATGTGTAGTAAAGATTTTTGTATTCTTTGAAAAACCTTTCAAAGAATAGTTTATATAAACCTTTGAAAGCTTTATATAATAGTTTTTTTTTTGCTAATTAGAAATAAGGTAAAAATAAGGTAATGTGTCTTTTTGTTGAATCATTAACTTTTTTTAAGATTTAACACTTTTCCTATTTTAATCATTTACATTTTGGCATATATAGTTTTTGGTTTGGCTTTAAGAAATATGTTACCAAAACACTAAAAAATATATTAATGTGCCTTTTTTATTGTTGTTTAACTTAATGGTATCTATATTTTATTTTCTTAAAACAATTTACATTAGAGTTTGATTTGTCTTTTAGAAATATGTTAATGAAATAATAAGAAAATATGTTAATGTGTCTTTATTTTATTGGTTTAACATAATTGTAGTATTTTGACACATGTCATCATCTCGATCGATATTAGACACATGTCACCATCTAATGAGTTACAATTTTGACAAACTCTACTTTATATAATAAGATTGTATTGTTTATTTTCAGTTTTTTAATTGTTATTAAGCTTTTTTGCCTCTCTTTTTTTGTGACTTATGAGTATACTTTTTCTTTAATTAAATTTCTATCGATTTAACCTTTTTTTCTTATTGACATTTTTTGTTACTGCTTTGGAAATAATACTACAATTTGAATTAAAAAAATAAATTATATAGATAAGGAAATTTTTGTTTGACATATATCACAATCCCAGCTGACAATACAATAACATATGTAAGTTGAGTTACGATTTATGCCATCCAACTTTATATATAATAAGATAATATTAACCAAAAAAAAATTGTCCGAAATTACTTGTTAAGATCGTTTATCTCAAAACTGAAAAGAACTTTCCCCCAACCCTAAAAAAAAAAGCGACGCCGGATTGACTGTCACCGTCGTCTGCTGTTAGCGCCGTCGAATAGCTCGTCCCAGTCTCCGGTAAGCTTTCTGAGACTAATTGTGCTCTCGCAATTCTCTGTGGTTTCGTTGAACAAGCTCTCAGAGTCGTGCCCCTTTTGTTTTGTCTAGTGTAGATCTAAAGGATATGGCTATTTCCAAAGATCTCTATCCTTCTCAGGAAGACCTCGTCTACGAAGAGGAGATTATACGGAACCCTTTTAGCTTGAAGCTTTGGTGGAGGTACTTGATTGCTAAAGCTGAGTCTCCTTTCAAGAAGCGATTCATCATCTACGAGAGAGCCTTGAAAGCTCTTCCTGGAAGCTATAAGTTGTGGTACGCCTATCTCCGGGAAAGACTCGATATTGTCAGGAGTTTGCCTGTAACTCATCCTCTGTATGAAACCCTTAACAACACTTTTGAAAGAGCTCTTGTTACTATGCACAAGATGCCCAGGATTTGGGTCATGTATCTTCAGACCCTTACATTCCAGAAACTCATCACTCGGACCCGGAGGACTTTTGACCGTGCGCTTTGTGCTCTGCCTGTTACGCAACATGATAGGATCTGGGAGCCTTATCTTGTGTTTGTCAGCCAGGAAGGTATTCCTATTGAGACCTCCCTTAGGGTTTACCGAAGGTATCTCATGTATGATCCTACTCACATTGAGGAATTTATCGAGTTTCTTGTCAAGTCGGCTCGTTGGCAAGAATCTGCACAGCGGTTGGCTTCTGTGCTGAATGATGATACCTTTTACTCGATTAAAGGCAAGACGAAGCACAAACTCTGGATGGAGTTGTGCGAGCTTCTTGTGCACCATGCTAATGTTATTTCGGGTCTCAATGTCGATGCTATCATCAGGGGAGGCATTAGGAAGTTCACTGACGAAGTGGGAATACTGTGGACTTCTCTTGCGGATTATTACATCAGGAAGAATTTGCTGGAGAAAGCCAGGGATATCTATGAGGAGGGCATGATGAAAGTGGTTACCGTGAGAGACTTCAGTGTTATATTTGATGTTTATTCAAGATTTGAGGAAAGTACTGTTGCCAAGAGGATGGAGATGATGACTTCAAGCGACGAAGAGGATGAGACCGAAGAGAATGGTGTAGAGGATGATGAGGATGTCCGCCTCAGTTTTTCTCTGTCTGTAAAAGAGCTACAGAGGAAGATACTGAATGGGTTTTGGTTGAACGATGATAATGATGTTGATCTCAGATTGGCTCGCTTGGAAGAACTGATGAACAGAAGACCGGCACTAGCAAACAGTGTGCTCCTTAGGCAAAATCCGCACAATGTTGAGCAATGGCACCGTAGAGTCAAAATATTTGAGGGTAACGCAGCAAAGCAGATTCTCACTTACACGGAAGCAGTGAGAACTGTGGATCCTATGAAAGCAGTTGGGAAGCCTCACACGTTGTGGGTTGCTTTTGCCAAGTTGTATGAGAACCACAAAGACCTTGGCAATACAAGAGTGATTTTTGACAAGGCAGTCCAGGTAAACTACAAAACCGTGGATCATCTTGCCAGCGTCTGGTGTGAGTGGGCTGAGATGGAGTTGAGGCACAAGAATTTCAAAGAAGCATTAGGGTTGATGAGGCGTGCTACAGCTGTACCAACAGTAGAAGTCAGACGGAGAGTCGCTGCTGATGGGAATGAACCAGTCCAGATGAAGCTGCATAAATCCTTGAGGCTTTGGTCCTTTTATGTTGATTTGGAGGAAAGCTTGGGGACTTTAGAATCAACAAGAGCAGTCTATGAGAAGATATTAGATTTGAGAATAGCTACGCCTCAGATCATTTTGAATTATGCTTTCCTTCTTGAGGAAAACAAGTACTTTGAAGATGCTTTCAAGGTGTATGAAAGGGGTGTAAAGATATTCAAGTATCCTCATGTGAAAGACATATGGGTAACTTATCTTACCAAGTTTGTCAAGAGGTATGGGAAGACAAAGCTGGAGCGAGCGAGAGAGTTGTTTGAGCATGCTGTTTCAATGGTAAGCTCATCTTTATCCTTTCACCCATACTGGTTATAAGGCTGTTTGTGTTCTCTGACGAAACAAGCACCAAATTTAATTGCTTTAAATGGCTAGTTATTTAAAGAACTTGTCTATTAATGTGTAAATTTTGTGTTTTTCTTTCAGGCTCCATCTGATGCTGTCAGGACCTTGTACCTTCAGTATGCTAAGCTAGAAGAGGATTATGGTCTGGCCAAGCGAGCCATGAAAGTTTATGAGGAAGCAACCAAAAAGGTTCCTGAAGGCCAGAAGCTTGAGATGTATGAGATTTACATTTCTCGTGCAGCAGAGATTTTTGGTGTTCCCAGAACTAGGGAGATATACGAGCAAGCAATAGAATCTGGGCTTCCGCACAAGGATGTGAAGATCATGTGCATAAAATTTGCAGAACTAGAGAGAAGCTTGGGAGAAATTGATCGCGCTCGTGCACTGTACAAGTATGCCTCTCAATTTGCAGATCCAAGGTCAGATCCTGAATTCTGGAACAAATGGCATGAATTTGAGGTTCAACATGGAAATGAAGACACATACAGAGAAATGCTTCGGATCAAGCGAAGCGTTTCAGCAAGCTACAGTCAGGTTAGCTCTCTTTTGGGTGTTTTTGCACCAGTTTCTATTGCTTTCAGCTCCCGAGGAAGCAACTTTTTTAGGTCAATTCTGAGAATCCATTTGTTGTAGTTTTTGACAGTTGAAAGCTGACTGATTGTATTTGATGTATTTGTTTCAGACTCATTTCATTCTACCAGAGAACATGATGCAAAAGGATAAGATGGTAGATGTGGAAGAGGCAAAAGATGAGCTGAAGAAGGCAGGTTTACCAGAAGATGAGATGGCTGCTCTAGAGAGGCAGCTCTTGGCTCCAGCGTCTACCACCACAGATGCAGTGAAAGATGGTGGGAGAAGAGTTGGGTTTGTAAGTGCAGGATCACAATTCGGTGAGAACCAGGGGAAACCATTGGCAGGGAATGGAGAAGATATTGATCTTCCTGATGAGAGTGATGATGAGTCTGATGGAGAAGACAGAGTGGAGATAGCTCAGAAAGAAGTTCCTGCTGCTGTGTTTGGAGGACTTGCTAGAAAGAGAGGGGAAGATGGCGAAGAAGATGAGGAAGGTGGTGAGAATGGTGCAGCCAAGAAGCTAGGTGCTCTAGAGAGGATAAAGAGACAGAAATTAGTTTAGTGACAGAAACTCTTGTGCTTTGGAATTGTAATATTCAGATGAAGAAGTTGTCAATTTTGTATTTTGTTTTCTCTCAATGCCACCTTTTCATTGTGAGTTGCCTTGTCTGTACTCTTTCCATATCCTTGATCTTAATTAGATTTCCATCTTGAACCTGTTTGAGTGGTCTTTTTTTTTATCTAGCTGGTGTTAAAAAGTGAATGTTGTGCAGGGTTATCTTTCTTGTTAAAAAGAGGAGGTTTGAATAGATTCAGACACAAACTTGCGTTACTGTGGAGATTTGAGTAGCGAACAAACGGAGCCAAGTTTCATCTGCTTCCTTGAAAAAGTAAACTCATGGCATAGACTATTGTAGCTAGAAGAAAAAGTAAACTCTAAAGTCTCATCTTCATACATTCTCCTTTGAGCTAGAGGAAACCTCAGTTTTTTCGTCTTCTTGGTTGCTCGTTGCTACCGGAACAGAATCCTCAGGTTCCGTCTTGAGCTCAGACTCGAACTCTTTGGCAGCCTGCATCATTGCCAAACCCCATCAATGCAAGTCATAATATAACATCATTTGCTGTTTCATGAATGTTTGATTCTTATTAGTCTAATACTTTGACAGCAATTTCCAAATCTTTCTTATCGATTCCTCACATGAATCCCTGATACAGAAACTAGCCATAAAAACACTTTCCTCCTTTATTATATACATCAGTTCCAACTACAACCAACACAAGAATTGGCTAAACTGAACAAGATTCACAACTTTTTTCTCTATCAATCCAAACAGAAACAAACCTGTTGGAAGCTCTTGACGGTCTTGCCAATACTCTTACCAATCTCAGGGAGCTTCTTCGGTCCGAAAAGCAACGCAGCCACGCCAGCAATCACGGCGAGCTCAGGGACACCGAGACCAAACAGGGCATTACAAGTGAGTGGCTTTCTGGGTCGAATCACCACCAAAGAACGGGTACTGGGTCGGGTCGTAACTGTGAAGCAATTGGAGAAGAAGGAAGAGCGAGATGATGAGAGAGGCCGAGAAACTGATGGTGGGGGAGAAGATAGAGTTGCAACAGATGTCGCCATTTCTTCCTCTGGTTCTAAACCTCCCTCACTTTTCTTTCATTTATCCAATAATATCCACATTCCCTTTTTCCAATTTATATAAAACTACCTTACAAAACATATTTGGTCAAAGAAACAATAAAGCCACTATTCTTGGCAAAGTTGAAAGATAAATTCAATTTTATCAAGTCTTTAAAGTTCAAGGCTTAGAATTTAAACCTTTTTTTATGGAATTTTTTTAAGAAAATGTTATTTTTCAAATATGCTACTAAATAATATTATTTATTAAAAAATTTATTTAAATTTAGATAAATTTATTTTATATATTAGGGTTTTATAGAGTTCAAAACTTTTTTTAAGGTTCAGAATTTTAGAGATAAAATCTTTAATTAGTAGTATTTCTGAAAATGAACAGTTTAAAGTTGCATTTTTGTAAAAGAGTATTTTAAAAGTGGCATTTTTCCAATTGTTCAATAGGATTTAGAATTTAGGGTTTAAATTATTTTTTTAATATAGACTATTTCTTAATTTAACTATAAAATATTAGATTTTTTAGCTATAATAAAACGGTTAAGTAGTGGAATAATAGGTTTGAGCATCTAAATTAATAAAATAACATGTGTAATATGAAAATTAAGTAAGTAACAAAGAAAAAATTAAATTTGACTAATTTACCAAAAATAAATTTAATTCAAGTTGTCAAATTTCATCACATTTAATGCTAATTTATTTGTAATAAATAAAACAAAAGAATTCATAGAAAATTTGAAATTGACATATAAAGAAAACATTTTTTTTCTACATTATACATTTATTCAAAATAGGCATAGTCTTTTACTTATCAAAATAATTAATTATTATTTGAATAGATAAATTATATAGTGAACTATATCACAAATTAGAAACTATGAATATATTATTTATATAATTATTATTTTTACAAACTGTTAACTATACTCCTTATATTCACACATAGGATAGTTCATCATTATATATATATAACTATATTTAAATGTAGTTAGTTATATATCCATGTGTAGTTAGCTAAAAAAAATAATAATTATTTATATAGTTAATTTTATTCACAAACAATCAACTATACTTGTTATATTCAACAATAGTTCATTATTTATATAGTTAAATATATTCATAAATAGTTCACCATTACGCAATTTTAGTGTGAAATTCATTATATCAAGCAAATAGTTAGTTATATTAAAATAAAGTTCACCATTTTTATTTAAATCCAAATAATGAAATAGTTCACTATTTATTTCAATAGTTTCTAATTTGTGATATACTTTACTGTATAATTTATATATTCAAATAATAATTAATTATTCTGAAAGGTAAAAAAAAACTATGATTATTTTAAGTAAACGTATAATGTAGAAAAAAACTATGACTATTTTGAGTAAACGTATAATGTTTTTTTCAACGAAATGTTTGTCTTTATATGTCAATTATTTCTAGATGAAATTATTATTTCTTTATTTATTACAAATAACTTAGCATTAAGTGTGATGAAATTTGACAACATTAGCATTAAGTAGGCATGGGCATATATCCTTTTTTTTTGGTCAAAGCTTTTTAATTTAAATTAAAAGGTAGAGTTTTCCAAACCGGTGCGGTCCGGTTCGGTATACAGGATAGATTTTGCTAACAGATCAGCTACAGAATTTTGGTCTCGATTGATGAAAACAAAAATCGCATCAGAAAAACCTAGACTAAGAGTGAAGATATCTTTCATGATTCCATAGCTTTCCAGGTTAAATTTTTTGGTGTTGATGAGCGTGATCGCTTGCTTCGAGTCGGAGTAGATCGTGATGGATCGAAGGCCAATTGCTGAAGCGTGAAGGAGTACCTCTCGGATTGCCAAAATCTCCGCCATTAAAGGGCTTGAGACTTGGTGTGTTACCTGTTGTCCTGAGGCGAGGATGGTGTTGAGTTCCGTCTGGATTATCCATCCAAGCCCTGCGTCTCGCGTATTGGCTCTCCAGGCTGCATCGGAGTAGCCGAAAAAACCCTTTTCCGGTATGATCCGTTCTCCTTCCGTCTCGCCTAGGGTTTGTGGTATTGTTGTTTGAGCAGTTTGCCATTCCTTTGCGTCTCTAATAGCTTTGCTGATCGATTCGTTTTCCATGATATCCCAGTCATTGAAGATCTTTGTGTTTCGTGCTGTCCATAGAGACCAAAGGATCCAGGGTAGTAGTGGTCCGGATGCGATTCCCGTTGGAGGTAGAGCTACGAGTTGTTTTGAGGTCCTAAGACCTGTCTCTAGGTAGTGAAGGCTTAGGGGGTCCAATTGGTCTCTAATCGGTGCTAGAGCCCAAACTTTTGTGGCGTAGCTGCAGTGGAAGAAGAGGTGGGTCAAGGTTTCAATCTCACCACAGCGTACACAGTTGGCTTGGTTGGTGACTCCTCTCTTCATTAGGTATTCTCCTATGGGTAAAGCCCCATTCATACATTTCCACAAAAACAATTTTAGTTTTGGTGATACCTGAATCTCCCAGATGTCTTTTGTCCAGCTGAAGGTTGTAGGTTGTAGCTCCTGGGAAGGTTCAACTAGTTCTTTTGTTGTGTGGTACCCGGACCTAGCAGTGTATTGACCTGAGTTTTGGCCTAACCAGGCATAGCTATCACTGGCTCCTGTCAGGCTTGGTTTTATGTTCAAAATATCTTGTTTGTAGCCTGGGAGTAGGCTTTCAATCGTCTCTTGGTTCCAGGTGGAAGTACCTGGCAGCAGTACGTCAGCAACCAATAAGTTGTTGTTGGCTTCAGAGGGTGGTCCAATGGGTTTTGATGGTTGGGCAAAGGACAGCCAAGGGTCTTGCCAGACTCTAGTTGAGTTCCCATTTCCTATCACTTTACTTAGCTTTTGTTTGAGGAGGTCCTTGCCAATCATGATTCCTCGCCAACCATGTGAGGCAGTGTTTGGGGTATGGCTCTCCAGGAAAGAAGAAGACTTGCAGTACTTTCCATAGAGGATTCTAGATAGCAGGCAATCCGGGTTTTGTAGGATCCTCCAGCTCACCTTTGCTAAAAGGGCATCGTTGAAGCATTGGATGTCCCTAAAGCCTAGGCCTCCTTGTTGTTTGCTTCTGGTGAGTTTGTTCCAGGCTACCCAACTCATGCCTTTTTTCTGCATTTTTGTCCCACCAAAACCTAGTTAAAGTGGACTGGATTCTTTTGCAGAGGCTAGTATGGATCTTGAAACAAGACATTGTGTAAGTAGGCATTGAGGCCAGTACTGACTTCAGAAGGATCATCTTTCCAGCCGTGGAGAGGAATTTGGAAGACCATGAGAGTGCTCTTTGGCGAATTCTGTCTACTATGCCAGTGAACAAGTCCTTTTTCCTTCTACCAAAGTGTTCAGGAAGACCAAGGTATTTTCCTAGGCCCCCTTCCTTTGGTATAGCTAGTTGTTTCTTTACTAAGACTCTGATTTCTTGAGGAGTTTTTGTAGAGAAAGTGATTGCTGATTTCTGGCAGTTAATCTTCTGACCAGAAGCTGCTTCATATTTGTTGAGGATATTTGCTAGAGTCTGACTATTCTGAGTGTTTGCCCTGCAGAAAAACATTGTGTCATCAGCAAATAGAAGGTGATTGATGCTAGGGCACTTCCTTGCCACCTTAATGCCTGGTAAAGTCCCTTGAGCTTGAGCTTTCCTGCATAAGCCTGATAATACCTCGCTACATAGTATGAACAGGTGGGGTGATAGTGGATCACCCTGCCTAATTCCCCTTGTAGGTATTACTGCTCCCTTGACTGTACCATTGATTAGGAAAGAGTAGGAGACTGTAGAGACACACTGCAAAATCCATTGAGTCCATTTGTAGTGAAATCCCAATCTGTCTAGGACTTCCTTGATAAAATCTCATTCCAACCTGTCATAAGCTTTACTCATGTCAGTCTTGACAGCCATATGACATCTTTTTGTTGCTTTTGACGTTTTCAGGTAATGGAGAACCTCATGAGTGATTAGCACGTTATCCGTGATGGCCCTGCCTTGAACAAAAGCTGATTGGTTTTCAGCCACCAGGCTCTTCAGGACAGGCTGTAGTCTTTTGGTCAGGACCTTAGAGATTACCTTGTAGAAGACATTGCATAGAGCTATTGGTCTGTACTCGGGTAAGGTTTTTGGGCTTTTAGTCTTTGGGATAAGTCTTATGTGAGTTGAGTTTAGGTTTTCTGGCATAACCCCTGACTTGAAGAAATCTTGTACTTCTCTAACTATTTCAGGGCCCACTGTTCTCCAGTTAGAGTGAAAGAAACCTGCTGAAAAGCCATCTGGTCCAGGTGCCTTGTCAGCATGAATTGAGAACATGGCATTTTTTACTTCCTTTGCCGTTGGAGGCCTGATGAGCTTGTTGTTTGTCTCCTCAGAGACTAGTGGGTCAAGCGCCTCCTCCACTGTAGTCCTCCTGTCCCCTGGTTGAGAGGTGAATAGCTGTTGGAAGTATGATGAGATCTCCCCTAATATTTGATCATCTTGATAGTAAGCTGTTCCTCTCTCATCCTCAATAACATATATTTTATTAATTGTTCTCCTGCTTCTTGTTGTAGCATGGAAGTAACCAGTGTTCTTATCCCCCAGGTTGAGCCAAAGTTGTCTGCTCCTCTGTCTCCAATAAGATTCTTCTGCTTGGTAAGCTAACTTGAGCTCTTGAGATATTGTCTGGATCAAGGAATTATTAGATAAAGGGTTTGACATAGCTTCCTCCAATTGTTGTTTCTTTTTTTCTATAACTTTTTTGCTATTCTCCCTTTTTTCCTTACTCCATTGTATGATTGCTCTTCTACAGGAGTTGATTCTGCATTCCACTGTGCTATGTGGTTTAGAGGTCCAGGCAGTAGCAACTAAGGCCTTAATTTCTGGGTTGTCTCTGAGGTTTCTATCGAACCTGAAGATGCCCTTTGCTCTTTGGGTTTTATTAGAGAAATAAGAGACGATTGGTCTATGATCCGAGCCCTTGAAATTCAGGTATTCGCTTCTCGCTGTAGGATAGGCTTCATACCAGGAATAGTTTGCCATTGCTCTATCTAATCTGCAGAAAACTGTATGTTTTTTCCTTTGTCCTCTCTAGGATAGGAAACTCCCTGAGTGTTGTAAATCATAGAGGTCACACTCACTGAGGAAAGACCTGAAATCTACAAAGGTGCCTTCTGCCCTAATTGTACCTCCTTGCTTCTCTGAGTTGTCTAGGATCTCGTTAAAGTCTCCTGTTAGAAACCAGGCTGTATCCCTTGTGGAGCTAATGTCGCAGAGTAGGTTCCAGACATCTTTCCTCTTCGATTTTTCCGGATCCCCATAGATGAAAGTTGAGTAAAAAGTCCTTCCTTTATGTTTAATTCTTGTATCAATAAAGTTGTGTGTGGCCGATAAGACTTCTAACTCTACTTCTTGTTTCCAGAATAGGGCTAGGCCTCCTCCTCCTACCCCATGGGGGCTAACTAGGTGGTGATCTGCATAATTCATCCATTCCAGGTCCTTCAAGACAGTTGCATTTGGATTCTTTGTTTCTGAGAGGAACAAGATATCAGGGGTAATACTTGCTTGTATACCCTTTAGGCGCTGGATTGTTGTGGAGTTCCCCAGTCCACAACAATTCCAGCTCACCACTCTTAAGGAAGAGAGTGTTGTGGGATGTGAAAATCCCCACTATCCGCAATCCTCCTTCTTGCAGGTTGGAGAGTTGAGCTTTGAAGAGGTAAGGGATGAGGAGGTAAGGGATGAGTTGAGGCTCCTATTGGGGCTTGTCTTCCTTCTGGCGAGCCATTACCCTGGTTTGTACCTCTTTGAGTGTTGTTTTGTTGTTGGGGTGAGTGTCCTGTAGCTATAACAGCCTGCCTTGTCATCGCAGGGAAGGTGGCAGTGGGGGGAGTTGTTCCGCTGGTTGATGCCACATTTGAACCTATCATCAGATAAGTATCAGTTGCCCTTAGTGCATTTGTTTTGCTTTTTTCCCTTGGGGAGGCTTTTCTTTTTGTTGCAGGGGAAGGGTTCAAGTGGATGGCATTCCTTTTCCTGGAGCTTGCACCCTGCAATAGTTTAGGAGATGAGGCTTTCCTTTTGTTCAGTGGAGGTCTGCCTCTCTTCTTCTTGAGTCCCAGATCCATGTTTAGCTGGGGTAAGTCATGAGAGTCCGCCTCTTGTTCAGTAAAAACCAAGGTTTGGATGTTTTCTTGTGGAGGGTTGAAAGCTCTTATCATTTCCTCAACCGTTACCAGAGGGGGGAACTGTGAGGCTGTAATGATACCTGCTGCAGTTTCTTCCATCATTCCTCTTGCTTCTCCTTCGAGAACTCTTTGGTGCCTGGCTGACTTTTCCAGTTGGCTTTCTGTGGTACAGTATTGGACTGTCACATCCTGAAGTTGGGCCAACACTTGGCCTGTGGAGAGCGCAGTATTTGGGAAATCCACTTCAGCCAGGTTTCTCTCCAGAGGTGGCCATCTCTGCCTACTGGGACCAGGTGGTGCTTCCACAACGCTAGGTAATTCTGATTCTTTTTGTCTCCAGACTTGTTTTGTTCTCAGTTCCTCTAGGTGTCCCAAGTTTTGTTGTTGAGGTCTGATGTCTCCTCTTTCTTTCTGCATTGTCTGGGCAAGTGGAGTTGGTCTATTCTGTTGGGTGGAGTGAGACTCTGAGATGTCCCTTCTGTGATTTCTGAGAGTCCCTGTATCTTCAGCAGGTTTTGATCTTTCTCTCCAGTTGGTCAGCTCCGGTCTAGGGGGTAGTCTGGAAGTGATTCTCTCCCCAAAGAGGTTACCGTGTCTGTCCCGTCTTTCCTGGTAAGCTCTTGTCTGAGTTCCAGTTGGCGTCTTAAACCTTGGAGGGGATCTCCCAATTCTGGAGGCTGAGGACAAGGCCTTTTCCTTGCTTACGCCTTGCTCCTCCTGAGGGGGTTTTGGGCAATCCTCAGTGGAGTGTGTGAGGCAGAAGCATCTGTGGCACAGATTTTGGAGTCTCTCATAGACTAAGGTAACAACTGCTTCTTCACCATGTTCAAAGTCTATAATAGTTTCTTGGATGAGTGGTTGTAATCCATTTATTGTAACTCTTATGCGTGCAGTAGTTCGAGAAAGCTCCAGTTTCTCAAAAGTTCCTAGAGCCTCACCTATGTCTTCTAGCATTGGAGGTTTACAATAGTGCAGAGGGATACCTTTTAGTGTAACCCAGAAAGGTATCAAGGCTGGGAAAGTCGGAGAGATAACTGGCTCCCACCTTTGGAGTATAATCATCCAGCCCGAGTAATGGTAAGGTCCCTCCTCTAGGACCTTGAGCAGGTCATCTTCTCGAGTAAATCTGAACTGGAAGAGGCCATGGCCCATATCAGCTCCAGTTGTAGAGCCTTGGAGTTCTCACTTTCTTGAGTAGTATGAGATCATTGACCAGACCCTCTGAACTCTAGGGTTGGTGAGTCTTCCTATCACAGTGAGTTTGTTATCGTTGATTAGGTCAGAGGTGTCCATCCTGGGAGCTCTGATGCGTATTTTTGGGACATCGTCATTGTTTTTGCTAACAGCCTTCCCTTTCTCGGAGTAAGTAAAGCGTCTCGCCATTGGACTGAGCTGGTTTAGAAGAGTGTCGATCTGGTTTGGCTTGTTGAAATGGTAGAAGATACTTGTGAGACAGAGAGGTGGTTGCAGTGCTTTGTTGTGGAAGAGCCACTTGGAGAAGATGTCACCCCTTTCGTCGAAAGCAAGGTTCCGGTTAACCAGAGGTCACCGTCGGCCCGCTTGAAACTCGCCGGACGTAGTAGATCTGATCAGAGGATTTTATTTTTGGTGGGAAAAGGTTGGTAGGAATTTGAGAGTTTGAAATTTTTTACTTAAAGTAGTAAAACCCAACAGACAAAGTTGACTTTGTTGATTTTACCCTTGGGTAAAGCCCTTTCTCGGATAAGTCGCCTGGGAGAGAATTATTTTAGATAATGAAATTTTACATGGGCATATATCCCGAACCCGAAATCCGAACCCGAACCCAACCCGAAAAACCGGGTTTGGAACGGGTACGGGTAGTCCTTGTAACCCGAATGAGTTTTATAATTTAAAATTTTGGGTTCAGGTTCGGGTTCGGGTTACCCGACAATATAATGGTTACCCAAACTATCCAAAGAACACATGTATACAAATATTAAAATATACACTTACCGCTATTAGTTTGATTCGATTATTATTCCATTGTTGTTTTTTATTCAATGTAGTTTCTGGGTCTGAATTTGATTTGTATAGGATCGATTTGTCTTTGGTAATTGTTTGATTTGATTATATATAAACCCTAGATTCTTTATAAATCGATTTGGTTAAATTTTCCAGTTTTGGTGAATTGTTTTATAACGAGAAGATAGCATTACAGATGTCCTAGTTTGATGTTTAGAACAACAATTGTTTTACCTAGATTATCATTTGTTTTATCTTATGTAGGATAGTGATGATGATAAACAGTAAACCGCTCACAAAATATTTGTTTAGTAATTTTAGCAAAAAATCAATACTTTAAAAAAAAAAAGACATGTTATCTAAATTGGTTGATTATTACCACTTGCTAATACAACAATCGTTTGATATGCTTTAGATTTATGAATTGTTTCTCGAATGAACTTGTCTAATCATTCTCTAATATGTATTTGTTATTTGATTTGTACTTATCATAGGAGGAATCAAGAATGGACAAATGAGGATGGAGAATCACAATAGGAAGCTATCTTTTAAATTTTAAGTTTGCATTTTAGTTTCATTATGTATTTGAAGTCTTGATTTGGTTTGAGACATTACATTGCTTTTGTTTCCCGTGGTTGTTAGATATTACGTATGAATTTGAAGTCTTGGATTGATTCAAACGTTGTTTTAGACATTATCTTGTTTGTCAATTTGTAACTTAGAGTAAATTGTCACATTGCTTTTGAATTTACAGGTTTGATCGGGTTAATTTCGGTTTTGATGACAAACCCGAAATCCGCCGGAACCCGAAAATACCCAACCCGTACCCAACCCATAATTCTATATAACCCGTATGGGTTTTATATTAAAAAATCCGAAAACCCGATACCGAAATACCCGACCCGAAACCTGATTGGTTACCCGGATGCCCACGCCTAACACTAAGTGTGATAAAATTTGACAACATTAATTAATTTTATTTTTGGTAAATTAGTCAAATTTAATTTTCTCTTTATTAGTTACCTAATTTTCCAATTACACATGTTATTTTATTAATTTACATACCAAAACATATTATTCCACCTAATTTCCCGTAATTTTATTAATTTTGTATAAATAGTCTAGAGATTAAGGAAAATATACTCCCAAATTTATATCATCTAAGTTTATTAACATCGATTTCGCAAATAAACATATTTAATTCTACTAGATAAAAGGGATGAAGCTTGTAGTTATAAATTCGTTTGTTAACTTTTGAAGTATATTTACAAAGTACACACTAGCAGATGTTGGAGATGAAATGAAAAAAAGAGAGACAGAATCAAAGATTATAAGCAAGTGTATGTATTTCAAAAGTGTTAAAAAGAAAAAGAAAAACCAGAAACAATTCTTTACAGAACATATAATTTGGACCAAGAATCTCTATTTCATTCTTGATAATCAAGCTTCCTCTTAGCAGCTACTGATCCCCAACGCTTCTAATACGTTTCTGCAGATGTTCCAAGCTCGCAACTCTACGCATCGAAGCTGTTCTGTTAATTTTGCATCCTATCAAGGCCTTGCTTGAGCTGATCTCTGGCGTGGTCACGTGGACGCTTGTGTCTGGAGAGTTTGATGTCTCTGAAGGAAGAGAGGCTGTAGAAACCTGAGGCATAGTGTGGAACATTGGGATGAAGCCTGTGATTCTCTTCACCCTCTCCTCAGCCATTTTCACCTGAAAACGAACAAACATGTTTCAAATGTGAGTTTTGGTTATACTCTTTAATCCGAGAGGAAACAAAACGGATTTACCTTTGCGCGTAATGTCTCAACATTGGCCTTTAAAACTCTGTTCTCAACAGCTGCGTCGTTGAATGTCTGAGTTACGTTAGTGAGACCTCTCATGAGCTTCGAATTCTCTGCACGGAGCTGTGAAACCTGCCAGAGGAAAAGAAGAAAGATGTAGATTATTATATAATGAGTGGGCTAAGAAATGGGGAGAGCTAAGAGATGAACATACTTGTGTCTCTAGCTCACTCAAGTGTGCCTGCTTTCTTCTTCTGGACCGTCTTGCTGATTCCCTGTTAGAGAGCATCCTGTAATAGTAATAACCGTAAACAAACAATCAATCAATGTTGGTGTTCAAGCTGAGAGGATATTGGAAGATGGGAATAGATTTTTACCTTCGCACCCGCTTAACATTGGTAGGGTTCATATTAGTTACACCATCAGCTTCTTCATCATCACCAGAGAGCTCAGATCCACTTGTTATAGCACTGCTCATCATTGGTGCAGCTGAAATTGAAAAGCATACAGACTGGTTTACACTAGCAAAAGCGGAATTTGGAATACGCATTTACAAGGAACTCTTGAACACTGCATGAGCAAACAGAACAAGTATTTGAACTGCTTCTGAAATCCATACAAGGGCGATTAACCGAATTCAGAAAACATTACCTTTGGAAGAAGCTAGAGAGCTTTGTTCTGATGCAGTGGATGTATATGCTCCACCATTCTCAGAGGTATTGATGAAAGATCCCTGTCAATGAATAAGGAAGATAAACAACCGCGTCAACAAAACAAAAAGAGAGAGCAGTTTGTACCCTTTTCATGGCGACAGCAGCACAAGCTAGATCGAGTTTGTTCTTGAGGAACTCTCTGTATACGTCGGAATCGACCGGTTCGCCACACGCCGTCGCAGCTTCCCCGTCGGTGGTTTCTTGAATGAAGCGGTGGAATGCCCACTCCGAGGCACTGCGATTCATCGACGCCGTTCCATTGTCTAACGCCGACCAACCGGAGATCTCTTCGTCGGACAAAACTTTTTCCATTTGTTAGTTTTTGTCCCCTCTCCACTTTCTTTCTTCTTATCCGATTGGTGCATTTTAATATATCTTCTTCTTTTTTTGCTACGATATTTAATTATTTGATTTCCCCTTAATCAGAAAAACTTTTGATTTTACTCTATGAGATTCGTGCAAGTTGAATTCCGTCTATGGATACCTAATATTCTCATTAATTTCTTATTTATAAATATGAGAGATTTGATTATTCCTTATTTAGAGATTAAAATAATCATATCTTTATACAATAAATAACGAAATTGTTTTTCCCTTGTTGAATTAAATAAGTTATCCAGCTCTTTTGTGGTCAAATCCAAATCAGACTGACGTGGCAATAGGGGTATTTTAGTAAATGACAATGTGGAAGCTGATCTGCGTCGTGAGAAGATTTAATTTTTAAAGAGTAATACTTAGGTTACCCTACAGTCAACCGATCTCATCCACCCCTTCCACATTAGCCAATAATAATTAAGCGTGTAATTTAAATAAAATAAATTAAAACAATTATTATTAACCAATTAAAACAATTAAATTAAATTACTAAATCTTAAAAATTTAAACCTTAAATCCAAATAATAAAACTTAAACCCAACAAACTAAATCCTAAATCAAAATAATAAATCATAAACCTCAAATACTAAACTCTAAACCCAACAAACTAAACCCTAAATAACTTTAAACCCTAAATTTTAAATTCTTAACCCTAACCCAAAATACTAAATAGGGTTTAGAGTTTAGGATTTGGGTTTAGGGTTGATTTGTGGTTTATGATTTAAGGTTTAGTATTTGGGGTTTAGGATTTAATATTTGAAGATTAAGGTTTAAGCTTTAGGGTTTATGGTTTAGTATTTGTGGTTTTGGGTTTAATATTTGGGGTTTAGGGTTTAAATTTTGGGATTTAGGGTTTAAGGTTTAATATTTGAGGTTTAGGGTTTAATATTTAGGGTTTAGAGTTCCTTATTTGGATTTAGAGTGTAGTAATTGGTGATTTAATGTTTAAGATTTAATTATTTGTTTTAATTAGTATTATTAATTGTTTTAATTTGTTTAATTTTAATTACATATTAAATTGTGATTCGCTAACGAATAGGGGGGATGAGGTTTTTGTAATTATTAGTATTATTCCTCGTTGTTTTTGTAACTTGCTTCATTTCGTGGGTCCATTTAATATTCCCATTTGCATTCTACAAAGGAAGGAGAGATCCGAGAGAGACATGATATTATATATGTGGTTTTATAGTGACGTTAGATTAGAGAAATGTACTAAACTTGTCAGTTTTGGATAAGAAGAATCTATCAAAATTCAAGTTGCAATTCGTGGGTCCATTTATTTTTTGCCTATATGGTACACTTGTCACTTGTGCCAAACCTATTATCGAGATAAAAGAGTGGGAGAGGAAATAACATAACACTTAGAATTTTAAGCTTTGGAATCCATTTTAATATTCAAGAACGTGAGCAGAAAAAATGATATACATACATATCCTGAAACAGTTTCATACATTTATGATAAGATTTTATGGGTCTCTTTCCAATATGTAAGATTTTAAACGATATTATTCCCTATATGGAATTTGTTTAACTCTCTAAAAAAGGGAACTTGTTTATCTATTTTAAGAAGTTAGTTAGTTTCTACCTTTTATGGATTTCTTATTAGTATACTTTCTTTTTATGGATTTGAAAAAAAAAAACAAAATAGCAGGAATAAAGAAGAAGATATGCAGCCTGGCCGGTGGGATGTGCTAATGGACAACGTGAAACGTGAGGGCTCCTTCTTTGTGGATATAAAGTAGCTTTCCCTTCTCCTGAACCACATGAAATAGTTGTTCTAGTTTTTTCACGATAAATGTTTCAGTGTCATCGCTCCACATTTTCTTGGTCCACAATGTTTGGACTGTTTAAATAAATTTGAGTAATATTATTCATATTTTGTGTGGCTATGGTTCATGTTATTGTCACTTTTCCTATAGATTAGGACATTTAGCCAGTGTTGTTCAATACGTTAAGGAGACTTCAAGTATATAAAAAAAGTCACTTTTATAGGATGTGATAAGTTAGCTTTAGAGCATATTTATCTATTATACTCAAAAAATGTTATAGACATTAGTTAACATTAATTTCTAATGAACCCTTACTAAGAGCATGATTATGGGGAGGATGAAATGGGGGTTCATTTGTGTTAATTATTTTAATAATAGCACTTAAAGGTTGATTTACAAAGAATCAGATTATTTGAGTGATCCAAAAGAATCGGTTCTTTTGTTGCCACGTGTCGCAATAAATTATTTTCTCTCTCGAGACTTCTTCTCCGAAGCCATTTCAATGGCGATTTCAATTCGCTCTCTCTCTCTCTCGTGTTTAGGTTTCAAACCGTATATGAACCAGAGGTTGTTTCCTTCAAATCCTCTTCCCGATTCCGATCAGAATTTTCACTTTGTTTGTTGAATTGCGAGCTTAGGAAGGAATCATCCAAGGAAAAAATGGTAAATTTGCATACTTTCTTCTTCGTTTTCGAATTTGAGTTTTGGTATTTTTGTTTTTTGACCTAACGAAAGCTTTCTTCAGTCTTAATTGGTGATTGGGTTTGGTTTTGGTTGATGTTTAGGGTTTGTCGTGATGGTTTTTGATTTGTTTGATACTTTCTTTGTTTGATTATATGGGTCTTTTTGGTAGCTCTTCCAACATTCGATTTCGTTTATTTGATCGATTGTTTAGATTGAAGTAGACGTGAGACGTGATCGGTTCTGTTTTGGAACTAATCCTCGTCGGTCGCCGTGGTTTCAACGCTTTCGGTAGCCATAGTTCTGCTTTGAAGAAAGAGAAAGATTGCTTAGATTGGAATAAACTGTGTATTGTATTAATCTTCTCGTTATAGAATGATTGGGGGTTTTTTAAAGTTTTGAAATTTTGTGTTGGGTTTGCTTTGAAGGAAGAGAAAGATTGTGATATATGTGGAGTAAAGATTTATGATGGAGCTTCTCAGGTCAATGAACATCCTTTCAAGAAAAGCACAACTTTTCTTCTTGGTAATGAGGTAATCAATCAAAAGATCTAATATTTGTATTCAACAATTTTGTTTTAAGTTTGTGTGTTAGGTCTGTAGACAATGAGTGAACAAGTTAATTAATAGTAACTTCAATGGCTTGAAAATGGATTTATGACTCAAAAAAGTTGAGAGACTGTAAAATTCTCTAGCTTTCTTTTGCATATCCTCTCGTTTTGTAAACGATTTCTAGAGACTAATATTTTGGCTTCAATGGTGTTGGTAAGTAGTCTATGCCATTCACTAATAAGCATCCAAGATTCTGTAAACGATTTCTAGAGACTAATATTTTGGCTTCAATGGTGTTGGTAAGTAGTCTCTGCCATTCACTAATAAACATCCAAGATTTGGTAGTCATTAATAAGTAGATAAGTTAGGGTTTTTTTGGGTTCTTATTTAGGAAATTCAGTTGTTGTTGTTGTTGTGCTAATAAGAAATTCTATGCACACGCATGAATAAGAGCAATTTGGAATCTTTCTTGTTTCGTTGAATAGAACTACTAGTAGTAAGATCATGATCATGGAAAAAATACATCTTTGAATCAAACATTTGCTTAGCACATTAGTTAAGTTTTGGATTTGGAATAGATTCCGTAGCTTATTGGAACAACGTTTGAGAGAGTATGTGATATTTGGTTTTGGTTCTTTTGTTGTACATTGCATGTTTTTTTCATTTATCATTGAGAGACAATGCAGAAATTTTCACATTCATTGCTATTTTATGCAGAATTGGTTTGACATTGCACATTCTTTTGATCAGCACCATTAGTTGAAGGAAGGATCTCTCATTGCTCTGCAAATTCATCACAAGACTACAAACTACAGATTTTTGCATGTTTTTTTGTTGA
The DNA here is from genome assembly GCA_900128785.1 of Arabis alpina. NCBI lineage: Eukaryota > Viridiplantae > Streptophyta > Magnoliopsida > Brassicales > Brassicaceae > Arabis > Arabis alpina. The sequence continues at coordinate 22,935,213 of LT669795.1, forward strand.
ATATAAACTTGATATACTTGTTTAGCATCTTTCATTGTACAAAGATACATTCCAAAGTTCTTGGATAAATATACAAAAATTAAAAAGTTCTTATGAAGTGTTAAAGATTAAATTATTAATACAATTAATACAAATAACCCTCTTTTGAGTGTCATGGATAATCATGCTCTAAAGTGTCTTTCCTAAGAACTATTTCATCCAAAATTTCACCAAAATCTTCATTTTTTCCTTTTTTTCTTTTTTTTAAAAATTACAATGAACCTTTAGTAAGTTCATGGATAAACATGCTCTTAGAGTAACTGAGAAGAGGTTAGAAGAAAATAAGAAAGTATAATAATTAGAATAATTGACATAAATAAAAAGACAATTTCCAAAAATACCACACTTAAGTTTTTTCCCAAAATATCACATTTTTTCAAAAGTTGATAGAATAAAAGTACTATGGGAATAGTAGTAGATAATGAAAGTAGTTGAGAATAATAAAACATACTCCCTCCGTTCCTAATTAATAGATGTTTAAGGTAATGCACGGTAATTAAGAAAACGCATTGATTTCTACGATTTACAGTTTTCAATAAAGTTTAATCAATAGTATTTCAATATTTGTTTTGGAATTTGTAAAAGTGCATAGAAAACTGTAAAAACTCTATTAATTTGGAACAAAAATTTTTTGTAAAAAATTCTACATTTAGGAACAGAGGGAGTACTTGCTTTTTCAAAATAATAGAATAAAATTTAATATTATATTGAGCTAAAGTATTAAATTATTATCAAAACTGCTTCTAAAAGCTCTTTAATTAATAACAAAAAAAAGAAGTGATAATAAACATAATTTTTTTGATGTATTTTACTAACAAAGACAAGATCCTTGTCAATTTTCTAATCATATTTGCTCAAATTTAACAATTATATTACAAAATATACATTTTTAATATATGATGATTCTTCAGCTTTAACACCATTGTTGTATTCTTGTTGATCATTCTCACATCATGCTTTGTATCAATATTGTCAAATTTACGTAGATCTAATATACTAAACTAGAGGAAGTACCCGTTCGATCCCCGAACGGAGTTGAGAAAAATTTGGTAAATACCGTATGGAATATAAAATCGACGAACGGTATAGACATTGGTATTATTTGTATATGTTAGAGTTAAGAGGAGTGCATGAATTTGTTTTGCAGTAACATAGTAGCCAATCGTATGTGGTACCGCGAGACAAATTTAGGAGTGTATAAATCGGTTCTATAACACAAACTAAGACATTATGTAGAATTGAATATGACATTAGGAAAAAGATAATAAGTAATCTAAAATCATGTTTGAAATGTAAATCAAACCTAAATAAATTAGAGTAAATAACCTTTAAAACAATGTGGTAACATGGATAAACATAGTCTTACAAACACTTAACAAAAGAAAGTCTTAAAACAATGCAAAACAAAGTCTTAGAATGCATAAGAGTTTAGATAATACTTAAAAATATGCATAATGTAATGCGGATTTTAAGAGTTTTATAACAAAATGTCTTACAAACCATTAGAGTTTTCAGAAATTCAAATAAAAAATGTCAAACCATTGGAGACACCATTATGGATTAACAGCAACAATCTTGACTGCGTTTGGTATTGGAGCGATCCTATCGAAATTAAGTTTTTCCCATTCAGTATGAGGAGACCCCAATTTCTTGATGTAATCCACGGCCTCCTGCCACTACAAAAAAAAAGGCTCTAATGCATCGCTTATTTTATTCATTTACATTATTTATAATTGATGCGAACGAATTTTACATCAGTTAATTAAATGATTCTTAAAGTCTTGATGCAAATACGTTATATCAATTCAACAGAATCGATGTTAATTTATATCGGTTGCAAAAAATGATATTAAACTTTGCATCAATTAATATAAATGATACTAATATTTGTTACGGTTACAACAACTGATGCTAAATATTTGTATTAATTATATATTAGCTCTAATTAGTTTTAGTTTGTGTTAAGAATAAATTCTAATAAAAAACGTAATTTTCATTAACATGTTTTACTGGAAACGTAACCATAATTTAAAAAGAAAAGAAAATCAAGTCGGAACAATCTTAAATTATGGACTCTTTGAGATTATAACCAACTAAAGATTTTATTAACCCACTACGCTCAAGAATCGGAGAATGTGTTAGGACTATTTATAAAAAGAGATTCTCTTCAATCTTTCTTTAGTTTTCGATGTGGGATAAATAGTGTACAACAGAAGGTAACGAATTTTAAGAAAGAAATTGCATCGGTTTTTACCAATCGATGTAAGGCAAATAAATAATAATAACTAAAATAATTACTTACATCAATTTTTTATTGATCGAAATTTTGTATCATTGTTTAACTGATGCTAACACAAATTAGTCAATGCATCAATTACTTAAGTGACGAGAATGTATATTTTCATATCATTTTTGTTAAAATGATTTAAACTAACAGGAATTTGTATCAATTTTATTGAACTGATGGTAAACTAGTCAATAACAACATCAATTCCCATAATTGATGTTAGACAATAAATTTTGTATCATTTATTTATAAGTAATTTAAAACAATATCATTTGATTTTGTGATGCAATTTAACTGATGTAATCCACTCATTTTTTTGTAGTGTGCTCATAGTATTTAATATATGTAAGCTCATCTTCCAGTCTACGCTTCTTGTTACGTATCCTCTTAAGATCTTTGCAAGCTTTCTGCTATTCTTTCTGAAGCTATACACAATGTTTATAATGACAACAAAAGGATCATCATACATAATTAACAGATTAGCAGATAATTTGAGTATAGATATATGGAAACCATGCAGAGACTCTGACTTATCCATATTATCCTAAAACATGCATCAAGTGAAAAATAGTGATCCAATTACAAATAAAAAACAGAGAATTTCATGTCAAATTCTTAGTGATTGTCAAAAATTATTGTTGTCAATTACATAATGGTAATAGAAACCAATACTAACAATTTACAGATCCACATGTACTATACCGACAATTAGATGTTACAAATATGAAAATTACAGTATTCAATAAACAAGAATATCAGTCGGACCTAAAGAGATACACCAAACATGCATGTCTAAATATGTTAGTAAATCGTACCTTGGTTACAAAATTGTTTGACTCCACGCACCTTGTCAATCGTATCTCATTCTTCAAGACATTTGGTAGCCTCAAATCACTGTGCTCGAAATCGGGGTCAAATGTGTATGAATCATCAGAACTATCAGCCATAAGAGAAGAAGAATATCGCTTTTCTTTTCTTTTCACTCACTATAAAGAAAAGAATTTATGAAGATAGATAGAGAGGAATAATCAAAGAAGAATATAGACAAAATATATGTTATGAATACATTTATTTCTATTAGTCTTTAGTGCTGTTGGGAATACCAAAAGAAGACCGAGCTTAAATAAACTTTTCAGACTCACACGTCTATTTAACTAAACCAAGAAGTGTGTTTATGGACAAACTCGAATTGTAGAATCATATTAAATTATAACTACTAACTTTTCAGACCATGGAGTGTGTTTAGGGAAAACTTAAAATATCATGAATGAATATTCCTTTTAAATCAGATTTAGTAAATATTGTGTTATTAGTGAATTTCGTATACTCTATAAATTAGTAAGATTTGTTAGTGGAAAATACATTCCGGATTTGTAGCTGATCCGAGTTATTAACTTCTCATATACTCTTTCTAAATTGGTAAGATTTGTTAGTTATTGAGATATTGTGATTACAAAGAATACTCCAATATTCTGGCCTTCTATAGCAAATTCTCTGTGGTATGGAATTAAGTTTTTTAATATAGTTAAAAATTTACTAATATTAAAAATATGAATCGAATTAAGTTGTATGGAACTAAGATGATTTTTGCTTTTAAGTGATTATTGCTTGCATGAATATTGTGTACTTCCTTTATATTCAAATCAAAATATCTATAGTATGAACAAAGGTTGTTCGATTTGGAGAACAACAATAGACTAAAACATTATAAACACTTTAACAAAGGCACACAAACTTTGATATTCTCATTGAATCAAAACATTAAACTTTTCATCTCTTTGCTAACATGGATGTAAATATTTTAACCCACATGGAGATTGTTAAAACTATTCGGTAAATCTAGGATATTCTTATCATATATGAGAATTTAATCAAAATCGAAACATCATAAACTGATCGATTTATAATGTTTTAGGTATTTGAGAAAACCAAAAATATATAAGATATCCCAAATTATGTTTGATACAACTATTAAACCGAGTTAAACGAATAACCGGATTATCATTGTACCAAACAAAACCAAACAATGTGGATTCCCATCTATTAGTTGGGATTCCGATTTGTGCATTTGTGAATCATGGTGAAAACTTATTTATACTATGAATCTAGATAAAAAAATCTCACAAAAACGATGTGGGATAATTGTTATTTCAAAAGAAAAGAGTTTCGAATGGGTTTTGGTTGTTGTTGGGCTTTTTTCTTATATTGAGATCCACCAAAAAAATCAGAAGGAAAAACATTCAAATATTACAAAAATACCATTAATGAAACGGATCCGACCCGGGTAAAAAGAGGATCCGTGTGTCTTTAACGGGTCAAAATTGGATCTGGATTTTTTTTCCAGATTTTGCCCCTCTTGATTTCAGAAATATGTTTAGAAAGTTAATTTTTGAGTGGCAATTTCAGTAATAAAAGCTCAATTTTAGCCTTTTTAGTTAGACCTACTGCTGCTTTAATAGTATAGATAGATATAACATTTTTTTGTGGAATCAAATCTAATACTGTTCTATGTAGCGATATCATACCTTAAAAATTTATTTAGAATCTTCCATTTTTATGAGCCAAAATGCTTGTTCAATAACAAAATGCAAGGACACGTGTTATTTATTATACATTTCGAGGAGATTCACTTTGAAAAACGCTTAAAGATGGTCGGGGAGGTCTGAATCATTCTTAGAAGAACGTGTTTGTCGAACGGTGTGATTCTTCTCCTTTGAAGTTCTCTGCAATAAATCTAGTGACTATAGTTCTCCGACCAAGATTTATCGATGGTGGTTGAGGAAGGGTTCATGTCGATACTAGGAGTTGGCCGAATTCGATGGAGAAATTGATCGTCATTGAAGATTATCAAAAGACAAAGGATTCATCTTAGTTCGATGTTTCACGGCGGCGGCGGTTGGTCGGCGACAGCTTCGTAACTCACATCTCTAGACCGAGTCACGTGTTCTGACTTAGGTTATCAAGCTGACTCGTGTTAGCAAAAGTCTAATGTTTATCGTTGTAATATTGGGCTAAAAATTGGACCTTTATATTAAATTTAGACATTAAACTCTGATGTATCTTGTACGTTCCCATGTTATGGGATTTATAATATAAAACATGGTTGACAAAAAAAATCGCTTAAAGATGATATTTTGTGTCGTTGATGGATGTGTTTTTAATATAAAGCTATATCTATGCGTCTGTTAGCATGTCTATAATTTACAAGATAATATTTATTTTTGAAAGATACATGAAATATTAGATCATCTCGTATCATAGGCGCCAACGCTCGTGCATCATTCGTAAATCATGCCATTCCTACTTATTAATATGTGAAAATACTTCAAAATAATTTTCTCAAAAAAAAAAAAACACTTCAAAAGCACATATGTCCAAAATATTACATGGTATCACTATATAAATCAGTACATGCGTTTCATCAAATGAACCGACAAACCGATTAAAATAAAAATATTTTGTATCTCTTTGCAAAACAGTTATAAATTGATGTTAAGGAAGTTCCACCACGGCTACTGGTTAATGAGGCTAAGAAAGTTCCACCACGGAACTCGTAGCCCTTAAATCAAGATATGGTCACAGACGAAGTTTTCAATTGTTTCATTGATGGCTCATGGAAGTGTGCGGATAGTACGAGTGGGGTGGGTTGGGTCTTACAATTACAAGATGGAATGACAGACCTGTTGGGGTCTAGAGGAATGCGTCGGGTCATGTCACCACTGCATGCAGAGTTGCAGAACCTGATATGGACTATGGAGAGTCTTCGAAAAAAAGACGATTTTGTGTTGTGTTCAAGACATATGCGCAGGAATTGGTGAATATGATAGCGGAACCGGACAATTGGCCTCGTTTCAAGGTGGAACTAGAAGATTTTCAGGAGTTAAGTAATTCTTTTCCAGACTTTACTCTTACGTTATGTCCTGTCCTAGGGAGAAGAATGAAAAAGCAGACCTTCTCGCGAGGAATGCTCGTCTCCTTCAAAAAGTGTTCTCTCATATTAGCACTTCAATTCCCGTTTGGTTCCCTAATACTCATGTATTCTTGTAATCGAAGGGTGTAAGTGCGTTCGTTGCAAAAAAAAAGAGTTATAAATTGATGTAATTTTTTGGTTTGTAGGCGTATATACTCTACGTATAGCTATAATAGTTTCATTGCTTAAATGTCATCATGAAACTTTCGTCAAAATAGTCTTTTGTGCACGGCAAAACCTTAGTGAAATATCAGGTTGTGTATCATTTGGGCACAAATGATTAGAAGATTGCAAATTCTTAGTGAGGCTTATGTTAGTCAAGTTTTGTGAGTAATATGTCACATGTAGTATTCCACATGATCGTGTGAATGCCTTCAAACTCATTCGAATAAATGTTTGATACGAAATAAATTACCTTAAATTTGATCTTGAATAATAATTCTATCATTTTTCTTGAACCGAATTCATAAATTGTGAGAGAAATAATTTTCTTTTAGTTTCAGTTTTCAACCTACCTACCTATCATTTCCTCCTCATTCTCTCTAGTTTTATTCTCTCCTCCTTCTCTCTAACCTTGCGCCGCTTACCTTTGCTCGGACCGATGGCTTCTTTAGCGTTGTCGCCGGTCCATCTCTTTAGTTCCTTTGTTTCAAGTTGTTTTGGGTTGTAGTTGTTTAGATCTGGTGGGGAAAGGTTTGAAATCTGTTGGGATCTGTTGGGATTTGGTCTTTGGATCAGATCTGGATTTAGGTAGTGGCTTTTGAAGTTGGATGCGCCGGAATTCCTCGTCATCGGTGCGGTTTAGCTGCGAACGTTGAAGATTTTAAATCCAGTCGTATATCTAGTTCTTTCTCTTTTACGGTTTCTCTAGTATGATTTTGGATCTGCTCCTCCCCTTTTCGGTTTTTGTTTCTGAATTTTGCTTTGCCCGAGCTCGGTTTATTCCGTCGAGCTAGTTTTCTCTGGTTGGATTGATGGATTTGCTTTCTCTCTATTTTGTACTGTGGCGAAGGTTTGTGGAGTTGTTTCTTTTACAGGTAGATCAATTATTGGTGTTGATGAAGATGGTCTCGGGTCAGATCTTCCCCGTCCAACATCTCATTTTCTTTGCTCTCTTTCCTATCCGAATAAATCTTCCTGCCTCAACAGCTTTTCCTCAATGATATTGGGTTGAGGAGTTCAGTGAAGAAGCAACGGAGTGTTTAGGTTCTTGTTCGGGTTTCATGTTGGATGGCTTCTATGCCGTGATATCAAATTGCTATGATCCTCCTCGTTGGCTTCATCCCTAGTCTCGGTCTGTGAAGGTAGTGAGTCATGGAAAGTTTCAACTCTTGTGTTCGAGCCTGCCATTGTTGTGGTTTCAGTTTCAGAGATAGTCGACCTCGTTGCCGTGTGGTTACTTGTTGAATTGCAGAATTGGCTTTGGTTTGTTTGGAATTGCCGTAGTTTCGGGTTTTAGCTTTGTTCTTTTGTTTCAAATTTGGTTTAGGTTGCTTCTTGTTAAGTTTTCTCATTTTGTTTCCGTTGTCTTTCTTGTTGACATTGGCTTCGTTTTTCATCCCGAATTTCACCCTTGAATTCCAAAAACGCATTCTACCAGGCTTAATATAAGACTCAGATGACAAAAAAAAATTGTGTAAGAATATCTCGTATAATACTGCAACGAAGGAGATATGCATACTTTGACAATCTCTTATTCTTTGTGTCAAAAAAAAAAAAAAAAAAAATCTCTTATTCTTTGAAAAACATCAATTCTTCGTCATCAAAAAATTCTTGAAATTTCACATAGATTAAGTTAGGAATTTATGAAATATATTATTTTTCGGCATCAAACATAAATGAGTAATAGAAATTAATTAGTAACTGAAATATTTAATTAATAGAATAATACTTTTGAGAGATGAAATTAGGTAAATAACATGTCAAAAAACATAATTAGGTAACTAACAAAGAGAATAAAATATAGGACGAAATTACCCTTACAATATAAAGTATGAAAACTATTAAAACAATAATATTTCTCATATCTCTAAAAAATTAATCCATCAATCACTCCATCAATTATGTCTAAAAAAATAGATTTGATCTGCTTTGGTCAGCAAAAATATTCATAAGGAAAAAGATCCAAAAAAAACAAATTTATTGTAATAATTCTATTTCATTGTATAGTTGACTATTTTCGAAACTATATATTATATTAACCATTTTCAAAATAGTTTACCAATTTTAAAACTTAGTTAACTATTTTCACAAACATATAGTAACCTATTATACTGATCTTTGAAACATATTTAACTATAGTTGACTACATCAAAATATTGTTGTAGTAGTTGAGTATTGGTTTCATAACATAGTTTGACTACTGGTTTCATAACATAGTTGACTACAAAACGTAGTTAGCTATTACAGTTTTCATAATAAAAAAATAATTTATATAGTTAACCATATATCAGAAACATATAGTTACCTATTATACTAATTTTTGAAACGCATATTTAACTATGTCGATCTCCCGCAGCGATTCAATTTGATAAAGAGAAAGGATGGCGGTGGAGAGTTTAACGGAGAAGAAGAAACACCTTTTTAATTCACGATTTCAGATTTCGATCCATGACAATGAATTAAAACAAAATAATTGAGAGAGAAAAGAAGATTAAAGATTAAATTGAAACAAAAATAAGAAGAAACAGGTGAAGAAGAAACAAACGAAAAAGAGAAAGAAAAAGAAAAAGAAGATAATAAAGATAATGATGAATTGATGATGAAAGGATATGAAACAAAAAACAAAAAAGTGATGGTTTGATGGTTATGAAAGAGTTAGAGAATTATGTTAGATTAAAGGGAGGAAGAAGAAGTGAAAAAGATGGAGGTCGTGGTTTCAAAAAATAAAGAAAGTCTTGGTAAAAAAGAAATGTTTCAATTATGTTAAATGAAATGTTTATGATTGTTTTAAAAAACAAAATATTTAATTTTGAGGTTTTAAAATAAAAAGTTATGTGTGAATTGGAAAAGGGTAATAATGGAATTTTGGTAAGCCCATATGTTACTCTCCTAATTCTGTTTTTGAGGGTGTTACTTTCCTAATTACTACAACAAATCCTATTATTCCATATAACTTCCCTAGTATAAAACTATCACTATTTTCCATCATTATCACCATTAAAAATATTTTTAATTTTTGGATCATTAGCAAAAATTGATCCTACAAACCTAGAAGAATCAATACAAAGCGAAGAAAAAAGTCTTCTCTATTGACCATGAACCAAAGATCTCATAGTGAAGGGAATTGTGTCTAAATCATGTCGGTGGAAGGGTACTTAAAATTTTATCATTTTTCTCTGTTAATGTTATGTTTGTATCAAGCACCAGGTGACCAATCACCAGTCGACCATACTAGTCAACCCACCACCAACATACTCTCCACTAAGGCACTAATTGATCCACCACAATCGTATCTAGATGCATATGATCTTATATGTTCACTTCACTAATGTTACTCGTCACTCATAGGTTGATAAGATCACAAAAAATTTCTTATTTATCCACATCGACTAACTTCTTCAAATGCGTAGTTTTATTCTTATTACTCTGTAATTTCATAAATTTGTTACAAATATCTTCATCGTTCATTAGAAATTCGTTTTCCTCCCACCAAATTGTATATTGACTCGACTGACAAAAGTCTGAGTACAACTAGGTGAGAGTCCGCGCTAAGCGCGGGTTTTGGTTTATTCCAAAATCTTATAACTTTAAAATTGTCTATATTGTAGAACGTAGTAAAAACTTGTTTTCTATCTTTAGTAGTAAACAGATAGCATAGTTGATTATGAGTCAGAGAAATGTTAGTAAGTATAATTGCGATTAGTTTTGTTTGTATGGACATTTTACGTAATATTTATTATTTAAAATCGGAAGTTTCATTAAGAAACTATGAATAAGCAAGAAGCTTTGTTGAATGATATTACAATGTTCTTACAATTCCATATGTAAGACTGTTTTTAAATATTTCGTACACATTTTTTTTATGTTTGTCACAGGGACGAGTAGTAAAGTAAGTAATAGAAGAGACTATTTCATCGATCATTTAAGGGTTGGTAAAACTAAATCGATGTTGTTTAAACCAAAAGTTGGCGTTAAAATTTATGAATTGCATATCATGTTCTCGACAAAAATTGAAAGAAATTCAGGTTCATATTTCGAGATTAGGTTTTTGTTTTCTTTGTGAATTTCAACGTTTTAATTTCCATTCAAGCATCTTGGTTCACTGTTTCATTTAAATATATATATATACATATATATTTCATTTTGTCTGTTTAGATCCTAGATATAATTTCTCTTCTTTCTCCCATCATTACCAGATTAATCGCAATTTTTTTCTAGTTTTCCCTCAAATTCATTCATTAGTACGAATGTAAGAGCTTGATGGCCGATAACATCAACTACAGTTTAATTACATCCGAGTACTAAACTGGCTGCGAAAAAAACGGATATATTTGGTCGAAAGTCAAGACTTAAAATGTGTTTAAAGTTCAATCTTGTAAATATTCTACAATGGGTATAACACCTTGTTAATCCATAAAGATAATAGTAGTTTAATATTTTCAATCGCAAAGATATATAATTATTATGAGAATAGTAAGAGGTGAACAAATAAACCTTTGACCTTGAAATGAAAGACTTGACATTATCTACCAACATTGGTACCTCGAATGCAAGAAACGGTGGTAGTAAGAAAACTTTAAGTCAACAAATATAACACGGGCAAAACCAAAGCTATGATAAACCCACGAGTCATATATGGCATGACTAATATAAACATGTAAACAGAGAAAAATACAAGTCTTAATCTTCGGAGATGGTGAAGAAGATGCTTGTTCTACTATAGACATGGCCTAATACATTCAAGTGATAAAACTAAGAAGGATTTTTTATTATAAGATGATCACAGTTCTACTGGCACAAATCTAATACAATTGTGTATCAAGTCAAGGTTTTTTGGCTTGAGTCTGGAAGAAGGGGAAGAAGCTAATGTATGTGAATATCATATAGAATGCCGCCATGTAATGGCAAAATCATGAAAACACTATGCCTCAATGCACCACCCACTTTCACATACAGTGCCCATGATATATAAAGGATTTGTACGGGCCGTGTGGTGGCTCCCATGCAGAAAAACCCCATCTTCACTATCACACCTAACTTATAAAAAGACCACCGGTGGTCATTTGATGTTATTGTTGTTGTAAATGGAGCAGCTGCACAACCACCACCAGTTGCATCAATATATGATAAGATCGTCCATGGTTTTATGCACTGAATGTTAGTACAAGTTTAGAAATAAAACGGATTGAGCGATCGTAGAGAACTCGAAGTCTAAAATATTAAGGAAACAAGCTCCTATAAATGGGAAGAGAAACATATCTGATTTGAGAGAATAATAAAAATGTGATAGAGCCAAACCTTGGAGGGCTTTTCGTAGGAGGAAGGATCAGAAGATAAAGGAAGGAGAGAAGCTAGAAGAAGCAAGCTGAGCTGGCACATTTGGACTTATAGTTGTTACAAGTCTTTGTGTATAAATAGAAAGTGAGAGTGAATTGTTAGAGACACTTGGTAATTGGATTGTCAAGTCTATTGTGGAGTTGTTTCTTATTCCTACGAAGGATAAGAGTTTGTTATAATTTTCTAATAAAGAGTTTGTTACATTCTTCTTCATTTGAGAGAGAAGTGAGAGAATAGGATCAAGATCCTATAAAAATGAAGTGCATGGATAGCCCGGAGGACCAAAATTCATAACTCCTTTATTTCAATTGCTTGTACAAACGCAAAAATATCCAGGAAATCCAACGGATATCACTGAAATGAACAACAATTACTAAAAGAGGTGAGAGGAGTAGTCAAATGTGTAAAAACTACGATTGAACTGGTAGTCACATTGCTCGATCACATTCTCAAAACAAACAACCGAGGCAAACACAGATCCCTTGTTGTGACAATTGCCATATGCGTCGTCATCTTGATCGGCGAGATCATTATTATCGAAATCGAATATGTTAATCTTTTTGCCTAAACCCATAACCAAAACTCAATCAAAGAGATGTGTAATGATTGAGCAGCGAACAAAACTGCATAGCAAAGACATTGATCAATGCATTGATGGTCCTTCAAATACTAAAAGGCTTAAAATCCTAAGCTATTTGGTAATCAATTGGTTATACGAAATAAATTAATCTCCAGAATTCGATCCCTAAAGATTGGATTTCCGAAAATGAATAGTAGATCCTACTCAAATGCGTTAAGCTTCAGATAAGTACTAAATTAGTGAGAATTCAGTGAATGACTTAGTGGTAAATATATACTAATCCAATAGATGATTCAATGGCAAATACATTTATCTAATAAAAATGGAATGCAAGAGTGTTTTTATCCTCCTAATAAGGTAAACTTCTACGAAACAACATAACAATCACTAATCCTTGTTCTCTAAGACTAAACATTTTTGCAAGTCATTTTCTAAAATAAATCTATATAACTGAGTATTTTACGACCACAAATGTTATAAATAGCAGAACCAGCTTTGCTTCTTTGGCAGAAACTTAACTAACCTTTGAATCAAATAATCATCATCATTTTTTCAGTAGTAAGATGCATTAAAAAATGCCCTTCATGCAACTGGTCTCTTTCATCTGCCCTACACCGATCTAGATCATAAATGACTTATCACAATAGTGGATTTTTTACCCATAAAAGTAATCAAGAATCTCATTATTTATATTAGAAACTCAAGCATCATATCCTCAAATTAAGATCAGATCAAACTAACAATAAGAAACTGGAAAACGTCCATACTTACCTTAGTGACTTTTGATCGGGCTTGTGTGTTCTACCTGGTAGAAAAAATGGACAAACACAATAAGCAGATAATAAATATATATGGAACATACTAAAACTAAATCAACATACAGAGACATTCTTGAAATTGAAGAACATATAAAAACTAAAGTGTATTATTGTAAACTATAACTTTTACGGAAGCCCTATATGTGGTAATAACAAGACTAAACATTAGAATATGCAGAACAAAAACCTATGTACTTGATAAGTAGGCTATGCTTTTAAAGCCCTGAGTCTATTTTAACATATTGACAGGTTAAAACGTGAATAAATACTTCCCCTCCTCATCTCAGTTTCTATTAATCCTACCCACTTTATGCTTCCATACGATGGTGTTAGATTTGGATAGTCTAATGAAAATAAGAGCAGAGACTGACAAGAAGGAGAATTAAACCAAAGATCTAGCAAACTACAAGGTCTTGGCATAAGAAACATTCACATCTAGGTGTGCAAAAGGTAGAGACTCACTTTGCTTGAGTCGTTCTTAATACTCTGCAGCTTTAATTTCTTGGTTCTCTTTTGTAACCTGCTGCTGATAGGGAAAAATTAAGAAAAATAAAAGGAAGCTTTTTGGTCATGGTTTTCTGAATGTAAGATTACAATCCCCAAGAAACTTTGATCATATGATTAACAATTAAAGAGCATCGAGTAACAGTTAGATAGGGATAGGGGAAAATGGCAAGTAGAGACCATATAAACTGTGATTGTTTCGGACATGATAGTTGGAGTTTTCTGCATTCTCTGTATACTTTGGGTTCTCAATTAGATTTGCATAAAAAATCTATACACATAAAAGAGAAAGTAAACTAAGAAATAATCATATTGCATGTTCAACAAGTGAGTTTGCATATATATATAAGCATGTAATTTACTGTTTCTATGATATAGCAATGGTAAGGAGATTTGTGTCTCCATCAAAATTGAAACAATGGCATCTTTATTTCGGAACGAAAAACTTTTAAATTGAAGTAAATGTAGATCAACAGTCTTTCACCTCTGATTATCACATCCACATAGTCATAATCTCGTGTTTCATTTCACAAAAAACCACTGTACAAACCCCATTACAATGTAAGAGTCTCAACAAGAAGCTTAATGGCTTATAGAAGAAATCGAGTTGTAACAGAAGAGAGATTTGTAGATTATACCAGCCCGAGAAGAAGTCGATTTGCATAGAGTAGCGTAAGATCACCAAACCATTGGCCACACGTTTGAAGCATGATTTGTCTTTACTTGTCGCAGCGACCATCAAAGTTCTCTCACAGACACTCGTACCATCATACGAGATGAAATTATACAAGGATTGAAACCAATTTGTTGAAAGAAGAAGAATATTTTGTGTGCTATTTTTACCTCATGAAGAACTGTTCATATCGGAGATGAAATCCAAAGCTAGAAAGAAAAAAAGAGATGAAATTATCAAACGTTCTTCTAAGCACCAACCCCGAAATGGCAAGAGAATTTCTAAAATCCAAAGCTAGAAAGAAAAAAAGAGATGAAATTATCAAACTCTTCCTCAATCGGAGTTACGTTGAACCTATCCATTTGAAAACCTATTCGGGAGAAGAATCACCATCTATGTAACAAACACAACCGATCTCTCAAAGGACGTGTAGAAATAAATCTCCTCGGATTAGAGAACCCTCTCATATGAACCGAGGTCATCTAGGGGAGAGGAAAATAGAAAGAGAATATGATTCACTGAATTCGAAATTTCTAGTAGAAAAAATTGGGTTCTGATGGTTCAGCTTCTCGAAGGCGATGCGACCGAAACTATTTTGAAGGCGTGTTTTGTTTTTATGAAGAATTCTTTTCTAAAAAAATGCTAATCATATAGAGCGCCACGTGTCAACTTTACGGGAGAGGGTTGGCCAACTATTATAGTATAGAAGATAGATAGATAGATAGAAGATTAGTGCATCACCATACATAGGCCTTGAGTTTCGATGTGAATGCACCACATTCAGTATTCACCACGAGCTTTTCATACTTTTAAGTTTTCTATCAATTTGTTGTCTCAAAAATTAACTCTTCTTATAATAATTACGTTGAGTCGAAGAATTTGGAGCACGCGAACTGTCTGTTTAGCAAAACGACCAAGTAACCAAAGCAGGTCCTGGGAATTTAAAGACCACAAGGAACAACAAAAATTTGGGTCCACTAATTATTGATATATCGAAAAAGAAATTATAAACAAAATGTTGAAGGTAAAAATTGAACTCCTCAAATGTTGTTTCACCAAAACAACCTCTTTTCAATTGAACTAAAGATATATTTTGTAAATTAGAAGATCGATTTAATACATAAAAAAAAAAATTGGGCTCCAGACCCACGTTTTCTCTGCTTGGACTCAGAGTCGATCCTACAGATAACCAAGATAGTCTTGGCACATCACAAGCATATGTTCTTGGATTATAATTCTCGAAAGGAAATGAAGTTCTTCTGTTTCACATGTCGACACATTATCATTATATGCTTCTTCATTAGGATTGATCAAAATTAACTCGAAAGAGATGGGATAAATAATGATCATCTTGCTTCACATTGTGTGCCGATGTATATTAACAATTCAGTCTTTGAACGGAAGTTCTTTTGTAACATACTTATAATACTTTTTTCGCTAAAGAACATACTTATATACATTTAATTGATTGTTGTCAGAAAATGATCTATAAGACAGGTAGAGGCATTCAGACTTAGAATAATATGGGCCAATTTCCCATATTTTACCTCAGAGATTTTCAATTTGTCCATATTGTATGTGGCCTAACACAAAAACAAAATAAATGCTTTTTAAATAAGATAAAGAAGAAGCCCCAGACCAAAACTGAGCTTTTTGGCAGATGAGTTGCACAAGTTTCATTCATAAGGAGTTTAGTAGCCCATTCCAATTACACAACAGCTGGCCCGTAATGGCATTACCGTAATAATTCCGAAATGTCAGTCCTTTAGAGTTTTGACTATACAAGAGGAAAAAGAAAACTTTGAAAATCCAAAGTCAGCTAACTAACAGCTGTCTGAATTCAATGTCGGGATTGACCATCTTGGACGGCGCAGTGCTTAGATCCATCGATCTCAACTTGCCGGAGCTCGCCTTCTTCAAATTTCTGAATCTCTCTCTGCCGCCACACCTCACAGAAGCGGCCATCTCCCGAGTCACCGCAGGAGATGACGTCAGTTTCCGTCTTACGGAGCTCAACCCCCAACAAGCGTCGGAGAAGCTCGGTGTATTCGTTTCCGCCGTGGCCGATGCTATTAGAGGTACCCACTATTGTCAAGGTTGATGATGGACAAGAATAAGGATTTAGCTGAATGGTATAGTATGCTTTCTGCAGATGCTCCCGTTGTGGTCTTAGTTCTTGATGGGAGTACGTTGAAGCTGTTTTTGGAAGACGAAGATGATTTTGCAATGTTGGCAGAGAATCTCTTCACAGATTTGGATGAAGAAGATAAAGGAAAGCTTTGCAAGAGCCACATACGAACGGCTCTTTCTCACATGGGTGTCCCTCCACTCTCAGGTTTCCATATTTCTCTTCACATGGGTTTCTGTTTCCAGCCCTTAGTGTTTTGACCTCATCATGCATTGTTTTGGAACATAATTTCCCATCTTAGATGACATCATTAAGAGTCACGATGCTGATGGTGATGAACTACTTGGACAAGCACAGTTTGCACAACTACTCCAGCCAGTTGTACAAGATATAGCTGATATCCTTCATCACAAACCAATACCTATCGTCCTCAACCTTGACATTTTCACCGGCTCAAGGCTGCGTAATGTTAGTTCACTCGCCCTTGCTTATTATCAATTTCCATAGAGAAACTTTCAATGCATTCCTGTTTTCTCAGATTCTGGCAGACGAGAAGAAGCTCAATTGTATCCTAGAGAAAATGATGCTCCAAGTTTCAAACGACCAAGGGTGGGCACATCTTATAAAGACTTTGATCGAAAATAACGGAAAAGAGTTGGGATTGCCTCCGTTATCTTCAGACAACGAACCAGTGCTTCTTCTCTACGAGACCATATTTTCTCAGCTGAATAACAGAGAGAAAGAAACCACTGGTCCTGGGTTTATAGATGCACTCAAGGATATACTCGCCAAATTTGAGGAGTTGCTCGAAGCCACACCAGTATATTGTGCTACAAATCTCTAATAAATCGATCATTAACTAAAAGACAGGAAAACTTCACATAATCTGAGTTATATTATTGTATATCTGAGAATTTCAGTCACACCCCAATTATGTCTGCCATTTGGACTGTGATATTGTTGAATATGGATGATAAATGATTTTTGTTATCACACGGAAAGTAGTTACACTAAAAACTTTATAAAGTAATAATGTTGGGATCACCAAAATTTATTACTTTAAATAATTATTACTTTATAAGATTTCTTAGTAAAAGTTCTTAATTTTTTTTTAAAATTTCCTTTTATATAAAATATGAAGTTTTCTTTTAAATTTCTTATTTTATATTAGTTTTTACAAACAATTTTGTATGTTTTCTATTCTTTTTCTTTTGTTTTCCATATTGTATTTGTGAAAAAAAATTATAAGTATACCTTTCACGTTTCTTTTTCTTCTTAGCTATGTTTTGAATTTTTTATATGATACAATATTACTTTATGATATTATTGGACTTATATATTTACAAAGGAATTTGAAAAAGTTATTATCTTATTATTTTATTGAATTGTGTCATATTTTGCACTAACCCGACTCGGGACCGACAAAATTTATTACTTTATCGAATTTATTACTTTATCGAGTATTACTTTATGGAGTTTTTACTTGGAAAAAAAAATTGAATCTTAAAGTGTGTATCAACTTATGCCACGATAGACCCGTGACCAAACCTAATAAAGCTTCCAAAGTATATAACACAACACAAAAGCTAGTTTAATCACGAGAGTGACATGTGACGTTTAGTAAAATCTTTTTCTTTTAGTTTTACCAGTTTCATATTTAAGCAAAATTATACTTCCTCTCTTGCATATTAGTTGTCATTTTAATCTTTATTTTCTGTTTCATTTTACTTATTGTTTTGTATGTTCAATCCAGATTTATTACTATTTTTCTATTTTTACCCTTAACTTTCAGCTTAATAATTACTTCTATCAAATAAATAGTATATTAATTAGGGGTAAAACAGAAAATTTAATTGTTTTCTTAATTTGTGTAAAAACACCTAGAATGACAAGTAATTTGCGACGGAGGGAATAATTGAGTAACGTGTAGTGTTTATCGCCGAGTAATGGGAACAGAAAGTGGAGGGCAGAGAAAAGACAACGAACGAATGGTGAGTGATCCTTAAGCCCTAGAGATGTGTAAAGATATTTGATAAGATGAAACAAAATCCTCAACCACTTGGTACTGGTCCGAGACAGGGCCACAACATCAAGTTGACCATGATGATGAACATACTATGAAAAAGGACCACAACAATTATAGTACATCGTAATCGGGTTTAGAATGCAAACTTTTTCAACTAAAAATAAAACCAGTAAGAATTATGGATTTACTACAGAACCAAAGAAAGAAGAGAGGAAACCCAAAATCCAAAACACTTATTTTTGCGATTTAATATTTCTTAGGAAGCTACCTAAAAGTATATCTAAACATTCTCCAGACCTTAATTATATAATATAAGGCCATACTTGAGCTTCACTAGTACTGTGGTCAATCATGCCTCACTCTTTTCCATCAGCCGCGCGGAGTGAGCCCAGCTGAACCGGTGCTTGAGTCCCAACCACCTTCGATGACCCGTAAAACGACACATCACTGCCTTTTGCTTTCTCTTTCTCAATCTGTTCCTTTATCCAGAAGTAGGTTATCCTAAGCCCCTCCTGTTTAACCATTATGGTCGCACAAAAAAAAGTTCATAAAAGAACCAAATTATAATCCTATCTTTAATCAATTACCATATGGTTATGGCCTATGAGCTAATTAAGTTATAGAGTTGGTACCTTCAATCTCATTGTTGGAGCCCAGCCAAGCTTTTCTTTTATCAGATTGTTGTCTGAGTTACGGCCACGGACACCTTCTGGACCAGGAATGTGGTGAATAGGAAGCTTCTTCTCCTCAAAGCTGAGAACCATCTCAGCCATCTCATTCATGCTCACCATCTCATCACTTCCAATGTTCACCGGCTCACGGAAATCTGACTTTGTCAACCTGAAAACAAGGATGGGGAAAAAATGAATAACATACAAATTTCATCATTAATAAACTGGAGCTAATGCCCTCACCTGAGTACACCTTCAACACACTCATCAATGAAAGTAAATGAGCGGGTTTGAAGCCCGTCTCCCCACATCTCAAACCTATCTGTGGAGGTGAGAGCCTTTCTGCAGAAAGCAGCTGGAGCCTTCTCTCTGCCACCTGAAGTGACCCATATGTAGAGCAAATATTAAACACAATGGTAAGCAAGTAATGGTTAGAGCAAAGTCTGAAAAGTTGTTTGTTTGTTTACCTTTCCATGTTCCAAAAGGACCGTAAATGTTATGGAACCTTCCAATGCGGCACTCGATTCCAAAATCTTTGTTGTAATGCTTGCACAACTCCTCCGTAGCAAGTTTCTCCAAACCATAAGCATCTTGAGGCTATAGGAATAAAAGAAAAACAGCATGTAAGAAAAACATGTAATCTTTAAGAAAGAGCATATGAATGATAATCACAAACCTCTGCAGGCCAAGCATCTGACTCCTTGAGGCTCACATTAGTAGTTTCCAGCTGCTTGAACTCAGGATAGATACATGCACTAGAAGCATAGAAGAACCTGAAACAAGGAAACAAGCTGTTAAAAAAGTCTGGTTGAAAAGAAAAAGGCCGAGAAAAGGCAATGTGACCTCTTAACGGCATTGATCCTGGCGGCCTCGATCATGTTGAAGCTGATCATGGTGTTGTTGTACATGATGACGGAGTGGTTGGACTGGATGAAACCCATACCACCCATATCAGCAGCCAAGTTAAAGACATGATCAACACCGGTGGTGACCTTGAGGCAATTATCCATGACCCTGAGATCAACAAGGTGGAATTCATTGCAGAACATGTCTTGAGTCATGTGCTCGTTCTTCTTCCAGTCAGAAGCAATCACGTAATGGCCCTCGTGCTTCAGACGGCGAGCAATGTGGGAGGCGATGAAACCCCCAGCGCCGGTAATTGAGATCCTCAGCTTCTCAGAAGGCCAGTAGGGCTCTCTCTCAAGCTCCTTGTATGTGTAAGCACCGTAGTCACTTGCCATTCTGCAGGAGAGTCAATTTTGTGTGAAATCAACTTAAAACGAATCACAGGAGCATGCAAAAGGTTGGATCTTAATACACCAACTCATTCTCAAAATTACTAATCAGAATATAGATAGATATAGCGCATTCCTCAATTACCCAGCAAAATCAATTACCTAAAAGAGAAGCAATTCCAAATCCAAAACCCTAGATTAGATTACAGCAAGGAGAAAAGGCAGATTGGATCTATACCTGATGAGACTGAGAGAGACCTTGGAGGAGATTTTGCAAAGAGACAAGGTAAGGGATTTTTGGGTAATGGTATATATAGACAAGAAGTAGAACAAGAGACCAACACCACTCGTTATTATTAACTTTCCAACTTCTATTTGTGTTTAGTTTTTTTTTTTTTTACGACTAATCCCAAAACAAACAACTCGATGATTTTATTAATTTCTTTCTATACTCGAATTAATATTCTACAAGATTTGTGAATTATTTATTTTAAATTTATTTTTCTACTCTAATCATTTAAAGAAAAATATATATAACCTCATATGTGTTTTGTATGTCAATTTCTAATTATTAGTATATTTTTTGCGTTTAACCATTACCATTCGTTTTTTTACTTGAAAACAAATAAAATAAAAATCTCAATCGGGCACTTTTACCCAAAAAAACATTTAAGTTTGTGTAGACCGATTTGGTCAAAATAGAATCTACTAGATCGTTTTTGACTTTTAGCCGTCTGGGTAGAAAACAATTTTTACATTTTAGTGACGTAAATTGGTACATTTTGCAAGATGCTCCTCCTCCCTTTCCTTATTGTCATGGGCCCATTTTGTTTCCTAGTTTAACATATGAAAGAACCAAAATATCTCACCTCGTGGCGAAATATCATTCAGTAGTATCTCATTTACAATAACATTGACCACATAAATAACCTAATATGAAAAATTATGAATTCGGACGTCCATTAAATTAATGAAAATTTATGAATTCTTCATCAAATCGTGATAACTGTTTTAGTGGAATCTCAAACAGAGTTTTTTACATGAGTAGATATATTTAGTTATACAAAGTTAATCTTTTTAATAAAGAAAATGATATCATCAACTAGATTAGGACCCGTGCGGTGCACGGGTTTGTATATAACTTATAGAAAATAATTTAATATCGAGCAAATAACCAAAATCTCAATCAGTTTCTGAGTCCATTCCGCAATTTTTTTGTTGGATACATATAATATGAACGCACAAATATTAAAATCAAAGCATGTTGGTTCTTGAAGGAGAAAAATTAATTTAAAGATAACAAATTAATAGTACCCGTGTTTAGTTTCTTTTTTCGTAATAATAGCTTCTTCCGAGCGAGTCTAGTTTGTCTTTGATGCTCTAGGCGATTGTTGGTAACAAATGTCTCTGCAGTTTGCAATTTGGAATCCAACCACTTTTTGCCTTTGATAACAGATTTTAGTGTCAAGATTAGTAAGGTAAAATTAAGGGTAGAACACAGAGACATTTATTTCCATGAATTGTATAACACTGGTAAAAGGATACATGATTCTTCGATTCTGTGACATGTGCCCCTTTCTGATTCTTTTTTGGTCCTAGCTTCTGCAATAAATATGTCAGTGGGAACGTTAATAATATTTGGAGATTTGTAAGTTGCATAGGTTGAAAACAAACATATCAATGATATGGTATTGTTAGAATCATTTATAACATTGGATACTAATAAATCAGTTATGTAACATACTTGAAGGAATAGTGTTTGAGCGTTTTTTATTCACGGCAGAGTTGAAATATTTCCAGGTGATTCTTGGTTGATCCCTGAATTGCAAACTTGGTCATTAGTAAATAAGAAAACGATCGGTTTTAATATAGATTTTTAATACATTATAGCACAATTACCTGATTTACAAAATAAGTAGTGATTAATAAGTTTTAAAGATTTTTACCTGCTCATCGGCTAAGAACATTTGAATAGATTCGCCATTGTACTTTAATAGGGAAAATGGCATAAAAAACCTTCAAAGTAACAACCACTAGCACTTTAAACCTCCATAGTTTAGCACTCACACTTTAAACCTCCAAGGTAACAATCTTAATACTATAAACCATCAAAATTGAAATTTTGGCCGCGCCAACATTTTACGTGACGGAATAGTTAATTCCGTTAACGGAACCGTTAACTCCGTTTCATTAATAAAATGTGTTTCTGTTTGCAATTAAAGAAAAACGTGTTCAATATATTAGATAAAAAAACCAAATCAATTTGGGGCTAAACTCTCAAAAAACAAAAGCATAGAAACGACGAAGAAAAACCAGAGAGAATCGTAGAGTTTCGGTTAAAGGACGTATGCGTTTGACTCGCAATGGGGTAAGAACGAGCTCTATAATCTGATTCGATTTTGGGCAGAGAGAATCGAAGAGTTTCGAGTGAATCTGGTTTTAGGATTTTTGATAGTAAAGATATTTTAAGTTTGTGATGTTTTGTCAGTTTCGATTTTCCATTCTGATTGAGATTCAAGCTATGATTAAAGTGTATTTTGATTCTCTCTGGTTTGTTATTTATATTTGGGTTAGGATATCGATTTATGAATTGATTGACTAAGTTTTGATTCATGTTTGTTGTGATTTTTATAGTGACAAAGATACAGTCAAAATCATCGTGCACTATGGAGGACGAATGAATAAAGTGAATGATAGTTACATCTACATGTCAAAGTTGGGTACTAAAATTGTGATTTGGAAACCGTCCGAGATAGAGTGGTGTAAGTTTGAAGATTTGATGAGGGTTGAATTAGTGCATACACCAATCGTTTTGCTTTGGTACAAGGATGCAAGAGAAGATATGAAGAGTATAAAGTATGCATGTGACTTTGATAGTGATTTATTTGGGGTGCGTATGTTATGGAAAAATGGTTGTGTTGGTGAGATAGAAGTTTTTGTAGAGCATGAGTGCTTAGAACGTATACCTAGTGTTATTTACAACGTTACAAGTAGTCAAGGAAAAGATAAAGAAGCTTGTATGGGTAATTATGAGCAAGATGAAGAAGCTTGTAATGGTGATGATGAGCAAGATTCAGAATCTGATGCTGATGAAAAAGATGATGATATTGAGGTTGATAGGCCAAAGGAGGCTGACGAACCTGAAGAATCAGAGGATGAAAGACATCCAACTGAGAATTTGAAGGAGCAAGAGACTGAGGGGGATCTTATAAACCATAATGAATATATTGGCCAAAGAGGAGATGGAATCCAGAATGAGATAGAGATAGATGATGGAGATGAAGTAGTTGTAGATGTTGGAGATGGTGCTAGTGATGAAAGATTTAAGTCATTGTTTGAGGAAGGAAAAAACAGAAAAGTAGATTTGAAAGAAGCATACAAAGGTGATTCTGAAGAAGAAGAAAGTGATCGAGAGTTTGGGTTAGGAGATGAATTATATCCGGATACACCATTGGAATCTGATGAAGAATGGGAGCAATGGACAGACCCAAAAAAGTCTACATGTAAGAGTAAGTTTCATGGGGATTATGATAAAGAACCATATCTATGGCTTTTCCAGAAATTCAATAGTGCTTTAGAAGTTAAGGATCAGTTGCTCCGTTACTCATTGAATACTCAGTTTGATATTAAAATGGCCAAGTCTGAAGGAAACAGGATAGCTGCAATTTGTTGTGGTAAGAATTGCAAGTGGAGGATATTCTGTTCTTATGAGGTTCCACTGAAGAAATGGATGGTTAAAGTGTGTAATAACAAACACAATCATGGGAAAACAAGTAGAGTGTCAATGCTGAAACAAGGTGTAATAGCGGGCTTGTTTAGAGAAGAGTTGAGAAGAAATGTCAATCTACAAGCAGCTGAGATAAAGGACACAATAAAGGAACGCTATAACATTGTGGTGCCAATAACTAAGTGCTACAGAGGCAGAAGGATAGCCTTGGACACAATTCTTCAAGCTCAGTCAATTCAGTTTGGAAAGCTTTGGGACTATGAAGCTGAGCTAAGAAGATCAAACCCTGGAATAACCACTGAGATTAATACTTCACCAATGAACGGTGTTCATATTTTTGACAGCTTCTACATATGTTTTGAACCACTTAGGCGATCTTGGAAGACTAATTGTAGACCTGTTATTGGTCTTGATGGTTGCTTCTTGAAGTGGGAGCTAAAAGGTGATTTACTTGCAGCTGTTGGTAGAGATGCAGATAACAAGATGTATCCAATTGCATGGGCAGTTGTAAAAGGTGAAACCACATATACTTGGACATGGTTTGTAACTAAATTGAAGGCTGACCTTGAATTGGGGACGGGTCAGAATTTGACCATCATATCAGACAAGAGCAAGGTATTTGAACAAATTGATGATGTTTCACAAATTTGATGATGTTTCACTATTACTAATGAATATACTAGTGACTGATTTACAGGGTTTACTCAATGCCATATCTAATGAGCTTCCTGATGCAGAACACCGTATGTGTGCAAGGCATATATATGCAAACTTCAAGAAAAACTTCTCAAGATCAGAGTATAAGAATTTGTTTTGGGGAGTGGCTTACAGCTACAATCTAGGGGAATTTGAAGAAAACATGAAGTTGGTGGAGGCCTATGATCCTGCTGCACATGGAGCTTTACTCTCTACAGAGCCAGAGAAGTGGTGCAGAGCATTCTTCGAACCTCAATCGCATTGTGCTGATGTCCACAACAACTTATCAGAAGCTTTCGATAGAACTATCAAACTTGCAAGAGCGAAGCCTGTGATGAGCATGCTAGAGGATGTAAGATTACAAGCAATGGACCGAAACACAAGGCGGTTTCTAAAGTCTCAGAACTGCGACACCATTCTCACGCCAATTACAATGGCTTTGCTGGAGAAGTCAAGAGTGGATAAAAAGTATTGTAAAACTCATCGAAGTAGCTCTACACTATATGAGGTAGATGAGTTTAATTGTGGTTATACAGTTTCATTGTCATCCCATGAGTGTGCTTGCCGAAGATGGGATCTAACAGGTACGTATTTAACATATTAATCACTGATTTATTTATGTTAACATACTCAATCATTGATTTTCGTCCTTCCTCTTCTTTGGTAATAGGTATTCCATGCAAACATGCACTTTGTGTGCTAGATGACAACTTACAAGATCCTGTGAATTATGTTCCTGAGTATTATTATGCAAATGTCCTAAGGAGGACATATGATGATAATATAAGACCGGTCAACGGTGAGACTTTGTGGAACAAGACGTACAAGCCACCCATAGGAATACCTGAGGTTCGGAAGCCAAGAGGTAGAAAGAAGAAGCGTGATAGGATAAAAGAGCCATTTGAGTCATTAAAAAATAAAGGGAAAGCAACCAGACATGGGAGGATTCCACATTGTACCAACTGTGGTCAAGCTGGACACATTAATAGGGGAAGCAAAAATGAGAAAGTTGTTGTGGAAGGACCAAAGAATAGACGAGGTAGACCTCGTAAGCATCCAGAAGAGGTACTTTCTAAATGATCTCATGGTTTGTATGTGTCTGTTTTACCTATGTTGTCTGACTTATTTGATTTCAGGTTATTCCAAAACGTCCTACGCAACCAAGGAAGAAGAGAAATACCGCTTCAACTGGAAGTAACACACAGCCTTTACCACCAGGTGAGTCAAGTTCATCATTCCCACCTGCATCTAGTGCTCCTCAACCATCAAAGCCTCATGTCAAGCAGCCGCCACGTAAAAATCCTTTAAAAATCAGAAAAGGTCTTGCAATCCCAAACGGAACAGGAGTATTTTGGAGTCCTTTCACCAACAGACCATTTGAAGTCATGGGAAACAGGGTATATGATAGATCTTTGGATCCTCCTCATCCGCAACAACCACCACAGCCTCAACAACCTCCACAGCCTCCTCTTTAGGATATGGTGTGTCTCTTAAATGGTTTGAACTTTGTTAGGTCTATGAATTCTTCTTTGTTTCTTTGACTCTACCAAATTTCGTATTTCTAATCATGTTTTATGTTCTTTGGATTTTAGTTTGCATTATCCAGAATACTACGTTTGTTTTGTATTTTAAAGAACACCATGTTTTTTGACAAAAAACAAAAAAAGAAAACCATGTTTATCACTTACTGAGAATTCATTCGGATTCAAAACCAATAAGTCTTAAAACTGAGAATAGTACCATCATTCCAACAAACACAAACCAAAGATTAAAACACGAACTCAAAACACAAAACACCATAAGGTTTAAATACATATTAAAAACACACTACACCATAAGGTATGTTTGTAAGCCACATTCTTCTAAGTCTGCAAATCAAATTAACAGACGTTATGATAACATCACGTATTCCATTGTTTCTTTCTTTCAATATCAATACCTCTTACTTAAGCATGACACATTCATCATGGGAAATCTTCAACTTATCTGCAAAATCACTCAATTTTTTTATAACTTCAGTTATTTGAGCTAACCAAATCGTTGAGAGATAAACAAAATTTTAGATTTAGAAATTTCTACAAACTAAACATCCTACAAATCGTAACACTAACCTCTACTCATTCGAAAACTTACTCAAAATCTTATGATTCTCTATGGTTCTCCTTCGTGGTCTCTCTGCTTTTGTTCTTCGAGTTTTAGCCCCAAATTGACGAAAGTCACAAAACCCTATTTTTTTATTTAATGAATTTTAGCACGTTTTTTGTTTGTTTAAAATGTAAAAAGAAATAAGTTTTATTATTAATGAAACGGAGTTAACGGTTCCGTTAACGGAGTTAACTATTCCGTCACGTAAAATGTTGGCGCGGCCAAAATTTCAATTTTGATGGTTTATAGTGTTAAGATTGTTACCTTGGAGGTTTAAAGTGTGAGTGCTAAACTATGGAGGTTTAAAGTGCTAGTGGTTGTTACTTTGAAGGTTTTTTATGCCATTTTCCCTACTTTAATATATAGAGGATTTCTTTTACATTGATTTTCTTCCTCCGTGTAACAACTTTAATTGAATTAGGAAAACAACTAATTAATTTATGACCAACTACGAAAACGAAAGAAACCAACCAACAATAACCACTTAAAATCAATCAATTTAGTCTAGTTATCCTTCATCTTTGTTAGAGCTAGATTCGTTATGATTACGGCTCACGTTAAACCCAAAATAAAGGATACAAAATCAATAAAAGAATTGGGCCTTGAGTTCAGAAAACATAATTGACTGGGTTTAGTTCTGGTCATAAAAGGCTATCGGCTTAAGATTAGCCCAATAACATATAGAGACAAGTGGGGCTGAGAACGAATCAAAGGAAATCTTTAATTTAACCGCATTAGCAAAATATCTGGGATTTTCCCGATATTCACAGGACTGACTTCAGCCCAGATCTTAGCTCCACGAAATTGTTCCTAGATATGAGAAACCGCTTATAGATATGTGAATCGCTTTGTGAGCTAGATGAGCCTATAAATACGAAGATTATTCAAAATTGCAAGGGGACTTTCTTCTTCACTCTTTTCAGCTAGGAAAACACTCTTCCAGTTGGCTTTCAGCTAGTATTATACCTAAAACGCCCCAAATGAATTACGTAACGGCTTAATCCCTTAACCGGATACGTATGCAGCTTGTTCTTAAGTCGAGCCACTTCTCATTTGAGGTCTCTTTTTGTATATTCGATTCGTTATCGATATAAATCTATTTTCGTTATTCTTGTATAGATTTGACCATATTTCTATTTTGTAGGACCAAAGTATCTGTGACAAAAAAAGGACCAAAATATCTTCTCGGAATTCACATACAAATAGTTAGTGCGAAATTTAGCTTCCACAATCTTCAATTTTTCTTCATATCCAAGTAGTTTATGTTATCGTCTTAGGCACCAACTTCATATTTATATTGGTTCAGCTCAGTGTCGTGTCGTTAATAATACGTTTATTTCAGAGATGCAGCAACATCTTTGGTTTAGCATAAGACAAAGTGTCAATCAACACACTTGATCAAGCAAATGGTAAAGTTAAATCAACAAACACTCAAATAGAGCTTTAGGGATAAAAGTGAACTCATAAGTTTACGCAAAGTAGTAATAAAAAAAGACATACAATTTCATGGTCGACCCTACTAAGAGAGGGAATCAATACCTCCATGGTCGTTGAGGTCAAATAGACATCGCCATCTATTGTTGAATGAGACACGATTACAGTCATTGCTTCTGCTCCAAACAGACTCCCCTTCAACACAATGCTCCATATATCACTAATCACAAATGAAAAAGTTGGGAGGACAACAAACTCCATAAAGGAGAAGACAATAGCCTAACTAACCCAAAGAACTGTTGGTGATCTACTGCCAGAAGAATCTGCAGCGACTAATGCATAAAAAGCAGCAAGAACCTTGGTTACAGAGATGACTAAGCACCGTTCTAATGAGCATGGGAACTGTGAGGAAATCCTCAGCCATGAAGAGGTATGGAATGCAAGAACCTCCACTACCAAAAACCGAATCTAATACTAAAGATCTGAGATTGGTTCTAATAAGTCCATCTTCTATCTTTCCGAAGTGTAATCATGATTCATCAGGAAAGAAAACTAAGCAAACAATAGAGTATATAAAACAAGATAAGATTTTTTTAGTAATAGCCTCATATTGATGTAAATGATCCTCTTACTGAGGTAAAGAAACCTCATGCTGAGGTAAAGAAAGGCTAATCAAAAACCTAACCACCACACAACAAGGTAAACAAAAGCTGAAAGATAGCAAAAAAAAACCCATGTTGAGGTAATTGAAGTGCTTGGACTTTTAAACTGAGGTATAGGAGTCCTACTGTAAGGCAAAATCCAACCAAATTCAAGCTATTACAAGGACTCAAAGAGACCATACCTATCCAAAGCAAACGACAAATTGCTGCTTGTTCAGAAGAAACAAAGCTTCTTGTTGGGCCAACTTTGACAACCATGCCCATTAAGTTGAAGCCAAGGCCAATTCTAACTTCAGATGCAGTCCCATTTTAACTTTCCATGGTAGAGGAAACGTTTAAATTCTTAACCGAGATCAAAATCTGAGATCCACCGAAAAATGACTCGTCGTAAATAGTTAGAAAGGAAGAGAGAGGCTTCTCAACAGCAAGTGAGGTTCGAGCTCGCCATGGATCTAAGCGGAAGAGATTAAAACAACGGAATGAAATAGATCTGAGAAGGATGGTGGTCGAGAGTCGGAAAGGGTTTGGTGCTTTACAACAGGCTGGCGAATCTGGAGGGCCTGAAGGGTCCGGAGGGATCACCAAAGGTTTTGCCGTCTTCGTTGGGAGTATTCAAGGAGAGAGGTCAATCATTTGTTCCAAAAACTCGGCCTTTGATAACATAATCTTCATTAGAGACTTCAGGTGAGAGGGTCTGTCGAGATCAGTGAAGAAAGTGAGAGGCGGCGGCAGGGCTGAGACAGATACCCATTACAAAGATTTGAGCTTTAGCAGTGGCCTCGAACATCGTGCCTAAGAGAAAAGAGAGCTCGGGTGCACTATGTCATTTTTTATTGACGAAAATTGTATTGTTGATTTTGGTGACTTAAAATTTAGAATGTATTGCGAAGATTTATTTTTAAGTGATTAAAAATGTCATGATCCTAACTAACGTTTACCCGTGATTATTCATGAATTGTAAGAGTATCAACTCATTTAGATATAATAATATTTTTAATAAATTTAAATTAAAAAATTAAAACACAATCAATTAAACCTCTAATAAATGGACAAGTGGAGAAAGCTCTTATAAACGGTTTCAAAATTATCTCAGTGCTGATCCATTTTATGCTCTCTCTCCTCCTTTACTTTTTTAATAATATTTTAATTGGTTAACACTCTTAAAAACCCACCGATAAATATGTTCTTAGGGTTAGAAATATTTTT
The DNA here is from genome assembly GCA_900128785.1 of Arabis alpina. Taxonomy (NCBI): domain Eukaryota; kingdom Viridiplantae; phylum Streptophyta; class Magnoliopsida; order Brassicales; family Brassicaceae; genus Arabis; species Arabis alpina. Next base: position 22,965,513 of record LT669795.1, read on the forward strand.
TAACATTTAATGTTATATTATACTGATTGGATATAAAGCTATATAAAAACAACATGAGTCGGCATACAACATAAATGTCATAAAAATCAAAAGTCGGTGACTACATAAATGTCCGCAGAACGATAAGCCGAAGGAATAAAAGATTTCTCCGGAAACATAATCCTAAACAAGGGACACTAAAAACTAATCCAAATGAGGAAGGGTACCGATTAAGAAACAAGTAAAGTTCTTTCCACATGCTCGAACCACTAAACCAAAAACATTTCCACAAACAAAGAACATGTAGATGCCAAAACTGAGCCAACAAACATAAGTTTCGGAAAAAAATCTCAACAATGAGGCACACCTAGGACTTTGGAAGACCAAAATGTGACTCTCAAACTAACTTAACCAGCAAACAACAATGGCGGAAAAGAACGTTAGGCGGCTTAATTCTTGCTTATTAGAGTTGTCATACGATGGTATAGATAACCATCGCTAAGTTCATGTTCAAAAGAATTGTCTATCATAGTTTGTCCTGAATAATTTGAATCTATATCCATGCGAATCCTTGAACGCCCAACGTTTTTAATCATATTTTTACAACCTCATTATTTGCACCGTTTACCAAAACAAAACCTCCATATTCGATTCAGCGTATCTTGAAATTCATTAATTTATTATGTGGTTCTTTATCTCTGTGGATTCGATCTCTTAGTACTACGATTAATTGATTGTGCACTTGCAATCTTATTGATTTTATTAGGGTAAAAATTACACCCCATCAGTACGCTAGAAAGAGGAATAGCGTGTCAAGCTTTTGAGACAGATTATACGAAGTTGGTGAATATCGTACGACATATAGAGGATTGACCTGCTTTTTCGATTTTCTCTGAAAGGTTCTGGTGTCTACAATATCGTCTCTCCAATTGTTATTTATCTTTAATTTCTCATTCTATTAATTTAAAGGCGGTCTGTTTAGCCCGTTCTACGCACTCTCGAGCTTTTGATTTTTCCTATGTAAGCTACAGCCCACCGAGTTGGGTAACCAATTACAGTGGTATTTTTTGATTTAAAGTTTGATTGACAAAAAAAAAACCCAAAATTAGAGTCAATATCTTTGTTGACTGACCATTATGGCATGTTTGATTTCATCTCTTAACCTAATAATGAAAAAACGTTGAACTTTTCTTCTGTAGTTAAAACCAAAAATCATCCTCTAAAGATTTTCATTTTCATTTTGGCTACTTATAGGAGAAAGTACAAGGAGATGCACACAAAATTAAATTTGAAAAATCTATAGTAACTGTGAAAGATATATAGTCTTATCGAAGTCGTTGTTGAAGGCAGTAAAGGACCATAGATGGAGGATAACAATGACTTTATAATCCTTGTTGGCCAACCTTACGTTCCGGTATGTGTTTTACTACTCTTAGAGTATGTCTTCTTTAGTTTCTTGTTTGCTTGTATCATCGATTATGAACTATTTTACTAAAGACCTAATAGTTGCAGATGAAACAATATTATTAAAAGGGTATTGTTATATTCTCGCTGAATGCCATATATTTCAAGTATATTTGATTGTGAAGTCAATCATGGTTTTCTTTAGATATGTTGTTTATCTTCTTCACTTGTTGTTTGTGTGGTTAATTTTGTTGTCTTGTTTAGATCAGTGATGTTGTTCACAAAATTGTTAAGATTTTCTTAAAAATCTACAACCAAAACATTTTAATGCTTGTAGGCTATACTATTGTTTTTACCAAAACCCAGAAATCCCCAAATATTTTATCTATTCCCAAATGATTGTATAGTTTGGTGTGTACTTCCCCAAATAACTATTCACCTGCATCAAATGAGGTGTAACTAACGAATGACCAAGTGAGAATAACCATTAATATCACCCACATGCTAATACGATCAACAAACAGTTCAATTTAATCAATGCATCCAATCCGATCCCGAATGTCATAAGTAAACAACTCCAAATAGCCAAATACTATAACTAACTTCAAATGTCACATTAATTCTGAAAATCATAGTTGACTCTAAACATCACACATCACATATCACATAACAATCATAAATATTCATAACCACCCAAAGACTCATATCTTAACATTCCATCAATTTTTTGATGTATTTTTGTATCAACGATTTTGATTTCGCTATTTTAATAGGTTTTCCATTTTTTAAAAATATCATATTTCAAGTTAGGTTGAATGAAAACTTTACCTAAAGTCCGTTTCCCGTTTTAAAAATGAAAACTCTCGAAAACTCATTCCCAAAATGTCGAAACGGTAATTTATTTAAGTTTCGGAAACACATTAAGTAAATAATTTAAAAATATAAGGATATATTTTTTATTTTTAATAAGCTAAAAATATAATTATGAAATACTCGTAATTTCTTTTTTTTCTACTCCCTACCGTAACCTAAAAATTTAGAAGAATCGAAAAGTTAAAAGATAGGCAACTAAGCAAAATATTTTTCCAATTATTGTATTAGATTTGTGTTGTTTAAACTATTTTCTTTACTATTTTGATATCTTTTGTTCCATGAAATTTTTTGTATTGATTATATATTGTATATATACGTTTTCAAAATGTTTTGCTTTTTTCATCAAAAAACTTGTTTCCGTGTTTTCTAACGTCCAAGTATTCGTTTTTGATTCTATACAACCTATGTTACAACATGCAATAAACTATAATACTTAATTATTATTTTTAACACTGGAATTCATTCATTGATATAAAAATAGTTCATGAAAAAAAATCAGAAAGCAACATTGTTGCATCAAAACAAAACCAACAAATCATCACCTCAAGGAGGGTAAAAAAGATGATATTATGCCGCCTCTCGAGTAATCCGATCGGCCAACCAAGTCGGGCCTCCAAGTGATAGGATTGAAAACAACTACTTCGAGCTACTAAATTCGAATTTAGAGCCTCTAACTCAAAAGAACAACATTCAAATTCAGAACGCAAGGACAAAATGGCTTTCGTGATCATCCAGATATCTCGGCTATTGAGCCGGTTTGAGCAAAGCCTCCACTGCCGACGAGCAATCCAACACATACACCACTTTATTCACATGGAGATCACGAAGACTTTGAAGTGCCCATCTGATTTAACTTCGTAAGTATCCTATTATTTGAACTTGTGAAAGTTTCTCGAGCATAAAAAAGAACATTACCAGTAGAATCTCGAACTATCCATGCTTCTCCAACATGTAGTCTTGCATTTTGCCAATTAGAGTTGATGTTACACTTAGCATATCCTTGTGGTGGTGGTTGCCGAGTTTCACTGAGTGCGATGTCGTTTGACAACCTTTCATATTAACCTTGAATCAAAACACTATATCTTCTGTGGCTCTTTGGCATCTGTGAAGCCACTACTTCTTGTTTATTCACATACAAGATTAATTTCATGTTCTTCCAAATGGTACACATAATCCAATTTTCGAACCTCTCCCGCAGTCGCATCATCTTTTATACAATCTACTAAAAAGCTCAAGTTCTCTTAGAATGAATTAGAAAAGCCATACTGATATTTACACCTCTGCAATCTCTAGAAATTCTTGTGCACAAGGACATTTGAAAAGAACATGATACGTTGATTCCAGAGTTGCCTACACAACTTACATTATGGATACAACATTAATCCTCTTGTATTCAACTGTTCAACCACTGCTAAAGCTCCGATCACCACACACCAAAGGAAAAATCTAATTTATGGAGTTGTCAAGATCTTCTGAATCCTTTGTTTGAGTTGTGTTTGAAACGACTTAAGTGCCGAGACCTCAGGTGTAGGCAGAAGAGAGAAAGTTGAGATGAACCAATACCCGCTCTTGACCGTATAAGTACCATGGTCCGGAGATGGCCAACACCTAATGGCAATTGAAGCACTCGCTGAGCATCTTAAACATGTCACAATACATAAGTAAGCGCTATAACTTAAACATGTCACATTCACCAAAATAAATATTCTTAAGCCAGGAAGATTTGAGGAAGCAATGAGGTTTAGTTAATAAAATAAGATAAGAAAATAAAGGCGAATCACACACATCCTATAAAATAAAGGTGCTGCTTTATTCCGACCACACAGTCAATATTTGGAAACGTATCTCTAATACATTTTTTGATAGGTGGAAAAATACATTTTCCCTTACTTTCCCCAATCACTTAATATATTTTTCCTGAATCGGACAAGTTATAAGATCTAGGGTTTCTCTCGAGTATGGTGGATACCGGCGACATGGGTTTTCTCGATGCGGATTTGTTGCAGCTCCAAGAGATGTCTTCCTTTGTTCTGAAATCGAGGCCCGAATTCACTCAGAAGCTCTTCGAGCAGTGGCTTTCGCTCCCCGAGGCTCATCGACAAGTATTCCTTTTGATTTTGGGTTTAGATTCGATAATTGATTGTGGATTAATACTTGATTTCATTGTTTTGTGAGCACTAGGACAATGCTTAGGTTGCTGGGTTTGCTTCAAATGTATGTATTATTGTAACTGATTGCAAACTCCTTCCCTAATCCGTTTACTAGGTTGCATCCTTGCTTCATGACGCAGTAGCTGGAGCTCCTTTGAATGTTCCTGCAAATCCTGGCACCAGCAATTCCTTACCATCCATGTTCCCTGCGGGAAGTGCTCCTCCGCTATCTCCAAGGAGTTGTGGCTCACCCCGTGCCATGAAACAGAGGGCTGGCCCTTCTAATTTAGGCTCTCCGCTAAAACTACTCAACGAGCCTGTTAAAGAGTCCATTCCTCAGGTTGCTTTTCATCTCTTTCTTTCTTCCCTTTTTTACCTTGTAACAGAGAGTATTGATGGATTTTCAAATGCTTCTAGTTTTATTTTCAATATGGTCGCCCTCCTCCAAGCGACATCAAAGAGCAATGTATGTTTAGAATCAACCACTTTTTCTACAGCCACATGGATGGACTGGAGATTCAAGGCAAGTGGAGTCTTAACTTCTCTTATATTTAATATGACGCTTTTACGGAATGTCTTCTTCTTCCTTTTCAATACTCAGAATTCAAACTAGTCACCAGAGAAATCTGCAAGCTCCCATCTTTCTTCTCCACCTCACTTTTCATGAAGATCGATGTCAACAATACAGGTTTTGTTACTAGGTGTGTGCTTCTATGGCTTTTCTTTTCTGGAACCTCATGGTTTGCACTGTACAACCCATTGAAGCAGTCTTTCGTTTACGCAGGGAAGCATTTATTGATTTTTGGGTAAACGGGAACATGCTGATAATGGATACCACAACCCAAATTTTTAAGATACTAAAGCAGCAAAATCAGAGTTTCCTTGTCAAGGTATTTTTCTATTGACTGCCATTTCAGTAATGGTAGTGAATTTCTTTTTCCACCCTTCTTTCTCGTCTATTTGCATTTTTCGTTCTCAGATTTCTTTTGCTTTGGCAGGATGATTTCAAGCCACTACTTAAAGAACTTTTGGCGACACATCCTGGGCTAGAATTTTTGCAAGGCACACCTGAATTCCAAGAAAGATATGGTAAAATCTCAGCTTCAGTCACATTTTAGTCAGTTTCCTGGTTCACCTCATCTTGGCTTTCCGTTCTTCAGTATTCCTTTAGTTTTCTACAAATTAAGCTGGTGTTTGGATTTTGGTTTGTTTATTTTAGTCTGAGATGTATATGGTTACTGTTCTAGTTAGGAAAATGACTCTGTTCTGTGAGGTAAAGTTGTATCTAGATCTGGTGTGTGGTTACTCTCATTAATTTCTTTACTAGATGCCTAAATTAATTTTCTTCATTAATGCATCCAGATAATGTGGCAGTATTGTGTAGGACTCTGATAAGATGCATATGTAGTTTCTAAGCTAATATTTATTTGCTGTGTTAGACATTCCATAGAGCTGGCAAGCATGACATGAATCGTCTTCCATCCAGAAGAAGATAACCTTTGTTTTCTCCAATAAGTCTATGACCCCTGTAGTTTTATTAAATTCATGCTTGTTATATAACGAGATAATTTGGCTAAATTTGCAAGTTTTGTCTATCTTATTAATGCGTATGTATTAGTCATGTATGCGATTGTGGATCATGTGTATTAGTCATGAAATTGCATTAACGCTATTAGTTTTTACCATGTTTGGAGTCCACTTTCTTTTCCATTTGCTGGCAGTCAACGTTGTCTTTACAAGGATGCAGTTTTCTGATACATTTTGTATTTTGATGGGCCAGCTGAAACTGTTACCTACAGAATATTTTACTACATAAATAGATCTGGAAATGGTCGAATTACATTTAGGGAGCTAAAACGTGGAAACTTAATTGATGCTATGCTTCATGCTGATGAAGAAGAAGATATCAACAAAGTGTTGAGGTACTGACATAGCGAGTTTGTTCTATTGTCAAAATATTGAGAATTGAATCTGGGTTTAAGTTGCGCGGATCTGCAAACTATAGATTTGTTTCATTTATTTTGACTTCAACACTTCTTTATTTACTTTGGCGACTAGGTATTTCTCATATGAGCATTTCTATGTCATATACTGCAAGTTCTGGGAGCTGGATACAGATCACGATTTCCTGATTGACAAAGAAAACCTTATGAAATATGGAAATCATGCACTTACTTACCGGATTGTCGACAGAATATTTACCCAGGTTTCGTCTATAAAATCTTGATGTATTAGTTAGTGCATGCTTCTCTAAGACTTCTGTCCTGATCCAAGCTATTATCACTGTCATCACTCAGGTTGCTCGGAAGTTTACTAGCAAAGTTGAAGGGAAAATGGGATATGAAGATTTTGTCTATTTCATACTTGCAGAAGAAGATAAATCGTCAGAGCCTAGCCTTGAATATTGGTAAGCTGTGATATAAGGATCCAAAGGTGCCAGACAGATGGCATTTTGATCTGACTTAAGTGTATGTTGGACCAGGTTTAAGTGCATAGACTTGGATGCAAATGGGATTCTAACGCGAAATGAGATGCAATTCTATTACGAGGAGCAGTTGCATCGAATGGAGTGCATGGCGCAAGAGGCTGTTCTTTTTGAGGATATCTTATGTCAGATTATTGATATGATCGGACCAGAGGTTCAACAAATTTTGTCTCATGTTATTGTGGTTTAATATATGCTTAAGCTATTCTACATTAAAGAAAATTAGAGGATGGTTACAAAAGTAGTTAATGTTTCTAGTTTTTCTTTCTGACTTCTGTTTGTTTTGTGTTTGATTGTTTCTTGTTACCTTGCACAGAATGAAAGCTATATAACACTGCAAGACCTGAAGGGATCCAAGCTCTCTGGAAACGTCTTCAACATCCTGTTTAATCTTAATAAATTTATGGCATTTGAAACTCGAGATCCGTTCCTAATTCGTCAGGTACTTTTTTGTCTGATATTTAACCTTGGTGCATCTTATAAGAAATTGAAAATGTGAAACGGAAACAGGAACGGGAGAACCCGACATTGACAGACTGGGACCGTTTTGCGCATAGAGAATATATAAGGCTATCGATGGAAGAAGATGTTGAAGATGCATCCAATGGAAGTGCTGAAGTTTGGGATGAGTCACTGGAGGCTCCCTTCTGATCTAATCTAGGTAAGCTTCCCTGGATTCATTCTCCCCTTTATAAACTGTGATGATGATCATTTAATGGAAAATCGTATTGTCTAAATGCATAGAGGAAAAGGGAAATTCTCGGATATGTGCTGTTATTTCATAATATTGGGTAATGGTGCAGGGTGTTACATTATCACTGAACAGGAATTACCAAAATCATTGAGAGGAGCTTTGTGGAGTAACTAAAGGGAAAGACAAGTATCATTTGCTTCAACATTCGTTTGTAGGTCATCTTGGGGAGTATCTTCTCAAGTTTTTTTCATTAGAACCCAGGTTCGGAACCGGAAATTGCTTGGAATTTCTGTTTTCCTTTCAGTTAGCTCTGATCATACATGAGTCCATTTATTTATATAATCGGCGAGGCTGGTTGCATGTTACGACTGCACTTCTTCATCCATATTTGCATATTCCTGTACTTTTTTTTGGTTCAATCTCTGATTTTATCTGTACTTTGTAGCTATAATAGCTCAACAAATACTGTTGTTAATTTAATCAATTGGTTTCTTTGGGAGGTCTTCTAAGAAAGTAGATTAGTCCATATTTTCGTATAGCATTAGGACCGTTTGATCATTTGGTTGGTTTGAACTTGGGAATAATAATGCTACTTGAGATCATTGTCATGTGTAGAATAATGATGCGATTTTTAAACCTTACACTACATAGATGACTGAATCTGTGATGCATAAAATCAAAGCAAAAAATGGTTTTTTGAGGAAGCGGAGATGGCTTCAGAGTTTAGGCGATGACCTTAATCCTCTCCATTTAGTCAACTAGGGATTTGCGCGGAACTTTAAATTAACATTGTTAAATATGCCATAATTTATTAATTATTTGTAAATTTAATATTATATAAATTTGGTATTTATAGTAAATAGATATCTAAATTAGAAGGCTAAACATTTTTAACAAATTATTGGACATGTAAACAGTCATATGTAAACAAAACTTAGAGTTGTCCGTTCAGTAATAAAAATTAGCATATGAAGAGCATTTTCTTTCGCACAAATGTTTAACTTGTATATTATCAATATTCATTACGGTTTTCTAAAAATAATTGGTCATTTTTTTTACATCAAATACGTTCGTAAAAATCTATTGATCATGAATGTTGTAGTATGCTTTACTTCTATCGAGTCATATGCATTATCTCAACACATGCATTAGAATGCATTTTTTTGTTTTTTTTTTGTTCAACCATCTTTTTGTTTATTTCATTAGAATCTTGAATCATAACTTCATAAGGAAAGAATAATTGATGTTTATTTTTGTTTCACTCTATTTGTCGTTTTGCTGTGATTTTTATTTTTCATATCAATTTATTGGTTAAAATGTAACTATTTTCTGGATTTATAATTTTTGGTGGCGTAAAGTTTAATCTTGGTTATGGGCATTACTTTGTCCAACTCAAATTTTTGTAATTACATTATGGAGTGATTGGTAAATTGGTTTTGAAATATATGAAAGCATTTAAAAAAAAATGTTTAAAGTTTCCCCAATCATACTTAAGTGTTTTAACAATCACAAAATTCATAAAATCATTATTTATTTTCTGACATCATTTTTGTTTTTGGTTGTGTTATACTTCTTTTGATTAAAGCTTCGCTTTTATAGTAGAGTTACAATTTACGATGGAATAGAATTTTCTGCCGAGAGTCTTGGATATCAATGTTATTTTTCGAACACATATTGTTTTAGTTGCATTAATTGTTTTTTTTTTTGTTACTTAAGTTTAGAGAGAAAAATTAAAATATTAATTTTTTGAGTATAGTATATTACTGGATTTAACAAATATACTATATATATATATATATATATATATATATATATTTAAACTGTTTAGAATTTGCAAAATTTAGAATCATAGTTTTTTATGAGTATCAAAGAAAGAAAAAAGGTAATGATGAATTTATAGGGTAATTGCACTCTATAATACTCTTTGTACCTAAAATGTATTATCTAACATTAGATAAAACATAATTTAGTATTTAACAATTAAGCAACATGAAATTTCAATTATATCCTTTTATGTACTGAATAATGGAAAATAAAAGAAAAAAACAGAACAAGAAAAAAAAATAGAAAAAACGTTACCATAATCCCATTTTTTTTCCTCATCTCATCGTTCTCTTCTTCTTCTCCACGTTGTTCTTCTTCTCCTCCTTCTCCTTTTTCTCTACGTTATTTTTCTTCTTCTTCTTTGACTCCTTTATTAATTTTATAGTAGTCTTCTTTTTTCTTCTTCTTCTTCTTCTTCTATTCCTTCGTTGTACTCAATTACGCAATTCGGTTGTTTTTCTCTCTCAGTTACTTTATCTATCTCATTCTCATGGGTTGTGAAGAGAGAATATGTGAAGAAGAGGAAGACAAAGTAGTTGGAAAAGAGGGAGAAAACCCAAACAGATCTCCAGATTGATCAAATATTTGGGTGAACTATTTCTTCGGAATAGTGAACTAACTCTCAAAATATATTGTTAATTATAGTGAACTATTTGTTGATTACAAATACTCATCTATGCCTTTATAATGAACTATCGCTTGAATACAAGTCCATTATTATAGCGAACTATTTCCTGAGTAAACTATCTCTCGGAATAGTGAACGATCTCTCAGAATAATGAACTATCTCCTCAAAGTAGTGAACTATGTCTCGGAACAGTGAATATCTCATCGAAATAACGAACTATATTCAATCAAGTTAAATCATGATCTATATCTTTTTTTTCCTCAAACTCAGCTAGAACAAATATTTTAGAGAATTTATTGCGATTTATTTTATTTTTGTAATAGATTTTGTAAGGGTAATTTTTCCAAATAATAATTCTCTCGGCTAGTGACCTAAATTCAATTATATACATGTTATTTTCATAATTATGTTCATCAAAAGTAATATTAAGCTAATATACCCTTAATTTATATTGTAACTTGTTGAAAAGAATTAACATTAGTTAGCTAATAAAGTTTTAAAATTAAATTTTCATTAATAAATAAAATTAAAATGTCAAATGTTAAAAGAGTACATGACACATGGCAACCTCTCATGATTTGAAGTTTTGAAAATTTTAAAATATTATATAAGATTCAACTCTTACTCCAGACACTTTATTACATACTCAACGTCTAGGGAATATGTCGGTTTTTCTTAAACAAAAAAGATAACTTCTCTCCACCATGAGGCTGATAGAGAAGAAACCAAACATCAACTAATTCAATCAGCGACACAATCAAGTAAATAGGATAAAGTAACAAGTTTTTCTCTCTCCTCCGTGCGAAAAAATAGCCCCTTCTTTCCTCCTTCAAACCCTAGTCGGCGGTGGCCACCGTCGGCGGTTCTCTTCTTCAATGGCCAGAAAAAGGGCAAAACGGGACCCTTGATCATCCCCACTAAGATTTCTCCTATCCCGAAACCAGAAAAATCCATCCTCAAAAAAACCCCAACTCCCAGATCCAAAGCCTTCTCAGCTGGTGGATCCTTTGGTCGTCGCTCCTCAGCAAGCTTCGACTCATGACCAAGCTCCGGTGATAGTGGTTGTTTCCGCAGCTGCGGTTCAGATTATTAGCTCCCCAGCCAAACCCCGGGAACCTCTCTCTGAAGCTCCTCCGCTTACATGGTGCCAAAGATTCAAAATGGGATCCAAGGTGCTCTCCAAATGTGGTACTCCATACACTCTTGATAGTGGAGAACTCTGTGTGACTATCCCCAATAAAGTGATCGAAGACAGTAAACCCCTCTGGAAGGATTTTGTTATCGGTCAATTCTATAGGAAAGCTCCGTCTTTTGGCAAAATTCAAGCGGTGGTGAACCTGATGTGGAGTAAATGGCATAAGGATGTCTCTGTTACCAAGCTAGACTCGGAGAATGCTTTCCTCTTCAAGATCCCAAACAATGCTTCTAGAGACAGAGTCCTTCGGGAAGGTATCTGGAACATTGATGGAAGTACGATGTTTGTAGCCCCATGGTCCCCGGGCACCAAACCTGAAATTTCGGCTCTTCGGACAGCTCCAGTATGGCTAGAAATGCGTAAAGTCCCGTATGAGTTCTATAACACACTGGCTTTGACTCGTATTGCTAGCTTAGTGGGTCACCCGATTCATCTGCACCCGGAGACATTGGCTATGACCAATTTTGAAGTTGCTAAGATTTTCATCGAGATAGATCTTCATAAACCTGTGCCTGAAGTAGTCTGTGCAAGGTATGAATCTGGAGAAACAGTGAAGGTGGATGTCTTCTGTCCTCGTCTCCCTCCTATTTGTAAGCTGTGTAATGAAGCGGGTCACCCCTCCAAAAGATGCCCTCTAGCTCCTCCGCATTGCAAAAGATGTAATCTTGCAAACCATGATGCTGCAATTTGCCCCCTCAATAACAAGAAGATCGAAGGGAGAGAGCCTGAGGTTAAGATAGGAGGTAAACAGAAGAAAACTCCAAAGCCAAAAAGTGGAAGTGAAGTCACCACTATTCCCACTATTCCCACTAACCAAACCTCAGAAGAAAGGCATGATCCAAAGTCCTCTGCCAAAGTATCTGGAAATGCCCCAGAGGTTGCACCTGGTGTAGTTACTACCAGACCGAAGCCAAAACCAAACTTGGCACCTGTGGAAGAAGGTGAGGAGTTACAGGCTGACTCAGAGGCTGGTAAGCTTATTGATGATAACCAAGATGAATCAGGAAACGATTTGGGAGATATTGTTTTCACAGAAGTGATTTCTAAAAGAAAGAAGAAATCAAACAAGAGGAGTAAGAAGGGTGTGGAAGGGTCTACCCTTCCTGGTAACTAATCTCCCATAAAACACTTTTTGATGCTGAGTTTCTTTTGGAATTTAAGAGGGATCAATGATCCAACTAAGCAGCATAATTTTAGGAGCTGGAGGCTTAAAAACAAGCCTCTTTTTGGGTGTCTCGCTGAGACACATGTTTTGGAGCCGAATGCAAGAAGTGTGATTAACTCTATTCTGCCTGGTTGGAGAATGGAGCCAAACTATGAGTTTTCTCATATTGGCAAGCTTTGGCTAGTGTGGGATCCAGTAGTTTCTGTACTGGTGTACAGTAAATCCCTACAACAGGTTACTTGTGGTGTTTTCCATTATGACACTAGGCAGTGTTTCACGGCCACTTTTGTTTATGCTGCTAACCTGAGAGATACTAGGCGTCGTCTATGGTTGGAGCTACAGGACATTGCGCAAAACCAGAATCTTCTGAACTCTCCATGGTTGGTTGCTGGAGATTTCAACCAAACCTTAAAGGCTTCTGATCACTCTTTGAGAGGAGAGTATGAGCTTGTTTCAGGTGGTAGTAGAGAATTACAGAATTGCCTCAATGTATCAGGCCTTCTTGACTTGCCTTTTACTGGTCCACTGTTCACCTGGTGGAACCATAGGAAGGTAGGCCTAATTGCAGAGAAGCTTGGCAGAATCCTTGGGAATGACCAGTGGTTACTCACCTTCCCAGAGTCCCAAATAAGTTTCGAAGAACCTCTATTCTCAGATCATGCAGTGTGTTGCATTAGAACCCCTGAACAAGGACCAAAACCTAAGAGGCCTTTCAAGTTTAATCAACACCTTCTCCAACATCCAGATTTCATCTCTATTGTTGAAGAAGCTTGGAGAGGTTTCTCTGTTCAGGGTTCACCTATGCAGCAAGTAAGCAAAAAACTGAAGTTATTAAAGCGGATTCTTAAAGAGTTAGACCATTCGGCCTACTCAAATATTCAGCAGAGAACTTCAGAGGCTCTTGTTGCTCTTAAGCAAGCTCAAAACAATCTCCTCACTCAACCATCCCCTGAGACAGCCGATACAGAATTTTTGGCTTTGAAAAGATGGAAGGAGTTAGCCAAGGCAGAGGAGACTTTTCTGAGGCAAAAATCAAGGATCACCTGGCTTAAGTTAGGAGATCACAACACTAAGTTCTTTCACTGATGTGCAGCAGTGAGAAGAGCTAGAAACCGTCTTTCCAGAATCAAGCTTGCTAATGGAAATAGGACCACTGACTCAGAGCAGATTAAAAGAACTTGTGTAGAGTTTTATACTCAGTTGCTTGGACCTCCAGTTGTGAGGAAACCTTCTCTAGTCTCAGCTATCGAATCAGTCCATCCCTTCAGATGTTCTGAGCTGCAGAGGCAAAACTTGGAAAAACAATTCACCCTTCAAGACATCAAAAAGGAGTTCTTTGCTCTCCCATCAGGTAAAGCTCCTGGTCCTGATGGTTACACTGGTGAATTTTTCAGACATTGCTGGGGTATAATTGGTGAGGAGGTGGGAGCTGCTGTTCTACGTTTCTTCGTCTCTGGAAAGATGGAACCTCACTGGAACTCTACCATCATTACTATGGTGCCAAAGATAGTAAATCCGGATCAGGTGGCAGATTTCAGACCTATTTCCTGCCTCAATGCGATGTATAAGGTTGTGGCAAAGCTATTGGCTAGGAGACTTCAGAATCTTCTGCCTCATATGGTCTCCGAAAACCAAACTGCTTTCGTCAGAGGTAGGCAGATTGTGGAGAATGTCTTATTGGCTTCTGAAATGGTTCAAGGCTACAACACCAGCCACATTTCTCAGAGAGGTATGCTCAAGATTGATCTAAAAAAAGCTTTTGACTCGATGGATTGGAGTTTCATTTTGGACACTCTAAGGGCTACAAATTTTCCCAACTCTTACATAAGGTGGATCCAACAATGCATCTCCACAACAAGGATCTCTGTGGCAGTCAATGGTGAATTATGCGGCTATTTCAGAGGTTCCAGAGGTATTCGCCAAGGGGATCCTCTTTCCCCTCCTCTGTTTGTCATTGGTATGGATGTCTTCTCTAGACTATTGGACCTAAGGTTCTCCTTGGGGCAGATTGGGGCCCACCCTAAAGCTTCAAACCCTATGGTCTCTCATCTGGTCTTTGCGGATGACATGATGGTCTTTTTTGACGGGTCAATGTCTTCTCTAAGCTCAATTGTGGACCTGCTTTCTTATTTCTCTTTGATTTCAGGTCTCACAATGAACTCCAGTAAGACCTCTTTGTTCTTGGTGGGTACCTCTCAAGGAGACAAAACTTCTATGTCTGAAGCTTTTGGCTTCTCCCTGGGTACTCTTCCAGTACGCTATCTAGGCCTTCCTCTGTTCCCTAGAAGATTGTCTAAGATAGACTATGCTCCACTGATTGAAAAGGTTAAGTCCAGACTTCATTCTTGGACCTCTAGATTCCTCTCCTTTGCGGGCAGAAGACAGTTAATCTCCTCAGTAATTCAAAGCATCATAGCTTATTGGTGTGCTGCTTTTATCCTGCCAAACAAATGCCTGAAAGAGATAAATAAGCTTTGTAGGAAATTTCTTTGGTCAGGTAACCCGGAAGCAACAAGCAGAGCAAAAGTCAACTGGGCTCAAGTCTGTTCACCAAAAGCAGCAGGAGGTTTGGGCCTAAGGGACTTATCAGCGTGGAATAAGCTCTTTGGCCTGAAGCTAATCTGGTTGTTGTTCTCAAATTCTGGCTCTCTCTGGGTAGCCTGGTGCAGAACAAATAAGCTGAGCAAGAGATCATTCTGGAGCCTGAGTGTAAAATGTGTAGGATCTTCCAATTGGTCACAGCTGCTAAAGCTTAGACCCATTGCTGAAAAATTCATCTTTTGCAAGGTGGGTTATGGCCACACTTGCTCTTTTTGGAATGATGTGTGGACTCCCTTTGGTAAGCTAATCGCCTTTATTGGTAGAGAAGGTCCCATAATTTATGGATTCCCTTTGGAAGTGAAAGTCTCAGAAGTCGCACACGCGAATGGTTGGAGGATCAGAGGGGCCCGGAGTGAGAACATGGTTGCTCTGCTCACTCACCTCACTTCTATTGGGCTTTCTGAAAATACTGATGATAAATACAAATGGAGGGATGGAGCAGGTCCGCAACATGATGCTTTCTCGTTCTCAGCTGCAAGAATTCAACTGGTCGACCCCTTCACAGAGGTGCTTTGGCACAAAGAGGTATGGTTCTCTGGTCATATCCCTAAGCATGCCTTCATGTTGTGGTTGGCTTGTCTTGATAGGTTGTCAACCAAATCAAGACTGGTTCAGTGGAGAGTCATTGAGGATAGTACTTGTGTTCTATGTGAAATCTACAACGAGACGAGGGACCATCTGTTCCTAAACTGCCCGTATAGCCAAGAAATTTGGAGAGAAGGTTTTCGCAGGTTGAATGCTCCTTACATGGGGTTCGGAACGTGGACTACTTTCCTCCGTTGGTTGAAGCGTAGTTACCCGAATCAAGCTGAAAATAACTTGAGATTGCTAATGGCCCAAGAGATCATCTATGCCATTTGGAAGCAGCGCAATGACCGTATCTTCAATGGTGTCTCCGTTCTTGCTGAGATATTGTTCAAGAGAGTAGACCGTGGAATTCGAAACTCATGCTTCGCTCGAAAGGACAGGCCATGTTTTAAGGATTCACTTAGTTTGTGGTTTAGAGGTACCTAACCTCCATTGTAAAACTTTTTCTTTTCTTTTCTCTCATGGTTTATGACCGAGAGATGTAATTTTACTTTCTTTGTAACAGCTCCTTTATTAATCCAACCAGAAATTTTAGAAAAAAAAAAAAAAAATCAGCGACACAATCCTTTTATGACGATATCTCATATATAAAATATTTCTAAGATCTTAAGCTAGCAAGATCAAAGGAACAAGTTCTTCCCACAATCTTCCAGCAAAATCAGGTGAAACGCGATCCTTTTAAACACCTCTAGAAAGCCTATTCAACAAACCAACACTCAAGCAAGACTAAATAGTAGGACAAGGGGCGAACCTAGAAACAAACCGAATATCATTGCTCTCAAGACATCAAAAATGGTAACAGAACAAACTTGGCACGAGACAGAAACAGAGTGAAACGACATGCAAAACGAGGAACGAAACAAGAGATTTCCGACCCATCAAGACCTCGGGTTATAAGCACGAAAAGCCCAAAATAAAGTGGAAGTAGAGGGGTGAGGGAAAAAATAAAATCGATGAGCAGAGCTGTAACAATATTGGTAGATACGATAAGTGAACAAAAGTAAAAATTTTAGTTTATAAAAAATCATTTACAATAAACTATATTATCATATAGCAAAAACAAACAAACATAGAACTAAATTAGCAATGTCTCATCTTTCTTTTTAAAAAAAATCAATAACCAATATTTCAAAATCAAACCTTTCTAACACTAACCATTTTTTTTTCAAGATTTTCAAGATTTTATGCTTATGATATTTTCATTCCTAGAGCATTTGTGAAATATTGCTCTAAGCATTGTTTTCACTGGTTGCCAATTGATAAGCATTTTTGTCTTACATGAATAGTTTACCATAAAAACAAAAGATTTGATCTAATTATTATTGATTAAACAAGCCATCACCTACGTATCTTGTTTCTCTCCCTTTTTTTTTCTCTTGTATAAAACGAATGGCAAAAAACATATATTAATATGATTTTTTTTCGAAAATGATAATTAACCAAAAGCCTTGTCATTGGACCTTTTCAACCAAAAAATCTCCTTGTTCTCGTTTTCATTTTGATTCCCTTCATGCATAGTAATTTCACTTTATTTCAAAAATACAGTTTTTGCAAATTAATAGATAAAGATATGAATTGGTAATCAAATACAGTATACGGTTTTCATCGATAAACTTAAGCGGTAAGCGATTAGCATAGTGCAAACCTTAAGTTGTATAAGAAAGTTGAGTGTATAGCTTTGGTATTACTTTTGTGATTGATATCATTTAAAACATTACAAACTGTAAGTTGGTTGTCCTCAAAACCACAATATTTATTAGAACTCTAAAAGTTTTAAAAAATTGCGAATAAAACTGTTTTTAGTGGTTTTATGGGATGCGGAGAGATGTAGACAGGGGCGGATGTAGGATAGTACATGTGAGGACACGTGCATCCGTTAAAATGTTAATATTAAATATTTAGTATATAGAAACATAAAAGATTTGTTAGATGAGATGACAAAAGCTAGGTTGCATGAAATCAAAAGCGGGTACCCGGAAACGAAGCGTTAGAAAGTGGGAAATCGATTTTTTAATTTTACTTTTTAGGAAGTAGTTACGTGTGGAAGCGTGTGTTGGAATATATAAATGGTAAAACTCTAAATACCAAATTATATTATATTAAAGTGTTTTAAACAACATCAAATCAAGCAAAATAACAATTCAATAGAAATTCATAACATTCAAAATCAAACTTCATCTTAATCAGTTCCACCGAACAAATCTCTTCCGACTTTGGTTCTGCTTACAAAATATGTCTTTTATCTATAAGAAGTTATGCTTCTAAAAAAGGTTGTGTGGTGGTGGAAACCTGCACAATTGAAATGGTCAAGTAAAGCTCTGAGATGAGAAACACTTAGCGAAGATCTCAAGAGAGTTTTTTTATTAAGCTGTTTGCAAATGGTTACAAGTGGTTTCTATGTAAAAATGCGGATGCCCCTTTGAGAGGTGTACAAATCATATTTATA
Organism: Arabis alpina; assembly: GCA_900128785.1. NCBI lineage: Eukaryota > Viridiplantae > Streptophyta > Magnoliopsida > Brassicales > Brassicaceae > Arabis > Arabis alpina. Next base: position 22,983,545 of record LT669795.1, read on the forward strand.
AGAGTCTATTTCGACTTAGGTCTAAATTTACGAGATAGGGAAAAATCCCTAAATCTTCAGGATTCTCTCTCAGCGTAGTCGGCGGTCGCCTTATGTTTTGATCTCGTCCTCGTCATGGGCCCAAATTCGAGAGCTCGTCATCTAGGCCCAATTTACAGTATTGTCGGCGCGACTTGTTACTCATGGGCTCCCAATTCGTTATCTCTCCAGCGTGGGCCTTCTAAGCTCGGCCATCTCTTCTGTCTTGAGGTGAAATGATCATAGCGGTCTCATGGAGTGTAGTGGACCACTACAGACGTCGTCCTGGAAAGATGCAGTCCTGGTCCCAGTCACTTTGAGAGCTTGTACCAGAAAGCAGGAGAGCTAGTCCTGGTCCCAGTAACTTTTGAGAGCTCATCCCAGAAAGTAAGAGAGCTGGTCCCATAAACAGAGCTAGTCCTCGGAACAAGCAGAACTCCTCCATATAACAACACGCCCACCTCTGGTACTTAGTCATTTTCTTGATGATCTCTATCAAGGTGAGATCTAACCCCAATAGGTTGATTACTATTATACACATTTTTTTTTAAAAAAGTATTAACTTTTATATGTACTTTATGAGATTGACACACTTTTTCATATATTATTCCCACTTGTTGATTATACTACCCCTCATTTTGTTCTACTCGCTTTATCTCTTTTTTTTATGTTTTTTTTACCAAAAATAAATTTAACTTTTGCTTTTTTTCTCTTCTTCTTCTCTTCTTCTCGGTACTTATAACAATAGATCTGAAAATTCAGTTTCTAATCTCTTATGTTCAATGTTTTGAAAACCGGACCAGACCGGGGGTTGAACCGGATTCAACCGCGAACTGGAAGGTCATCCGGTTTGGGTCAACACAAAAAACCGGATTTAGAAGAAACCGGTAAACCCAGAGAAAAACCGGCTAAAACCGGTGAACCGGCACGAACCGGCGAAAACCAAGACCCCGGTTCTCTGGTTTTGAAATTTCCACCATTGAATTTGTAGTCGAAGAATCAAAGTTTTTGAGGTTATTAAGTTTAGTTCTTTTTGTCAATCTGCTTTAGTGTGTTTAAATATAATTGTTTTGTATACTGATTTAAGAATCTCAGAAGATTTAAGAAACCTATATCAAAAAAAAAAAGAGAAAATGTTAAGATCTGAAAGAAGAAAACAAAAAAGAGATGAAAGAAGGAAGAAGCATGCGGCTGGGGTGAAAAAGTAATAATGAGTTTTAGGGTTTCTTGTACTTTTCAAATAGTTTTAATATATATTTAAAAGATTTTTTTTTTGCTCAAAATATTTAAGAGATCTATTATCATATATATATATATGTTATATATTTATATTAAAAAATTATAAATCCGGTTAGACCAGATTAAACCGGGTTGAACCGGGTTGACCCATAGCCCGAAAGCTATTCCGGTTCGGCAGCCGGTCCGGTTTTAAAAACATTGTTTATTTTCTTCTTTCCTCCTCGCCGTAATAGATTTGGGATTATGTAATTAAAATCATATATAGGTTGGGTTCTTTATGGCTTTAATTAGTAGCAACGATGCGAAAATCACACTATTCAAGAGATTCTCTATTCAATTATTCTCTATTCAATTACTTGATCTTATGGGTAAGCATATGAAGACGGAGTTGTCCGATGGACAACTAAGCTACATTTTATTACACTAGTACCTTTCAACCAGAACATGACCATTTAGAGCCAACCATATATTGACATTGTAATTGATTGTGTCTGATGATATACGGAAGAAGCATGTTCATTTGGATGAAAACATGATTCGGTATAACCATTATAGTAAGTGGTATCATGTTCTTCTCTAAATAGACACTATAAAAACTAAAATCTGAAACTGATTTGTCCACTATACCATATTTTTATAACATCTAAAATTAGTAACCATCAACCCTAACCATTTATATTGTCCACATGGATAATGTTATTTGTAAATAAGCTAGCAACCATATTTCTTTGACCATAAACTCTAATTCATACATTCACAAATCAAAAATCCATCTAAAATAGAATTAACAAAACCAAGCTCAGGTGATATCTCAAGATAACAAAGAGTAAAAACGTGATGATAATCTCTACATCGCTTTGGTATTTTATCCACTGCGCAAAACAATTGATTTCCATGACGTGGTTTTTGTTGGTGGGATTGAATACGTTTTTTTTTTATGTAATGAACGAAGAAGAATCAATCTTATTTACAAAATAACTAAAAATCTGAAATTATTAATAAATCTGATTTTTTTCAGATATCTTATATTGTTCCACGAGAGATAAGGAGGAGAGAGAGAAAAAGTTGTTGTTTTTATATCATAGAAAAATAGAAAAAGAGACAAACACAAATGAAATTAATGAAGGGCAATTTGGTCGGAAAATACAAAAAATATATGACAAAGTGATTCAATAGTGAAAAATGTCTCTAAAAGATATAACTTTACTAAAAAGTGTTTATAAGAGTAAAAATTTATTCTTTTTCCTATAATCAAGTGTGCAATGTTGAAGGTGACCAATTTTGACTAATTGGATGATATTAGGGAAAAATACCAAATTGAACACAAACAATTTGCATCGTATTTTTTTGGACATGAACTTTCGCATATGACTAATTTAAACTTGAACTCTAAATAAATTCAAATCATATACACGAACTAACAGGTATTGTGCCGGATTATACTTTGACCAAGATTTCGTTAGTCAACGTTAACGGAAAAATGACACGTGGGTTAGATGGCTCGGTTTTGTTGGGTTAAAACGACATCGTTTCGTTGTTTTAGTAAAACGATGTCGTTTTTTATAGAAAAAACTCGAAATCGAATCCGTAATTCGATAAAATGACGTCGTTTTCATTTGGAGATTTATCGAATTATGGATTCGATTTTGAGTTTTCGTTAAATGAAAACGACATCGTTATACTAAAACAACGTAATGACGTCGTTTTCAAGCATTTCTTACCTAGACAACTAACTCACATATCGTTTTAGTCAATATTCGGTTAACGTTGACTAACATAATCTTGGTTTCGACACAAAACATGTTAGTTCATGTATAAAATTTGAATTTATTTGGAGTTCAGGTTTAAATTAACCATATGTAAAAGTTCATGTCCAAAAGGACACGATACAAATTGTTTAGGTTCAAATGAGCCTTTTTCCCGATGATATTACCTTTGGAAGCGTTGAGTTTGAAGATTTTTTCATGATAAACCAGAGTTGGAAGCAATGTTGTTTAATGAAACTGATGAAAAAACGATGTAATATATGTTTGATAGGGTTTTTAAGTTAGGCTAATAATATACTATATATATGTATATCTTCAAATGTTTTTAATTGTTTATTTCTTGCGCTTCCAAAATCAGTAAAAAAAATTTCTAAGTGGAATTGAAATTTCTAAACGCTTCCAAATTTGATTCCGATTTGAAAGCAAGAATCGATCATCCAACAAAGTTTTTGTGTAACTTAGGGCAAAAATCTAACCTTAGTTTAAAGGGAAATTGACATCAATAATAGGTCTTTTGACCAATTATTAAAAATCTAACAGCACCAGAAGAATAATTAAGTGTATAACATACAAGTGATGCAAAAAGTCTATAATACCCTTTCTTTGTTTACACAATAATTTTGATAAATAAAACAAAAATTAAAAACCTTACCCTAATCCTCTTTTTTCTCCTATGGCCGTCTTCATCCCCACATTCTTCTTCTCCTCATTCTCCTTTTCTCCTCCTTCTCTTCCTTCACCGCGTTTTTGTTATTGTATTTGTTCTTTTCATTGTTCTTTTTCTTTTTCTTCTTTATTAGTTTCATACTAATTTTCTTCTTCTCTTATTTCTTTATATACAATCACCCAATTCGTTTTTTTCTCTGTCAATTAATTTGTCTACTTGGTTGCCATGAATTGTGAAGAAAAAATATATGAAGAAGAAGATGAAATAGTTGGAGAAGAGGGAGAAATCTCAAACAGATCTACATTTTATTGGTCAAATATTATAGTGAACTATCTCTTGATTACAAATACTCATTTATGAACGATCGCTTGATAATGAATCCATTATAATAGTGAACTATCTTTCAGAATAGTGAATTATCTTTCAATAGTGAATATTTCTTTGGAATAGTGAACTATCTTTCAGAATAATGAATATCTCTTTGGAATAATGAACTATCTCTTCAGTATATTGAACTATCTCTTTCAGAATAGTAGACAACTATGTTATAAAAATAGTTAACTATATTTTGAAATTATAATTATTTATTTAAAAATAGTTAACTATTTTCCCAAACCATAGTTACAAAATATAGTCAACTATCTTCTCATATCAATAAAATATGTAATCTCGAAAATAGTCAACTATGTTATTAAATAGTTCTGTACGTGTGTTTTTTTTATCTTTTTTTTGCAGAGCATATCTACTATTTTTTAGAGATAAATATCGTTGATGAGAATAATATATTTTTTAAGGAAACAAATTTTTAGGGATTTATTTTTATTGTTAATAATTATCACATTTAATATGGGTAAAATCGTCCATTATTTTATTCTCACTGTTACTCACCTAATTTTCTGTCATGTGGTGTTAGATATTTAATTTTGTACTAAAAACCTATTATTAAGCTAATTAACCCTAGTTTAAAACCCCTAATTTTAATTTATTCTACTTTTTACCAATTATGCAGTTAATAAAAAAGACTTTCTAGATTCGCCCTGCCCCGGATGTAGATGTGGTATATACATAAATAGAAACGGTTACCATAATTAAATATGCCGTAAGTAATTACATTCAATCGATTAATCATTTATTTATAATAGTAGTAGATGAAATATTTATGTGATGCAATGCAACAAATGATGGAAAGAAAAGAAATTCGTGTCGCCGACCCAAAAAAATCGAACCGAAGCCATAGTCTTTTTGTCAACGAGATATTATTTAATTTAATTATGTGTATTTCCGATCAAGAGTTTTAGTGTCACTTTTGTGCTTTCGATCTGGATTTGGTAGGAAAAATGGTGGATGCGATAGTTAGCGGAGGAGACATGGCTTGTCTGGATGTGGATTTGTTGCAGCTACAAGACATGTCTTCCTTTGTGCTTAACTCAAAGCCAGGATTCTCTCAGAAGCTCTTCGACCAGTGGCTTTCTCTTCCTGAAGCTCATCGACAGGTGAGGATGTGTTTACTCTTTTCCATTGCTGAGATTTTGTTTTCTTCGATCCTGATTCGGTTTCCTAGATTGCATCATTGCTTCATGACGCCACCATGGCTGGAGGAGCTCCAACTGGTTCAAGTTCCTTACCATCCATGTTTACTGCGGCAAGTTCAAGTGCTCCTCCCCTTTCACCAAGGAGCTGTGGTTCACCTCGTACCACCAAACACAGAGCTGGCCCTTCTAACTTAGGCTCTTCGCTTAAACCAGTTAAAGACCCCCTGCCTCAGGTTTTCAACTGCACTTGTCTTTTGCTTTCATATACCATTAGAGAGTCAAAACACTGATGCAGTCATTCTAGTTTTATTTTCACAATGGTCGCCCACCTCCCTGCGAGATCAAAGAGCAATGTATGTTTAGAATCAACCACTTTTTCTATGCTCACACCCATGGACTGCAGATCCAAGGTAAGAGGACTCATAATGACACTTGCACGGTGGACCCTTATTAACTCTTATGCTTTTTTCATACTCAGAATTCAAACTAGTCACCAGAGAAATCTGCAAGCTCCCATCTTTCTTCTCCACCTCACTTTTCATGAAGATCGATGTCAACAATACAGGTTTTGTTACTAGGTGTGTGCTTCTATGGCTTTTCTTTTCTGGAACCTCATGGTTTGCACTGTACAACCCATTGAAGCAGTCTTTCGTTTACGCAGGGAAGCATTTATTGATTTTTGGGTAAACGGGAACATGCTGATAATGGGTACCACAACCCAAATTTTTAAGATACTAAAGCAGCAAAATCAGAATTTCATTGCTAAGGTAATTTTCTTTTTGTTTAATTTCCCAATCTCCTTGCACTTATGTTTGCATTTTCTGACAGGATAATTTCAAACCACTACTTAAGGAACTCTTGGCGACACATCCAGGACTAGAGTTCCTGCAAACCACACCTGAATTCCAAGAAAGATATGGTTAGCTCTCAACTTCATATGCATTTAAGTCAGTATCCTATTTTGTCTATGTATTTATTTCCGTTTTGATAATCCTTGAGTTATTGAGGGGGAGTTTGGTTGTAGATTTTTACTCTTGAAAGTATATGTTTAGCTACTGTGCTAGTTGAGAAGAATGAGTGAATAAATCTCTTCTGTGTGGTATGGTGTCTTATCTAAATCTGTTAGATAGTTACCACATCTAACAGACAACTAAGATAATTGATGCATCGAGATGATAACGTGGCATTACCTGCATTTGATTTGAAATATTTCCCTAGCTGACATTTCTTTGTTTTGTTAGAAATCTTGTTATAACCTGCAATTCCATAGAGCTTGCAAGCACAATATGAATCATCTTCCCTGCAGAGGAAGATAATTGTTCTGTCCAATGTCTATGACTACTGTAGTGGGTTTTCCAATGGAATCACGCTTGCTAGATAAGAGAATTTTTTTGATCAATTTACCCACTTTTGTTTTATCTTATGGAAGTATTTTCTGGAATTTCGTTATGAACCATCTGTCAGTTAGTTATGAAAGTAGGTGAACATTTTTATTGTTTGCTATGTCTAGAGTCTACATCGTGTGGTATTTGTTCCTATTGTTGAAGATGGTGGGAATCAAAATTGTCTTTTTTGAGAATGCAATTTTGTCTGATACAATTTGTATTTTGATTGGTCAGCTGAAACTGTCACCTACAGAATATTTTACTACATAAATAGATCAGGAAATGGTCGACTCACATTTAGGGAGCTTAGACGGGGAAACTTAATTGATGCAATGCTACATGCTGACGAAGAAGAAGATATCAACAAAGTCTTGAGGTACTGACCAAAAGAGTCCGTTGCTGTTATTGTATAAATGGTTTTGTTTCTCTTCATTTGACATAAATACTTATCTATTTACTTTGACAACTAGGTACTTCTCATATGAGCATTTCTATGTCATATACTGCAAGTTCTGGGAGCTGGATACGGATCATGATTTCTTGATTGACAAAGAAAATCTTATGAGATATGGAAACCATGCTCTTACTTACCGGATTGTTGACAGAATATTCTCCCAGGTCTTGATCTAATAGCATGGTTTTTAGTGCATGCTTCCCTAAGACTTCTGTCCTTCTTGTTCCAAGTTATTAGATCTCTTTAAGATGACTGTCATTATGGGTGATGCATTTGTTTAAAACTCAGGTTGCTAGGAAGTTCACTAGCAAAATTGAAGGGAAAATGGGGTACGAAGATTTTGTCTATTTCATACTGTCGGAAGAAGATAAATCGTCAGAGCCTAGCCTAGAGTATTGGTAAGCTGTGATCAAAAGGGGCCCAGGCATTTTGAGTGTTTCTTTTTTTTGATCTGACATAAGTGTATATTGGACTAGGTTTAAGTGCATAGACTTGGATTCAAATGGGATTCTTACGCGAAATGAGATGCAATTCTTTTATGAGGAGCAGTTGCACAGAATGGAGTGCATGGCGCAAGAGGCTGTTCTTTTTGAGGATATCTTATGTCAGATTATTGATATGATCGGACCCGAGGTTCAACTATATGTCTCATGTCATTGCGGTTTATTGTGTGCTTAAGCTATTCTATACTAAACGAATAGATATAGGACGTTCAAAAAAGTAGTTGAATGTTTCCAGTCTTGTTTCTGACTCTTACAGTTTTGTTGTTTGTGTTTGATTGTTTCTTGTTGCCTTGCACAGAATGAAAGCCACATAACACTGCAAGACCTGAAGGGATCCAAGCTCTCTGGAAACGTCTTCAACATCCTGTTTAATCTTAATAAATTTATGGCATTTGAAACTCGAGATCCGTTCCTAATTCGTCAGGTACTTTTTTGTCTGATATTTAACCTTGGTGCATCTTATAAGAAATTGAAAATGTGAAACGGAAACAGGAACGGGAGAACCCGACGTTGACAGACTGGGACCGTTTTGCGCATAGAGAATATATAAGGCTATCGATGGAAGAAGATGTTGAAGATGCATCCAATGGAAGTGCTGAAGTTTGGGATGAGTCACTGGAGGCTCCCTTCTGATATAATCGAAAAGAAAAAGCGTAAGAAGTTGAAGGTTACTTGATCATATGCAGAAGAGAGATACAAAGTGAGCAAAGGGAAAATCAAAGTATGCTCAGGGGAGAGGATTTTGGCATTCAAAAGTGAAAATGAAGCTGTGTTTTGTTATATATTTTCTTTGATTTTAGCTGGTTATACAGAAGAAAACAAGTATTTATTTATTAATAATCGTCGCGTGTTCAAATGTATTGCATTCTGGAATTGTGTTATTTTTTAGAAAGTAGATAAGTATTAATCTGAGAATTCACAAGACAAAGGAAGCTCAGATAACACTGGGGGTCCAAAACAGATTTTGATAAGCTCTGGATTGTCAAAAAAAGTAATCCAAAATTTCCATCTGATAAAATGAAAACCGAAGCAAGCCAACCTGGAGATGTAAAGTAAAGTTGAGATGGTAAAGTCGTAAATAAAAGAGAGAGAGAGAGAAGAAGGGATCTGAGTCAGTAAGATCCTTGTCTTCGATTCTCCATTTCTTCCTCCCCGGCGGTCTCAGGTGCTTCTTCATCTTCATGTATTATCTATCATCACCTTTTTTATTCTGAAGAACGAATGCTGGATTTGGTGTTTGTTCTCTTGTGATTTCTGGGGTGGAGGAAGAAGATAAGGCACTTGTCATTTCTAGGGCTCAATCTTGGAAGAGATGGAAGATTACTCAAAGTATACCCATAGTCCTGCCCATCTTGCGGTTGTGCTTCATGATCATGCTGCTCTTAGGCGAATCGTTATGGACCTTCCTCACTTAGCCCAGGCCGGTGAGGTTACTACCGAGGCTCAGTCTTTGGAAGCCGAGTCCCGTGCTGATGCTGTCACCGCTGTCATTGATCGCCGCGATGTTCCTGCTCGTGAAACCCCTTTGCATCTTGCCGTTCGTCTGCGAGACCCCATCTCTGCTCACATTTTGATGTCTGCTGGAGCTGATTGGAGCCTGCAGAACGAGAATGGTTGGAGTGCACTTCAAGAAGCCGTTTGCACTAGAGAAGAGGCCATTGCTTTGATTATTGCACGCCACTACCAGCCTCTTGCTTGGGCCAAATGGTGTCGCAGACTTCCCAGGATTACTGCTTCTGCGTCTCGTATCCGTGATTTTTACATGGAGATATCCTTTCATTTTGAGAGCTCCGTTATTCCTTTTATTAGTCGTATTGCCCCATCAGACACCTACCGGATATGGAAGCGCGGTTCAAATCTCCGTGCGGATATGACCCTTGCAGGTTTTGATGGGTTCCGCATCCAGCGATCAGATCAGACATTTCTTTTTCTAGGAGAGGGTTACACCTCCGATGATGGCAAAATGTCACTAGCTCCTGCTTCTTTGATTCTTCTTTCTCACAAGGAAAAACAAGTGACTAACGCTTTGGAGGGGGCAGGAACCCAACCCACAGAAACACAAGTTGCTCATCAAGTGGCACAAATGTCTCAGACCAACATGTATAGGCCTGGCATTGATGTCACTCAAGCTGATTTACTTCCTCAATCCAATTGGAGACGGCAAGAGAGGACAGAAATGGTCGGGAGTTGGAAAGCAAAAGTGTATGACATGCTTCACGTGATGGTGAGCGTGAAATCAAGAAGGGTTCCAGGTGCAATGACTGACGACCAACTGTTTGCTGTTGATGAAGAGAGATTTGCAAATGGTGCCGAGAATGATGGTTTTGAACATGTATTAACCTCCGAGGAAATAATGCAACTGGATTCTGCCCTGTGGATTGCTGTTGAAGATGAAGAGAATGACGTCAGCAATCACCAGGAAAATGGTTCAGCCAATGCTGCTCCTCTCAAGGAGAAGAAAGGGTGGTTTGGCTGGAATAAGAAAGGCTCAAAACCTGGTCAGGATGGTTCTGAAGATACAACAACAAAGCTCAAGAAAGGCTCAAAGTTGGCACCAGAAGAGAGAAACCAGAAAGAGAAAGGGAAAAGCCAAAGATCATCATCACTATCTGATAATACCAAGGTGGAGGATGGAGATGGCAAGAAGGCAAAGGACAAAGGCGGTGCCAAGAAGAAAAAGAGTGAGAGCGAATACAAGAAAGGATTAAGACCTGTATTGTGGTTAACACCTGATTTCCCTCTCAAGACAGAAGAGCTTCTTCCACTTCTCGACATATTAGCCAATAAGGTCAAAGCCGTGAGGAGACTCAGAGAGCTCCTTACCACAAAACTTCCCACAGGAACATTCCCCGTCAAGGTAATTTTTTTTGCCTCGTTCTGAATTCTGTTTCAGCCAATCACATGTTTTGCTTATCAGGTGTCGTTTGCTCATTGTGCAGCTTGCGATCCCTATTATTCCAACTGTCCGTGTTCTTGTCACTTTTACTAAATTCGAAGAGCTCCAACCATCCGAGGAATTCTCAACGCCTCCTTCTAGCCCGGTCTTTCATGATGCAAAGTCATCAGAAGGCCAATCATCAGCATCATGGATGTCGTGGATGAAAGGTACTCGTGGTGGTGGCCAATCAAGTGACAGTGACAGTAACCGTTACAAGGACAATGAAGTTGACCCTTTCATCATACCATCGGATTACACATGGGTCGACTCAGCTGAGAAGAAACGTCGATTGAAAGCCAAGAAAGCTAGAATCCGGAAGAACAGGAAACAAGGTGCTCCGAAACCTGGTAACTCTGGTTCCCGTTCCAATCAAGAACCGGAACAATTACCGCCATCCTGAAGAGCAGGTTGTCACTTAGATGAGGAAAGGTTGGTTGTGTTATTGCCATTGATCTTGTAGTCATGTCATCTTATTTTGTGAAATTCTTAAGGAACACGTTTGCTCTAAGGAACAGCCATTTTGCTCTGTAATCTTCAATTTTTCCCTCAAAGCCGTTTTAAAATCGGTTTAGTTGGTTTGTGAACCTAACCGTTATAAACCTTGCTTTATTATACTGAAAACTCTTTGTACAACAGATGAAGAAACAAGGAGGGGGGGTCTTAGAGCTGTAGTTTCTGTACATAGCCGACCCGGTAAAGTTACCAGAACCGGTCTTTATTGACACTGAGATAACCGGACATGACTTTACCACCGGTATTCCTCATACCGTCTATGAGGAAACACCAAGTGGATCCCAAAGCTCCGATGAAGAAATCAGCATCAGAAGCCATTAAGAAGTTAACTAGAGGATAGTTCGTGCTCATCTCTCTCCCGAGGCTTGCTTCGTACTCAGCCATCGATTTATTACCGACTTGTCTTGCCACTTCCGTGTAATAGAATCTCCAGTGACCATAATCCTTACTTGTGTCCACAACTTCCTTCATTTCCGTAGAGAGCCAGATCCTATTCAGCTCAGGAAACCGATCTCTAATCCGATCAGCTAAACGCATATACTCTTCCAAAGCAGCGACTCTCATCTCGCATGCTTTGTCTCCCATTCGCACATGCACGCTCAGCATCGGCCTCGGAATCCAGGGATTGTGATTCGACCATACTTGTTCCTCAATCTCTGTCCTAGTCTTCTTACTCTTCACCCATTTTCCTGAAGAGAGAACAATCTCGGCAGCTTCTTTTCCAAACGCGAAATGTCGAGCAGCATTCATCAACTCGCAAGTGTATTCTGTTTGAAATCGCATCAAGTATCTCACTGCCTGTGCTCTCCACCATCTCCGGTCCATTTTCCGGTGACCGGACATTAAAGTTCCGTTGATTTCTGTAGTGGGCTTCATATAATTCCAAGGCGTACCCCATAGCTTTGGTATAGGTCCAGCCCAAATCTTCTTTGAGCTGTAGTTATGTTTCCCTGTAACAATGCCACTCTCCCACGCTTCTCTCTTCTTCATAACCGTAAACGCCCGTTTCCGACACTCTTCAGATGTTTCCGGTAGGAAATAGCAAGACCAGCTTCCTCGTGAAGAACCTGCAACCAAACAGAAATTCCAAAATCAAACTCCAATTTGCGGAAAATGTGTTTACATGTATCTTTGCAACCATGGTGATCTGCTCAAAGAAGATTTAGGTTAATGGAATGTTTATAGTCGTTCGAAAGATAAAACAACAGGTACCTTTGCAACCATGGTGATCTGCTCGGTTATAGTGATTTGTAACGAGCACTCGGTTTTCTTTTATAGCGATTGCAAGAAGACCAGTCATTCCAGCGATCTGAGCTCCGATTCCGAAACCAGGAAGTGTCTCCCAATCAGCTACAAGGAAACTCTTGTTTTCACACTCCAAAGGATGCTGATGAATCCATATCTCACTTTGCACTCTCCTTGTTAATGGGTAGTTCTCCTCATCTCCTCCATTGATCTGAAACAAGCTTTTGATCATTCTTCATACTAGTAGTTACTTCCTTAAAACCAACAAGTAGAAGAAGCATACCCAAGGAGGATGATGTGTAGTAGCCCAGGGAGGTAACGTCTGATTGGTTATCCCAGTATCCAAACGCTCCCTGACTCGTGACCGCTCCTTGCAATTCTCCAAATGTGGAGCATTCGGTACATCGGATTTGTTCATCCCTAAAAAGTCTTGATTGTTTAGTACTAAGTTGTCCCAAGCAGAGACCAAAAGTTTCACTTGATCATCATCATCTTCTTCTTCTTCAATTGTCTCAACTTTGTTCTTCCATTTGAGTCTATGGTCTATGCTTGCAACCATATCTGCATATAAAAACTTTGATCATTGCATGAACACACAACAAGTCACCAAACCAAACCTCAATTTTCTTGAAACTCACTGATGATTTGAGAGGTGGAATTGCAAGGAGGAAAAGCAGAGGAGAAGGCAGCGACCTCGAAGGTTCTAAGAGAAGTGAGAGCAGCTAAGAAGAGTGAAGTGAGACAGATTCCACATAGAAACCCAACCACACAGATTTGACATGGAAATGAGTTTCCAAGCTTTAATGCTTTCTCTGAAACCACTCTCTCTAATGACTTCATGCTTATATTACCTTTTGCTTCCACTATAATATTCTCTATTTTCTAACTCCAGTCCTCTCACAAACAACCAAATATTCACTTGTTTTTCTTTGTAACTGAAACTCTTTTACAATAAAACAAAAATGATTATCTTTTATAGCCACACTTACCAACAATCAACCAGAAATCACATGACTTTTCTTTTTCCATTTTAAGATAAATTTGTATTTTTTGGAAAAAAAGATAGATCAAAATGACTCGATCAGAATATGTTTGTTTCCATTCATCAGTGGTCCAATATCTCTTTTCCTGCAACAGAGAAAAGAAGAAAAACATAGATTAGAGTTTTTCAATAAAAGAGATCAAACAAACCAAATGAAGAAAAAAAATAAACCTGATGGTCCTTTAAAAATCTTCAGTCTGTTGTACCTGAAGAAGATTTAGCTGAATAAGCACACATTGATTATTAGAAAATGAGGAAAATAGGAAGAGGAAGGAGAAACAATAAACCCATGAAACGGATTGTTACATAATTATGGAGATATTAAAGGAGAGAAGAACATAACTGTTAGTCGTATCTAAACTCGATTATTTTTAAACATTTTGAAAATCTACTGTTTAAAATATTATTGAAAAATGTGAATGTAGATAATAAACGACACTTGGATTATAAACAAGGAACAAAAGGCCTTTTTTACCAGCTGGTCTGAAAATGAGGCAGAGAATCAAAACACAAATCCACTCGGTACAAGCCAAGAATCCTCCACCCAGAGGAAAAATAAATATATTAAAAAAATATCAATTTATCAAAGTGATTATTCAATTCATGAAAGTTTCATGGAAAGGTAGAGAAAAGACAAAAAAAGCATTGAGAGGCTAACCCCAAAGTTCAGTTTCTTAGGACATGTAAGTGACAAGTGAAAGTTTGATGTGAGCGAGGTTGCGTCGTGTTAAAGTTACGAACTTACGATTTTCTTATTTTGTTTTATATATGTTTGGTGAAGCAATTAACTCCGATTCCCTAATAAGGTACATGAAAAGTAGAAGTGACTTGACTTAAAATTTTAGTATAAAACACGATATAGTAATGATATTTTCTCTTCTTTTTTTCTTTCTTTCTTTTGGTATCTACATTTTCAATCATGCTAACGTAAATTACTTCACCAAAAAAAAAAGCTAACGTAAATTACGTTTGTCCAAAAAAAAAAGCTAACGTAAATTACTTGTTTTAGTTTACGATAATAATCTCATGAGAGCACAATTTGATTTGTTACTTTAAGAATTAGTCTTGCACACCATAATAGTTATGACCAGAACACATGTCCGGTTAGGCAAGGGATGTATAATAACCATATTGATATGTTCAAATTTACCCTGAGGGATCGAACAAATGAAATTTCTGTCACAAAAGAGAATTTTAATTTCGAATTAAGCTAAGCAAAATATGAATGTATGAATGTAAAAACGAATGAAAACATACTTTGATTTGATTTGATTTGATTTAAATTCAATGTTGGAAAAGAGTTAGGCTTTTGGGAAATTCGTAGGAAAAGATAAATTGCAGATTAAGAAAACCGATAGGATTTTAATGAAGATTCGTTCTCGAACTTGAAACTCTAACGTAAAATTAAACGACTTCGGTTGAATTAATTATCTATGCATAAACCCTAGAAAACCAAATTTCTTTGTGAATTCAAACAATTTAAACAAGCATTAAAGTTCAGGTTTCAATTGTTCACAAAATCCCTAAACCAAATTCCTTTAAGAATATGTGATTTTGCTCATCTAAGATTCTAGCCAGGTTACCAATTGATGCTTCCGCTTCTAATTGAATCAACCTAGGATGTCTAATTCGGGGTGATCAATCTTAAATCAGAATTAATGCAATCTAGATGAAGAACCATAAGATAATCCTAACATGATTTCAATTCTAACAATTCATCGCAAACCTTTGAAAAATCCTAAACCTAACAAGTAGATTACTCAGACATGGATGCATAAAACATGATGACTGAATAATACTGCATTAATTAAAGATAGAGAAAGAGATACAGAAGGGTTCGAAGAAATCTGAATGGTCGGAAAACTTGTCTCCCTAACTCTCAGAAACTCTATGAATCTCTAAGTCTTGAATAAAAGATAAGATCTCTAAAAACCTAAGTAAAACTGAATATATAAAGGGGAAAATTCGTGCTGGGCCAAATATGTGAACTTCTGGAAGAAAAAAAGGAAATCTTCAAAACTCGTAATTTTTTGTTTCTCTCCGTTTTCATAAATGGTGTCGGTCGTTACTCCTTGGTGGTGTAGGTCGACACCAGGCGGAAATTTCAGCTTCAACCTTGTAATTTCGGCTGCTCTTTCCTTGATGCTCCATAATGCTTCATAATGACCAATTTAGCTCAACACGTACATAAACCTGCAAACTCTAAAAAGACTCCAAAAACACTGAAAAGACTCTATAAAAGGACTTATATCATGGTAAAAAACCGGTAAAAACCATGATATATCACATATCATACATCATTTTGATCATTTTAGTTGGTGTATTCTTCACGTCATTAATAAAAGTTGAACCAAATACTGAAAATGCTATATAGATATGTTATTGAAAATTCTAAGACTTTAGAAGTAGCTTGCCTTTTAGATTGTTATTTGGATGTGAATATGTTAGAAAGTGTTGAGTTTTCTAGCTGCGGAAGCTACTATCTTTGGCTAACCCTAACTCTATCGATTTTGTATTTGATGCAGGAATTAAAGAAGACATAAGACTTAACGAGTTCCCACCAACGCGGTGGTACTTCTCGTGAGCGACGGTACGTTCTAACTCGAGAAACAAGAGCACACACACCTTTAATGGTGGTTAGGTCTAGGGTTTACAAGAGAGAATAATATCGACATAGATTAGGAAGAAGAATCTTAGAGAAAACAATGTGTAAACACTAAGTAAACCTAGAAGAAACTTATGATTGTGATGATGAGATTCAAAGGAGTCTTCCTCCTTATATAACTTCTAGTTTCCTTTCTTTTTTTTCTTCTTCTTCTTTTTCTTTTTTTTTAGAAGGAAAATATGATTTTGCCAAAAGCATATTCGAAATGGGCTTGAACCAATATTACCAAAGCCCAGTCTTCTCTCTCTTTTCTTGTTGGGCCGAACACATATGACCCAGTTGTCTCTTATCCGAAACTCACCGTTTCATAGATTTTTTTTTTAAATGGTACACATTGTGCTAGATCTTGACATCGATTTGATTTCTTTTTAATTTATAGTAAATGATTAATCATAATGGCTGCTTTCATCACATGCTTGACCTTCAAGAACCGGCTATAAAAAGGGGATCAAATTCGAGTTTGGGGAGACAACCAGCCATGTTTGATGTGTGGTGATCTAGATGAGACTCGAGATCACTTATTCTTTACGTGCCCCTTTTCATACACGGTTTGGACTTCGCTTTTAACTTCTATGATGGGCTAAAGACTAAGCTCGGATTGGACAATAACTATAACTCGCCTCAAAGGTAACAAACTTTCGAAGACTGATTCACAACTCAAACGGATGGCGCTTCAAACTACCATCTATTGGATCTAGAGAAAGCACAATGACCGACGCCTGAAATGTTCTGAAACTTTTTCCGATCTAAATTTTGTTTTCCAAATGTTACTCCAAATTTCTGAAAATTGGTTTCTTTGGCCCCGAAGCTCTTTTATATAGGGAGAGAAGTCTCAAAAAGTCCGAGTACTCTTTCAGGATTGACGATATAAGAATAAACTATCGTTCGCAAATAACAACTGTTGAATCGTCGTACATTTCTCCGTAAGGCTCAATCATGCTATTTTATCATCTTTCTCAGTTTTGTTTATGACATGAAACAGAAGCCTTAGTATATAAAATGAATAAAGCCATTGCACATAAAATGAACTGAAATAGAGATAGTGGATCATCCTATAGTATACCTCTTTCCGAAGAAATATACATGTGAGCTTCACCTTTTAGGAGGATCGTGGATGAGACTGACCTTACCGAATTCATTATCCATGCTGTCCATTTACCATCGAACTCCAATCTTATCAACAATTTTCCTAACAAGTTTCATTTGACGCGGTCATAGACTTTTGATATGTCCATCTTGATTGTTATAAAATCTTCTCTGCAATTGGGATTGGTATGTAATATGAGAATTATTGCATGGGCAACGAAGGGATCTTATATAATATTTTAAGGTTCCACTAAATTAAAGTTTTGACAAGTTGCCATGTGTCATTTTTGGTGTTGGCAATTAATGTTAATTTTCATATTTAGAACCTAATTTTTACTTAATTATGATATTTGCCCTTCTAAAATTTACAATTTTTGTATTGATATTTTAAAAGAAAAATGTGATATCAATTTTAATTAAAGTAAACATTTAATATCAAATTATCTTCTTGAATTTATTGAAAATATTTAAAACCATATTCTAAAATATATATATATATATTTTTTACAATAATATGATATATTTTAATATATTTTAAAATAATTCACATAAAAATTAAAAAATTTATTTAATTTTTAATTTTAACTTAACCAAAATTATAAATTGTGAGCATAAATCTTAAATATCACTTAATTAACTATATATATATATATAGAGAGAGAAGAACAATGTTCTATACTTTTTAATATATACTTTGTCATAATATATTTCAATAATGTTCCATCTTAATTTGTTTTCTACAAATAACATTGTATATATCAAATAATTTGCTACAAATATTTAGTCAATAAACCTAGATAATTATTTACTATAAACGTCAAATTTATGTAATATTAAATATATAAATAGTCAATAAGCTAACAACTATTGTATATTATATCATGTTCAATTTTAAATCCACGCAACGCGTGGACATACCCTAGTTATTTGATATGATTAGGTCGGTGATACCCATGATATGCTCAAATTTACCCTGAGCTACTCTCTCAAATTAAGAGATCAATTGTAGTAAGGGGTCGAATAACTGGGAGTTAAATCAAACAATAAGAATTTGACTTCAAATTGAGCTAAGCAAACAAAGTAAAATAAAAAGCAAAAACAATTCGAAACAGAGCAAGATTGTTGATTTCAAAGAATTCAATTAAACAAAAAGCTAGGTTTTCAGGTAATTCTCATGATAAATTAGAATTTCAGATTAAACAGTATCATGATTTAATTACGAACCGTTCTTGAACTTGGAACACTAAGATATAATTAACCAACTTTCGTTGCGAAAACTAACTATGCCTAATTTCTAGAAAGCCAAATTTCTTTGCGAATTCAATCAATTTAAACAAGCTTTAAATTCAAGTCCAATTTGTTCACAAAATTCCTAAACCAAATTTCTTTGCGAATAAGTAATTTTGCTCATCTCAGATCTAATTCAGGCTAATCAATTACACTTTCGTGTCAATCTATCAACCTAAGATATCTAAATTCAGGGTCGCGAATCCTAAATCAGAGTAAAAGCAATCTAGGTGAAGAACCAAGAAGATCTAACAATTCATCTTCAATCCATTCGAATCACCCTAAACCTAACAAGAGAACTACTCAGACATGAAAGCAAAGCAAATCATAACTGAATAATACTGTCTAAAGAAAAAGAATAGGAAGAGATACAGAAGGGTTCGAAGAATCTCAAGAACAAAGTAGACTTGTCTCCCTAAAAACTCTTAAAAGCTCTCTCTCAATTTGTTTGATAAAATCTAAAGTAATGATTTAAAAACCTAAAAGCAAACTATATATAAAGCCTCAAATTCGTGATGGGCTTTTATTGTAAACTTCTGGAACTTCTGGTGCAAAAAGGAAATCTTCAAAACTGGAAAATATTTTCGTCATGGGCATGTGTCGATCGACACCAATATCTGACAGCAATTGAAAATCCGTCCTAGCGACTTCAACTCCTCTTTCCACAATGCTCCAAAATGCTCCATAATCATCAATTAAGCTCCACACGTACACAAACCTGCAAAGACTCTAAAGCACTAAAAAAACACCGAAAAGACTCGATAAAACCGGGTTAAAATCATGGTCAAAAACTGGTAAAAACCATGATATATCAACTCCCCCAGACTTAGCTTTTGCTTGCCCTCAAGCAAACTAGAGACTAAGAATGAAGTCGAGGTTTGAAATTCACGGGAACTCACTTATCCTTCATTGCTTTCGCCTCCTTGACTCTTTTGCTGCATATAAACAAAGTACCTTTGGCGGTCACGAATCTCAACCATCATAGGTTGGGCCTCAAATCTTAACCTGCAAACCCATCAATTTCACATTCTCCTAACTGTCGCACACTTGATCAAAGTGATGATGGAATTCTCTCTAATGATATCAACCAAGTAAAAGGCTAGGTATGATGTTAAAAGGCTTTTGGTGTTTAGTGGAGTTAAAGGTGTTTAGGGTTACCGGATTTTATTTGGTGGATGCAGACATTATGCATAAACACAAGAGAGAGACTAGTCCAGTTGATGCCCACAGTTTCTCATTCACATTGCACTCTCTCCTCCAAAGCGTAATCAGGAACCAAACACCATCATAAAGTATAAAAATAACATGTTCCACTATCCACATCCATTCACTCCATTCATTGGGATTTTTGTAGAAGCTAGAGTCTTATAAAAATGATCATTCCCCTTTCCCTTACTAAATTTTCGAAATAAATTATTATTATTATTATTATTTTCATAGCTAAGGGGGGAAATGATTTTACAAAGATGTTAGCCTCGAAAATTACCACAATTATGCATGAAATCCCAAGGAATGCTTAGCATCGCCGCTCTTTGTAAAGTTCTCCAACCGAATCCTAATCCTGTGCAATTTTGTGAATGAAAAACTGCGTCGGACCTTTTTCTCTCCGGTGTTTATATACATGCTTGCACATAAACAAAAGGGAAAGAAATCGCATGAGGCTTGAACAAAAGGTTGAGGTTAGGGGTTAGTCCCAACTAAAAATGAGCTGGCCATTCAGGATCAACAAAGAGTGGTAAATAGAATAAGGAGTCCTGAATGTTGGATCGATTACTGTCGTGATATCATCAAAGAGAATATAGTGAAATGGAGATCAAGTGTACTAGTCTGGAGTTTGGTCTACTTGGTTTTGCAAGTCGCGATAAGAGGGGAACCTGTACTATCATCTGGTTTCGAATTCGCTCCATCCAAAGGGTTCGTCGCAACAGCTAAAAGTCTTAACAACTAAGCTTTGTTCTTAGGAAAGATCGTTGTTCCCTACATTTTGACTCAATAAAAACAATTTTTTGACTGCAAAATAGAAAACAATGTTAGCAACTACCTCCTCCAGACTTAAATAACACTGTCTCTAGTGTTATCAAATCTGAGATAGGTGAGAAGGAAAAGAAAAGAACGGAAAAATTTGTGAAAACGAGAAACTTTGATCTGTACAGTGGATGTATCGATTGACAGTCACAATGTGTGTCGATTGACAGGTTGTGCGTGGGGGTGTCGATCGACAATCACAATGTGTGTCGATCGACAAGACCTTCGAAATTCTGCAATCGTGGCTTTGGGGCTTCTGTCATTTGAGCAGTCTAAAGGGACACTGTAAATCACTCAAACGAAACACAATCAAATAGCACAATACATAGTCATAAGATAAAATGTTTCACAAATTTGAAAGTCAAACTGAAGCAAAGAATAAACTGACTCAAAAGGAAAGAAAATGACTCAAAGAGAAAAGAAAAAGACTTACAGGTGGGTTGCCTCCCACCAAGCGCTTGTTTTTGGTCATTAGCTTGACTACGGATGATGTTTGGGCTGGAGGTGGATCTTTGAAGTGCACTCCCCCAGACTTGTAAGGAACAATAACATGAAAAAGTTTCATAGTATTATTTACTATCTCTTGGACTACTACCTCTTCCTTCTCCCTCAACTCCAAAGGAATGACAATTCTGAACTTAGAGAATGGTTTAGAGATCTTTCTGCGCTTTACCTTGGGGATCTTTTGGCACTTGGAACCTGCTGGATTGTTAACTTCAAGATGTGTAGTGGAAGGAGCCAACTTGAGGATGTTTTGAACCTTCTTCGTCTCATCTCCAACATTAACGCTCATACAAGAAGTCTGTGTGACAAGAACTGAAAGATAGAAGACATTCTTGTTGATGTTCGAGAAGGAGATTCGCTTATTAGGAAAATCCACCATTGCTCCCACTGTTGCAAGGAACTGTGCACCAAGAACCAATGGTTTACAGCTGTTATCCTTAGTCTCAATGATGTAAAAGTCCGTAGGAACAAGACAATCTCCTATTTGAAGCAACACGTCAAGAATGAAGCCTTTCGAAATTGTACACGATCTATCTATAAGCTCGATATATGTCTTTGAAGGTTGTAACTCTAAAATCCCTAGCTTCTTTGCAACAGCCTCAGACATGACGTTCACATTAGCTCCTGTGTCACAAAGAGAATCCTTCAATTATACACCTTTGATTGAGCACGGAACAACGAACATCACTGGATTCAACAACTTTGGTAGCTTCCTCAATGATGTTGGAGCTTATTTCCCTTTTTCCTTAGGTGCTTTTGTCACTGCCTTGGTTGATAGATGAAGGGTATAAACTCATTGGGTACGGAATCTTGGGCTTGTAGACACGTTCGACGGCGATTTCAAACCAATTTTTCAAGGTTTATGCGTTTTTTAGTGCTGTCGATCGACATTCATAGGTGTGTCGATCGACAGTGTTGATGAATTCATGTTCGTACAAAAATTTCCCGTAAGTGTCAATCGACACTCACTGTGTGTGTCGATCGACACTCACTGTGTGTGTCGATCGACACTCACTGTGTGTGTCGATCGACAATGTTTGTTTCGAAATTGCCGTCAGATCTTGGTGTCGATCGACAGCAGGAGGTGTGTCGATCGACATGCGCTCTGCAAACTAAAAAATCAGGTTTTCTTCAAGAACCTCGACCGATCCTCATCTTCACACTTCTCAATAGTTGGAATCACTTGTTCTTCACTCTTCTATGTTATAGAATTGGAGAAGTGCTTTGGATTCATGTCCATCTTCCTTGGAAGACAACCTTCTTGTCTCCTCACATTTTCAACAGCCTGAGCAACCTGAGTATCGAGCTTTTTCATGTGAATGTTGATGGCCTCGATTTTTCCATTCAGATCAATGTAGAGGCTGTGGATCTTCCCATTAAATTCACTATCATCGTCTGTTGACCCTCAAGAATCTGCTCGAGCATAGCCTTCGTGTCGTTCTCTGAAGACTTAGCAGGAACCGGTTGATATGACGAAGATCCATAATTCCTTTGGTTGCTGTTGCTGCCAAATGGTTTCTGATATTGAGAATTCTGAGCGTAGCTTGGAGAACTAGGATTTCCTGAAAATGAGCTCCTCTGATTATAACCATTGTACCCTATGTTCTATGATTGATTCCCATAGCGCTGATTCTGATAGCCATTCTGGTTGATGTAATTGACATCTTCCTGTTCTCTATCTTCATCCTGAAAGAATGTATCAACTTCCTGTGCAAAATGAACCGACTTCTTGGACATACATGCTTCTCTTCTTCTTTCCACATCAATCTTCTTTGTACTGTTGCTTGAAGACACGTTCTCGATGAGCTCAAGACAGTCAGTTGGGAATCTGGTTTTGAAATTCCCATTACTCGCAGCATCTAAAGCCATCTGATGCTTCCAATCCACACCTCTGTAGAAAATACCCAGTAATTGAACTTCTGTAAACCCGTGGTGAGGACAATCTCTCTGATATCCCTTGAACCTTTCCCATGCAGCCTTGAATGCTTCCGTTGGACCTTGAGCGAATGTGGAGATCTTAGCTCGCAGATCCTCTGAACGCGACTCATCGTAAAAATGGTTCAGGAAAGTGTTCTTTATATCGTTCCAAGTGGTCAGTGAGCCCGGCTCCAACTGCTTCAGCCAAGAGGCTGCCTCTCCAACAAGAGAGAAAGGGAAGAACTTACACATGAAGTAGTCTTCAGACACGTCGTTAGCCTTGATGCTAGACGCAAGATCCTCGAACATCTCGAGATGATCCATGGGGTGCTCAGTTGGGTGCCCATGGAACTGATGTTGAGCCACTAAAGAGAAGTAAGCGGACTTCAACTTGAAATCCCTCCTTCGAAATCCAGGGGCCGAATCGCTGCCTTGTTGGCGTAGTATTCTTCAGGACGGTTGTAGTCTCCCAAGGTGCGTTGGTTAACTACACCCTCCTGAAATTGACAATTCGTCCGAGCCTGGCGCTCTAGCTATTCACGCCGACGTTCTAACTCAGCCCGTTGACGATCGACCTCAGCTTGCTGAGCTGCAACTGCATCGTCAACCTCTTCTGCCACCACGATGGCATTACTAGCTTCGTCAATCCTATCTCCCTGCTCGTTGTATCGGTTTACTTCTCTGTCAAACAACTCTCCCTGGGCATTTGGAAGAACAACCACAACACGATTGACCATCTTAGCTTGTACCTGAACCACAAAAACAAAAGAAAAACGCGTAAAAACGAAAAAAAATACTTAGTCAAAATTCTAGAATCAAAATCCTATGGGTGATTTTCACTCCCCGGCAACGGCGCCAAAAATTGATATGCTCAAATTTACCCTGAGCTACTCTCTCAAATTAAGAGATCAATTGTAGTAAGGGGTCGAATCACTATGAGTTAAATCAAACAATAAGAATTTGACTTCGAATTGAGCTAAGCAAACAAAGTATAATAAAAGCAAAAGCAATTCAAAACAGAGCAAGATTGTTGATTTCAAAGAATTCAATTAAACAAAAAACTAGGTTTTTAAGTAATTCTTAGGATAAATCAGAATTTTAGATTAAACAGTATCATGATTTAATTACGAACCGTTCTTGAACTTGGAACATTAAGATATAATTAACCAACTTTCGTTGCGAAAACTAACTATGCCTAACTTCTAGAAAGCCAAATTTCTTTGCGAATTCAATCAATTTAAACAAGCTTTAAATTGAAGTCCAATTTATTCACAAAATTCTTAAACCAAATTTCTTTGCGAATAAGTAATTTTGCTCACCTAAGATCTAGTTCAGGCTAATCAATTACACTTTCGTGTCAATCTATCAACCTAAGATATCCAAATTCAGGGTCGCGAATCCTAAATCAAAGTTAAATCAATCTAGGTGAAGAACGAAGAAGATCTAACAATTCATCTTCAATCCATTCGAATCACCCTAAACATAACAAAAGAACTACTCAGACATGGAAGCAAAGCAAAGCATAACTGAATAATACTGTATAAAGAAAAAGAATAGGAAGAGATACAGAAGGATTCGAAGAATCTCAAGAACAAAGTAAACTTGTCTCCCTAAAAACTCTTAAAAGTCTCTCTCAATTTGTTTGATAAAATCTTAAGTAATGATCTAAAAACCTAAAAGCAAACTATATATAAAGCCTCAAATTCGTGATGGGCTTTTATTGTAAACTTCTGGAACTTCTGGTGCAAAAAGGAAATCTTCAAAACTGGAAAATATTTTCGTCATGGGCATGTGTCGATCGACACAGACTTCAGCTTCTCTTTCCACAATGCTCCAAAATGCTCCATCATCATCAATTAAGCTCCACAAGTACACAAACCTGCAAAGACTCTAAAACACTCGAAAAACACCGAAAAGACTCGATAAAACCAGGTTAAATCATGGTAAAAAGCTAGTAAAAACCATGATATATCAACCCACTGTAGGAGCATTCATTTGAGCTAGGTGCACAACACTGTTGAGACAATTCGTATGAAACAAAACATAGGTTTATAGGTCTCAAATCACTCATAGCATTCAAATTTTTTTTGGAGTTAATTTTGTTGATAACCTACTCTCTCATCTTCTTGCTTTTATTATATATTTTTTTATTAGATAATTATCATAATACCATTAATTATAATAATTTCGTAATTACTGAATTATTTTACTAATCATATATTTTATTTTACTTTTGATAAAAGATATTAGTAAATTTTGAATAGCAAATATTTAATTTTTAGGGTTAATTTACTGTATAACTAAAAAAAAAATTTATCCCTAATTTAATGGCCAAAGTTTTGCCACATGAACTACTTTTGGCTCATTTTTGAATTATAATTTTTTTCTATGCTACACACCAAATTATCCCTAATTTTTATTGAGTAAAAAATGATTTTGGAGGAAAATTGCTTGATCAACCTTCTTTCTCATCACTCTTGTTTTCATTATATAGGTTGGGTAATAGATTTAGTACTCATATTAGAAAGAACTACGCGCCTACCTCTGATACTTAATCAAAATCTTGACGATCTCTACCGGAGTGAGATCTGACCCCAACAGTTAGCCCCCCACCTCGGTAGTATCAGTTCTGATGATGCCGAGGTAAAAGAGTCGTAGTGAGGTTTCAAGAAAATGTACTGCTTGACCTGCGTATGACGAGACGAGATTGTGAAACCTCGTTCCGAAGACCTGTAGACGTTACTGAGCTTTCGTGTTCTTGTTAACGCCTAGCCCAATAAAGATTTTTCATAGACTTGTGTTTTTGAATTTATGTTATAAAGTTTTGAGGAACTGATCCTGTAAAGTTTGTAGAGCTTGTTCTCGTAAAACTTGTATATCTTGCCCTACTCTCACATGTTCATGTTAATGTTGAGCTGGGCGTCATGTTTCCGTTTTAATCATTTTTCCGGACTTAGCAAAGATTCTGTTTTATCCGGAAGCTGAAAATTTAATTCCCGCTGGAAATTGGAAATTTAAATTTCTTTTAGAAATCAGAATTGTTAATTCCCGCTGGAAATTTGAAATTTGATTCCTTTCAGAAATTGGAATTGTTCCTGCCGACTACTGAAACGTGCCATTCCACGGTTTTGACAGTGGTGCTATAAATACTCTTTCTCCTTTTGTTTTTTGCTTTTTGTTTTTTGTTTTTTTTGTGCTCAAGACTGCCGCCGCCTAGTTCTACCGTTTTCTCCGACGAAGATAGAGTTCTTCGGCGAGGGCAGCACTGGATCGTGCTCGGCTTCTCTCCGTTACTTTTCTTCGACTTCTTGCCTGCACCACAGCTCAAAGTTCCTGCTCCGTTTGCGTCGTCTCCGCTCCACATTCTCGACTCTCCGGTCCGATGCCAAGGCCTAGAGATCTGGGAAGTTGTCGTGGAGAGAAAGCAGCGCCGCAGGCAGAGCTTTCAGCTCGCCGTCGTCCAGACAGCTCGCCGTCGTCCAGATAGGTCGCCGTCGTCCAGACAGCTCGCCGTCACTGTAGCTGAATCGTTGGTCGGGATTTCTCCATCGCCGGAGATAGACACTGAGTCATCGTCGTTCTTTGTGTCTGCGTTTTGCCAGCGAGCTCTCCAATCTGCTTCTCTTCGTGCCGACGAAACATCATATCTGCTTCTCTCCATGTCGACGAAACCTTCGCTATCGTCAGCTTCGTTCACGATCAACTTTGTTCCACGGTGATTCAAATCATCGGCTTCAGGAGCTTCTAGTTTTGTTATGGAAAGCTTCGCTTGAGGCTGAGCTTCGAGGTCATCATCGTTACTGCTCCGCTGAAGTTGGGTCGAGTTCCCAGCTTTCGTCGATTCGTTTCTTTTGTCGTTGAGCCACCACGTTACCATTTTGATTTAGAGTAGTCGTCGTCACGTCTCCGTTCTCGGATGTACGACGAGGTTTTGGGCTGACACGGAGACTTGGATTTGTGGAAGTCGTCGTCGGAGGCAGAGCTCGCCATCGACGTCTCTTGCTCTTGCTCACGTCGTAGCTCTGTTAAGTTTAGTACTTGTACCTGATGGTGGTCAATTGAACGCGCAGACGTCGAGCTTTGTTCTTCGTTACAAAGGCATTGAGATCTCTCGTGGATTGTTGAGCTTGCTGCCATCGAAATTTGCAGAGATGGTTGTTAATTAACGCCTAGATCTCTGCGCGAGCTCGTCGACAACTTGCTATTGTGTTTTTGCCGCAGATTCTAAGAGCTTGTCATTCTGGTATTGTAGTTGTGCCGATGGCTCGATTTGTTGAAGAAAACAGAGCCAAGCTCTCTTCATCGATTGGGTATTGTTCCAAATTTGCCGTTGGAGCAGAGAGCTAAACTAGTGACAAGCTTGAGCCTACATCATCGATTCTGGAGAGTCAAAAGACCGAGTTCGCTTATTGTTTTTGGTCAGACTCGAAGCTGGACTTGTCATATGTGTTTGGTCATCGCAACAAAGTTTGACGAGGAGCTTGTCTTCACTTGAAGTGGTGATGCTAAGTTTTACTGTGGTCACATCGGCTTGATAACCTGTTCTGAATTTAGAATTACGACAAGGGTTCTCGGGTTTTGAGACGTGGTTTTGATACTTTAGCATTCCCGAATATTGCTTCGATATTAAGTCCCATGTCATCTTTTAAAAAATTTCTAGAATCTATTCTGAAGCTGAGGACAGCCAGTTTGGAGAGCCTGGGACCGAGCTTCGAAATAAACTGTTCTGATGCGGAGTCTAGCTCCTGGCTTTGTCCTTGTAAGGATAGAGAAGTGACTTGAGTCCTGGTCTCGGATGCGAATGATGCGGTGAACGCGCAAAGTCCATCTCTTGTCGACGAACAACTTGTCGATACTCATATTTCTCAGAGAAAACGCCGATTGCTGCATATGCTTTAGTTGCGCCCACTACTGTACTTTCTACTGCGCCGACCACTACTGCATCTGCTTTAGCTGCGCCCACTCCTGCACCTGCTCTAGCTCCGCCCACTACTGCGCATGCTTTAGCTGCACCCACTACTGCACTTGCGCCCACTACTACACCTGCTCTAGCTGCGCCCACTACTGCGCCGACCGCTACTGCACCAACCACTACTGCGCCAACGACTATTGTTGCTGCCAAGACCATAACTGTTGTTGGTGAGCAAAGTTGGGAAGTTCTCTGTTACTGGCGAAAATGGGGCCGAGGTGATCATGACTAGGACTGAGGACATCGTTGAGGAGACTAAGACCAACGAGATCGTTGAGGAGACCAAGATTGACGAGCCTTTGAGAAGACTAGGACTGAAGAGGTCTTTTTGGAGTCCAGGACAAACGAGGTCGTCTAGGAGACCAGGACTGGCGAGTATTTGAGAAGATGAAGATCGACGAGGTGTTTGAGAAAAGCAGGACTACCGAGTCTTTGAGAAGACCGGGTGCGAGGAGGCAGCATGACCGACTACCATGACTACTCCTGCGGGAGTCGTTGATGATGAGGGGATTGTCCCTTAGTTGTTTTGCACGCCTGTTAGCGCTTATGTTTTAGATTTGACTTTGATTTTGCGCCTAGATGGCTTCTGTTATAAAAGGTGATAATGAATGCAACTTTTATTTTGTTTCTGTTTTTCTGATAAGTCGAGCTTTCTTGACTTAGACTTTTAGAAAGACAACTAATTGTGATGAATTGTATCTTTGTTGAATTAGTTTCTAGGATGCATAGTTAGTCTGGTTCAAATGACTTTTTTTAAAAATCCAGATGAACCATCATCATGATTGATGGCGTCGTTGCCGTATTTTGGTACTCGTCCTTGTTATAAGAGTTAGGTCATCGTTGACCACCCAACTTCAGAGGTGAGCATGTTACGTTGTTGCAACCAGCGTTAACGTTTGCTGGGTTTTTCGAATGATCGTTTTGGTTTACGACCGTGTCACTCTTTGAGCAGGACCGCTTCTATAACGATCATTAGTTTTGACCAACGATGTTGTTGGGTTTTTTGAATGGTCATTTGGGTTTACAAGTGTGCTTCTCTCTAAACACACCTGCTCCTATAATGAACCATTGGTTTCGACCAACGATGTTGTTGAGATTTTTGAATGGTCATTTGGGTTACAAGTGTGCTTCTCTCTAAACACACCTGCTCTTATAATGAACCATTAGTTTCGACCAACGATGTTGTTAGGTTTTTTGAATGGTCATTTGGGTTACAAGTGTGCTTCTCTGTAAACACACCTGCTCCTATAATGAACCATTGTTATTTATATAACGCGCTTATCCAATGGTGGATGTTATTGTAAAGATCTGCAGAAATTTTTGTGAAAAGTCGTCGCTATGGCCAGCAGCGGCGGTCGAATGTGAGATGGTCGTTTAAGTGAGACCCTGAATTATCCGTAAAGGATGTGATAGAGATAGTCGTTTTGACAAGTTTTGGTAATAAGCGTCTATCTTCGTAAAAGTCTGTTATAACAGAAGGTGGGAGTATACGAGTATACGTACCCTACTCCCCCCCCTTTTTGGGAGGGGGCAACTGAACCCATCCAAAAATGGACTGCCTGCGTACCCTTTGCAGGGATCAAGTCACCCGTAGTTCATGATAAGTGATTGAGTGGTGGACGAATGATGGTAAGGTTGCTCAATGGTAGTACTTCTTTCTTGGTCCACCTTGTGCCGAGTCATCGTTTTGTCTTCCGTGTTTAGGCGGTTCTTCATTGATCGGCGCTACTTCAACATCGTTTTCCTCTAATTCGAAGTCTTTGAGGTTGAAGTTCTCGCCGAGTTCACCGTTTTAGAAGTTTTTGGGTGAGCGCCGAGCCGATATACTGGCAGTTTACTGTCGAGTGCCCATGAGTGTGATGAATGTCGCAGTATAACGACTCGTCATAAGTTGAATTACCGGTCCACGCGTTAGGAAAACATCTTCCTTGGCCGTGCTCATAGCTGGAAGAATCCACCTGATAGTTGTGGGCTTCTTTTGAATTGCCTTCGTGTTGGACAAAATTTCCACTATGGGTTTTTTGCGACTGGCTTGGTTGGTGGTTGCTGTCGTTTTTCTGTTTCCATTTCCCATACTTCTTTGCGAGCTTCTTCGCTTCCTCTTCGCTTTTAGCAAAATTCGTCGCTCGGTGTAGAGCATCCTGGATTGTCGAGGGCTCGTTGCGAGACAACTCTTTCCAAAAGTCAGACTCGTGCCATATGGCCCTCTTCAGCGCGCGAAATGCTTCCGAGTCATCTATGCCTTTTACTTGTGATAGTACCAACTTAAAGCGTTTGATGAAGGTCTTGAGAGACTCAGATGATCCTTGGTTCATGGACCATAGATCGACACCAGAAGTTTGGGTTTCAATGAAGATGGAGTAGTGCTTTATGAAAGCTTTCGACAGCTGTTTGAAAGTATCGATGGAATTTCTTTCGAGCCCTTTAAACCATTGGATAGCTGGTCCCTTGAAATTTTCTACGAACAGTAGACATTGTCCGACGTCCATCTCTTGTTATTTGAAATTTGCTCTGGTCATTGCCACATTGAATTCATTGAGGTGGTCAGCTGGGTCTTTGGTTCCGTCGTAAGTCGGCACTCTTATCTTGTCTGGGACCGATACTCGAGCTTTGGTGATGCGCGCCGAGAACGGAGTGTACTGAGCTTGTTCAAGGATCAGATCGAGTTCCGGTGCCTTGCTAGTGGCACGATGCATCTGCGAGCGGATAGCTTTCAACTCAGCCGCAGTCTTGGTCAATGAGGCTCAAAACTCGGCCATCTCGTGATGCTGGGCTCGAACCGCAGCTTGTTTTGCTTCAGCGACCTCTGGCTGTTTCACCCTTTCAACGTTTTTCTCTTCTTCAGAGATGTGTTTAGCATATCCAGGATCGATCCCGTCGTCGAAAGCGGAGAAACGTTGTTGGGTTATCCTCTGTGGGTCGGCATGCTTTGTCCTCGTAGTGGTTCGCGGCGCCACTTCTTCCTCAGGGAGATCGGCGTTGCGTGCAACTGTACTCGCAGAGCCATCGTCTCCGAAGGTGGATAACTGCTGTGAAGCTATGTATCGAGGATCGTGTCGTTCCTTACTTTGGTTGTTCCCTGCCGATCTCTCGCTATCTCAGTGAAGATGGTATCAGGAATGAATCTTCTAGCCAGGTCCTCATCGTCGTTGTCGAGGTCTATTGGCTCGTTGCTGACTTTCGCTTTTTCTTGTCGTGCCTGAGCTAGGAGAGCGGATCGTCCGTCTTTCGCGGCGGTTGATGGACTTTGCTGCCGAGGTCGGATCGACGATCCCACTGGAGTAGTGAAGTTGAGCGCCACTAGATCGATTCGTGCCGCTGGTTTTCTGAACAGACCTGGCTCGAGGGGTCGTGCGCGGACGTCTGCTCCATGGATCTGAGCTCGTCGGTTATTATCGCGTTGGCTCTGTTTTGTCGCTCGGTACTTTGCAGCAACGCGTCCAGTGTCGTACTCATCTTCTGCAACAACTCAGGAAGTAGGGAGCTCGCTCTCGGGGTTTCCTTCGACTTCTCGCTAGGCCGATCGGCGCGAGCTGCAGTTGCTGGTGGTGAATCGTCGCTAGCGGTTTTGGTCCTTGTTGGTACTTCCTTCAGCCTGGATCTCGCCCTCTTCCAGATCCCTCGGCGCGACGTCTTTTGGATCAGCGATATGTCGTTCGTCAGTCATCGTGTTCTGGATCTCTTCGCGGTGGTTCCTCGGAGTAAGAAGCTTTCAAATCCCCTCCTTCTAGCGCCAAACTATCGTGGTGGAAACCTGCACAGTTGAAATAGTCAATTGGGTCTAGGTCTGAAAGCTCTGAGATGAGAAACACTTAGCGAAGACCTCAAGAGAGTTTGTTTATTAAGCTTTTGCAAATATTACAAGTGGTTTCTGTGTAAGAATGCGGATCCCCTTTTCAGAGGTGTACAAGGTCTACTTATACAAGTCACAGTCGGCTTAGGTCTATGCCTAAAGAGATAAGGTAAGATTCCTAAATCATCGGGATTCTTTCTTAGCGTAGTCGGCGGCCGCCTTAGGTTTTGACCTCGTCCTTGTCATGGGCCCAAACCCGAGAGCTGGTCTTCTAGGCCCAACTTATAGTAGAGGTCGGCGTGACTTATTACTTGTGGGCTCTCGATTCGTTCTTTCCAGTGTGGGCCTTCTGTACTCGGCCCACTCTTTGTCTTGAAGTGAAATGATCGTAATGGTCTCTTGGAGTATAATTTACCAATATACACGTCGTCCTGGAAAGATGCCAGTTCTAGTCCCAGTTATTCTGGAGAGCTGGTCGTAGGAACAAAGCTCGTCGTAGGAACAGCGCTGGTCCCAGAGACAGAGCTGGTCCAGGGACAGAGCTGGTCCAAATAACTACGCGCCTACCTCTGATACTTAGTCTTTTTCTTGACGATCTCAACCGGAGTGAGATCTGACCCCAACAGAGCTTGACTAGGCTGAGAAAGTTTGTCAAAGGCAAACTGAATCTAAGAAGCTTATGGTCTTAGCCGAGTGATTTCCATGTGAGGTACGAAGTGATGAGAGAGTAGCAGGATTTTCCAGTGCTGATTTCCCCGGGATAGCTCAACAGCTAGCATGGATAATCTCATATACAAACGTGAACTGGTGTCCCAAATATGAGTACTAAATATGGAATGCATTATTGGTTCATCAATTGTTGTATTTTGTTATGACAACTTGAGCCCATCATCATCAGTCTTACCATATGTCAAACAAAACTTGTTTAATTTGTTTCAAAGGAGCTGACATTTCTGCACTAAATTCAACTACAATTACTCTTAATTTCAACTTGTGAATAAAAACCATCTTTTGTTCCCATGTCTTTATATTGTGGAACTTGAACAAATCCTCAAGAAAGAATCGATTTTTCAATATACTCCAAGAGAACTCAATTAAGTGATTTAACAACCAAGTGTCACATGGATTTCCATGCATATACCTTTCAATTGCTACAACATTTCCTGCATTTGAAGTTTACTGCATTTGAAGATGCCTTGTCTAGATTCCCCACACAATTTGTATACACTGCATAAGAAATTTAGTAGACTAAAGATAGCGAGTATAGTTGGATGATAAAGTTGAAGATAAACAGTGTGAAAAGCTACACATTTTCATACCGGACGGTTAATTCTATGAATCGAATCCAAGGGGAGTGTATTCAACATGTAATTTGAAGTGATTTTATTTTAATTGAGTTTTTAAATGATTTTGGATGATTTAGAGAAATTGTTGTGATTTTAATTGAAATCCCATATAATCCCTCCTAAAACAATGTGATTTGTTTTATCACATTTTTAACTAAAGAATCCCACCAAAACACATTAAAATCACATCAAATATCGTAAAATCCATTGTTTAAAACATTTCCAATAACACTAGATTTTGAAGTAGATTTTAAAATCACAAGTTCAATAACACTGGATTTGAAAAGAGTTTTTAAAACTCATGTTTGAATAACAGAGGATTTGTCACGTAAATACAAATCACTCCAAATTCCAGGTTGAATACACCTCCAAGTTTCACCTGCTTTTGTTGTAAATATATTCATCAAGTATTACATGATTTTGGACTTGAAACCACAAACTCAGCAGAACATATAACCATAACTCAAACTTGATCATTAATCCAAACCAATGTTTTTAAAAGTTGTAAATATATTCATCAAGTATTACATGATTTTGGACTTGAAACCACAAACTCAGCAGAACATATAACCATAACTCAAACTTGATCATTAATCCAAACCAATGTTTTTAAAACCGGATTGGAACGGATCGGAACAAGAACCGGAATAGCATTTGGGTCATGGTTCAACCGGGTTTAACCGGTCCAACCGGATTTAGAATTACTTTTCCCAAAATATATATTGGTAAATATACATCTAAGCTTCTTTGGAGAACGTGAGAACATATTATAATACTTACTAAAATATTATTACTTATAAAATAAAGAACACTTGTATACCCTAAAACTCATTTATTCCATATAATTTTGCCTTTCTCACTCACAACTGCCGCCCCATTTCGTCCCTCTTTTTTTTCCTGTGTTTTATTGGTTTATGGATTTTAATGGATTTGGAAATCCATACAAAATCTAATGTTATTGGTTCTATGATTTTAAAATCCATATTAAAATCCAGTGTTATTGGTTTTGTGATTTATAAATCCTAACTAAAATCACATGTTATTAAATCCTATGGATTTACTTATGGATTTGAATTCACTTTGGATTTTAATGGATTTGAAATGATTTCATGTCAAAAATACAAAAGATCAAATCCGAGGGGAAACCTTCGGATTTACAAGGATTTCTAAATCTTATCAGATTTACAAATCAAATAACACAGATTTATAAATCCACAAATCAACTAAAATACTCAAACCAATAATCTCATATCATTTTTCTCGCACTGTTGGTATAGTTCTTCTTATACTCTCCAATCAATATATTAAACGAGATCAAAGCAGATTGACACGAAGAATTGTATGAAAACAATGGTGAAAAGCTCTCAGAATCTATAAACCCAGTTTTATGTATTTTCCGGTTCGTGCCGGTTCACCGGTTTTAGCCGGTTTTTATTCCGGTTTGACGATTTTTTCCAAATCTGGTTCTCTTTGATGAACCAACCCGGATGATCCTCCGGTTTGCGGTTAAACCCGGTCGGACCGCCGGTCCGGTCCAATTTTAAAAACATTAATCTAAACTGAAGCCGAACCGGTATGACTTGGATCAATTTTTTTAATATATAAGGAAAATTGATCAAGGTCAAACCGGACGCTTCATCATCACATCAAATAAGAAAAAGTTAACGGCACCTAGTGGACTGATGGGTTATACATATTAGGGTTGGATTCGCGCGTTTCGCAAGTTCGGTTTCTTGTTTTCTTTTCATATGTTTTTATATCTATATCATGTATACCGCATATTGTTAAGTGTTTATATTAGTAGATATCTTTTACATTTATAACACATTATAATATCAAAATATTAAATTATTAATTTGGGCTAGAAATTCTTTCAGTTTTTTGAAGTTCATTCGATTTAACATTTGAATTTTAGAGTAAATATTTTTTAATTTTTGAGAACTTGTTATTTTGTTTGTTATTCTGTAATAATTTCATCCAGTCTTCAAGCATATTCTAACCATAGTTGCACAACGCGTAGATCAATATGTTTACCCTTGTTTATTTTTTCATAATACACTAATATAATTATAGTATGTTAATTTATACATAATCCAATATCTTTAATGTTTTCTTAAACACTTTTAAAAATATGTTTTCCTAAATGTTTGGGGTTAGAAGCATTTGATTCCAATGTTAAATAATCGAATATGTATTTGTATTAGATCATAGTGACATACATTTTTACATAAAGATCATATATCATCATCTTTGTATTTTGTTGTACAATTCATGAACATACGGCCATATTATAACCTTTTCAGTTTTTTTTTTAATATAATTTCATAAAATTCAAATATAACATTTTTAATAAATTCATATATTTCAAACTTGTACTTTAAATCTCACTTTTAATGAGATGGTACCTTTAAAATAATATATCGTCTTTGTCTGTAAATCAATATCCTCTTAACAATCGTTTGAAATTCAAATTATTTAGTTTTTTTTCTCTGATTATATGATGTCGTTTATGTATATTTATTTATTTATGTTTATTCATTTTACATATTTCCAATATTTGAAACGAAATATGTGAGCATTTATAGTTATCATAAGTTTATAACGTTATTATTATTCTCAAATGAAATATATTTTTTTATTTTAATTTTTCATTTATCATAAAAGGTACTAAAATAATTTTTAACATACTATTTATAGTCAAATATTTACTGATTTTTTTTTAAAATTTAATTAAAAGTTTTAGTATTTATAAGTAACAATAAAAATATACAAATATGAATTAATTGACATTTTAAATAAAATTTATTGTAAAAAAAAAGTTTTTGCCTATGTGGACACCTTAGATAGAGAGAACTTAGCTATTTTAATTAGGTTTTATTTAGGTTTTAATTTAATTCTGAATTATTTGAATTAAATATAGAATAAGTGACATATTCTTATTGGGAAAACGGTCATTTAAATACCAAACTCTCCAGATTGCGCCACTTTAATACCCAAACTAATACTGAACTCGAGTTGACTTAGCCAATCTATATATATATAAAGACCTTTTCTCTCTTCTCATGCAGCCACCTCATCTGCCACATATGATCCACCTACTAATCACTTAAAATAGATCAGAACTTTAACTCACAAAATTTATTTACTCCACAAAACCGATGCTCTTCCTCTCCTCCCACTTAAACCAAACCAGAAATTCATAACACTTATAGTAACATTCATAGCCCATTTAAACACTAATATTCACAGCTCATAACATAAAGACCAATGGCTCTAGGTTTCTCCTTCCTCTTTGATCGTTTCAGAACCGCCATCGACACAAAAGCAAAGCTTTACTCCTCCATTAAGGACCATCTCGACGACCCTTTCTTCATTACCCTTCCTATAACGTCCGTAACCCCTACACCCCACTCGCCAAAGAATTATTGCTGCTTTCTGCAAATTACACTACCACCTTCAACCTCTCCTATAGATAGATACACTGATACAAGGTTTCATTCTCAGTCTCCTACTTCCTTCTACTTCTATTTCCACTCAACTCTTTCACATTATCCCAAAATGGCACAGAAACCTATAACCAACCTCCATCAATTCGGTTTACCAGGCACAGAAAATTCAGAATTGAAATGCCGATTAATGGGAATCAATGACTGCAATTAGATTGCAAATATTTATGATTCGATTATTTGTTTCGTTTAGGGATTGTATAATCCAACAAGTCTGGCAATTGCCATTACTATCTTCTAAGAAAAATGTGTCTATTTCCTTATTTCATTACTATCTTTTAAGACAAATGTGTCTATTTCCTTATTTCAGGAGACTATGATACAATGCCCAATCCCCCTACTGAAACGATCCGACCCGTTTTTTTTTAAAAACAAATAATCATTGGTTTTGGACTAGCATTCCCATAAATGCTATCCTCAACAACCAAGCAAACATACACAGACAACCAGCGGATAACACATACAATTAAACCATAAATCAATTCCACTAAACAACCGGTTCCACTACAAATTCCACAATCAACAGGTTCCACAAACCAACAACCTAACAGCCGTTCTAAAACGATAAAAGCAAAACAACACGAAGCACAAAACCCGAGACCCTAGATCATCTCCCTCTTCGTAGCCATGATTCCACGATCACAATTTGTCTTTACCTGCATCACATAGGAAAAAGAGATGCGTGAGTATTATCATAAATACCCAGTGAGACGGTCATCCCATCTACGACTGCGCACTCAGACGCGATGGATCCGCTCAGGCAAACATACATCTATCAGCACACAAACACAAGAACACGGCTCAACCACAGCCCAACAGACGGCCTGTCGATCGACACTACCACTAGGTGTCGATCGACACCCCTGTTCATACCTGTCGATCGACACAACTTGAGTGTCTGTCGATTGACAGCTCCACAACAACTTGTCGATCGACACAACCTCTAGGTGTCGATCGACAGTTCCTCAACAGCCTGTCGATCGACACAACCTCTAGGTGTCGATCGACAGTTCCTCAAAAACCTGTCGATCGACACAACCTCTAGGTGTCGATCAACAGCTCTCGTATCGGTCTGTCGATCGACAGACCCAATGGTTGTCGATCGACAAGCCTTCGCAGATTCATGGGAAATCGATCATTATCCTCTCAGATCGATTTCCTCCTCTGCGGTAACACGAAACCTGCACGAAAATCACAATCCACACAATCCAAACACAATTCACAGCCACAACCAATCCACACAAGATCCAATCAATCATTCCAAACCTACCACCAAAGACCCCTAACGAATCCACCGGCCTAGAAGCCATCTTGAATTAAACGGATATAAACTGGTAGAATTGAGGCTAGATACGAATCCACGACAATCTCCACAAGAAATCTAATCCAAATCACTCAAGAAACGAAACCCTAATTCCCAAAAACTCACAGGAACCAGAGAACTCCTCTCAAACTCTGTCTGCTGATTTTTGAGACTTTGGTTCGCTCAAATGCGGCCAAAAACCCTTAAATACGAAGCCCTAGGGTTTCCCCAAACCGGCCCGGTCCAATTGAACGACTTAAATCGAACCAGAAAACCGACCAATTCGGGCACCTGTCGATCGACAGCCCTTAAGAGCCCTGTCGATCAACAACCATTAAGAGCCTTGGTGGTCGACGCCCTTAATAGCCATGTCGGTCGACAGTCCCTCCATTTTTCTCAAAAAATGGTTCACGGGCGTCACAATTCTCCCCCACTAAAACTTGATTCGTCCTCGAATCCTATAATACAAGCCACCAAGCTAAACCCCCTGGCCAACCTGCCAGTAACACCGGATACTACATCTCCCAGACCCTCTCGAGGCTCACATTCGTCCTATGCACATTGACCCGTCTTAGACATGATTGCCCATAGCTCATAACTCATAACCACCATCTAGCTCTCGGGATCATCACCCCTCAGCTCTCGGTGTCTAGTACCAACCCACCTCAGTCCGCGCAGTCCTGACGGTGTTTGATACTCAACCATCTCCACACCTCAACCCATCAAGACACACAGTCTATCAAGCTCTCGGTATGCAAGGATCTCACTATCCCTAGAGAGACGCATCTCTCAAAGATCTGCCAGAGGTCGCAACCTCCCAAACTATCTCCATACCTTCACGCTCTCAGTCCTCGCAGTCCTGATGAACGATCGGTATGCAGGGAACCTACTGTCCCCCGGAGAGACGCATCTCTCAAGATCTGCCGGAGACTCATCTCCATGAAAGAACCAATGTCCATCTCTAAGTTATGCAATCAATTCCTAACGTCTGTAATGCACCTTTGACCGGAACTACCTCCTAAGGTCTCACATGATATTCCCAACCCAGAATACCATCACAATCGTGATCATCACAGATCACCCGGACCATCCCTCACTCCGGATGTCCCTGCAGAGTCTCTCCGGAACTAGACAGTTCTAACCACCGTAAAACTTCTATTCCGAGACTCTCTCACACATACACACATAAACCGCTAGAGTCCCCACCAAAACTAGCAAGTTCTATTCACAATAAAACTTCCATTTCGAGGTTCTCTAACCACAACCACATGACTCCCAAAGTCATCACATAAGAAAAACACTTTCTTATTCAGCTGGAAAATGTCATAATCATTACAACTTAATGAAAATACAAAATCCACAACCAAAAACCTCACCACACACGGTGATCACAACACAAACTGAAACTGGAAACCGCAAAGAAAAACGAATTCACTCCTAGGCTTGCTTCTCGAACCACTTCCTGAACTTCGTTTTCATCTTTGTCTCCGGTTCCCAAGTCTCCTCCTGAATACCGTCACAGTCCCACAAGACTCTCAACAACGGCACTCTCTTCCGGCGCAGAACCTTGATACTTCTCTCAAGAATCCTAACTGGCCTCATCCCAACAGTCAGATTAGGTTGAAGATCAACAGGAATCGTCACTGCTACCTCCTCAGAAGCATGCAAGCATCTCCTGAGTTTCGAAACATGAAACACATCATGGAATTTCTCCATAATCGGAGGCAACTCCAACCGATAAGCAAGCGGCCCCACACGTTCCACAACCCGGAACGGCCCCATGTACCTCGTACTCAGCTTATCCTCGGATATGGACCTGTTCAGACCCCTTATCATAGCCATCTTGAGATACACTCGATCTCCGACTGCAAACTCCAACTCTTTCCTTCTCCTATCGGCGTAACTCTTCTGCCGATCCTGAGCTTCTTTCATGTTCAGCTTCACAACACGGATCTTCTCCGTCGTCTCCTGAACAAAATCAGCCCCAAAGATGCTCCTCTCCCCCACTTGGGTAAAACACAGCGGAGTACGACATGGCCTCCCATACAACACCTCAAAAGGAGCCATACCAATACTCGCCTGAAAACTGTTGTTATATGCGAACTCCACCAAACTCAAGTGATCCGCCCAGTGACCACCCCAATCTAGCACACACATCCTTAACAGATCTTCCAGTGTCTGAATCGTCTTTTCGGCATGCCCATCCATCTGCGGATGATTAGCTGTGCTCATGTGCACCTTAGTGCCCATCTCAGCCTGAAACGCTCTCCAGAACACTGAAGCAAACCTCAGATCTCTATCCAACACAATGCTCGCTGGCACACCATGCAACCTCACAATTTCCTTTACATACTTCTTAGCCAAGACCTCAGCTCCATATGTCTTCTTAATGGCCAGAAAATATGCTGACTTAGTCAGTCGATCCACAATCACCCAAATCGCGTAATAGGTCTGAGAAACCGGCAACCCTACTACGAAATCTATAGTGATCATGTCCCACTTCCACTCTGGAATGGGTAAACTCTGCAATAAGCCACCAGGAACCTGATGCTCAGCCTTCACCAGCTGACAAACATTGTACTCTGCCACCCAATCCGCCACATCTCTCTTCATCCCGACCCAATGATAATACCGCTTCAGATCCCGATACATCTTACACGCTCCCGGATGAATCGAAAACTTACTCGCATGAGCCTCTCTCAGAATTTCCTGCCTCAAGTCCTCATCCTTAGGTACACAGACTCGTCCATGCACCAAGATAGTCCCATTAGCAGAAACCTGATATTCGGAATCAGCAGCCTTAGAGAGATCTAACAACACCTGATCCTTCTCCTGAGCTACTCGGATCCTGCTCAAAAGATCCGCCTGATCCGCTGCCGCTAACCCCAACGGTTCCTCTGAAGTAACACACAACCTCAAAGTACTAAGCATACTCACAAGATTCTCCACATCCCGCTCCTGAGATGAATCATACCTCCTCCGACTAAGAGCATCTGCTACAATGTTAGCCTTACCCGGATGGTAAACAATGTCCAAGTCGTAATCAGTCAACAACTCTGACCATCGCCTCTGTCGTACATTTAAATTCTGCTGAGTAAAAATGTACTTCAGATTATGATGATCAGTGAACACCTGAACCCTGCCACCATACAGATAAGACCTCAAGATTTTCAACGCGAAGATCACTGCAGCCAACTCTAAGTCATGAACATGATAATTTCCCTTGTGCTTCCTCAACTGCCTCGAAGCATAAGCAATCACCTTACCCTGCTGCATCATCACACAACCCAAACAACCTCCTGAAGCATCTATGTACACCACCTAAGGCTCACCCGGTTCAGGCAACACCAATACTGGTGTACTAGTCAACATCGTCTTCAGCTTCGCGAAACTCAGCTCACAATCAACCGACCACACAAAAGGAACATCCTTCCCCGTCAGCTTCGTCATGGACTGAGCCATACTCGCAAAACCCTTGACGAATCTCCGATAATAGCCTGCCAACCCCAAAAAACTCCTGATCTCAGTTGCATTCCTCGGTCTAGGCCAATCTCGGATAGACTCAATCTTCGCCGGATCCACAGAAACTCCTTCTGCAGAAACGATGTGACCCAAAAATCCCAATTCTCTCTGCCAGAAACTGCACTTACTCAACTTCGCAAACAGCTTCTGTTCCCGCAACTTCTCCAGAACTCTCCTCAAATGAACCTCATGTTCCTCCAGACTCTTCGAATACACCAGAATATCATCGATGAAGATGATTACGAACTCATCCAGATACTCCTGGAAAACTCCGTTCATCAACCTCATAAATGCCGCCAGTGCATTCGTCAACCCGAATGGCATAACAACAAACTCAAAATGCCCATACCGAGTCCTGAAAGACGTCTTCGGAACATCTGCTTCGTCAATAGGAATCTGGTGGTAACCGGATGCCAAGTCAATCTTGGAGAACCAAGTAGCCCCTCTCAACTAATCCAACAACTCATCAATTCGCGGAAGAGGATACTTGTTCTTCACAGTGACTCGGTTAAGCCCTCGATAATCGATGCACAACCCGAAACTACCATCTTTCTTCTTCACAAATAACACCGGTGCTCCCCACGGTGAAGTACTTGGTCTAATAAAACCATTCTCCAACAAATCCTTCAACTGCTTCTTCAGTTCTGCTGACTCTGCTGGAGCCATTCGATAAGGTGCCTTAGACAACGGCGTCATTCCGGGCTCTAGCTCAATCGTGAAAGGATCAGACCGAGACGGCGGTAATCCCTGCACCGACTGAAAGACATCTTCGAAATTCCGAGCAACCCGAATATCTCTCACAGCAACCCCACCAACAGCCTCCGGCATTACAATCGTGGCCAGGTAAGCCTCGCAACCCCTCTCAATCATCGCCGCAGCCTGGACAAGAGAGATCATAAGAGTACCGGAAGTCGGTCTCACTCCTTGATAAACCAACCTACCACTTTCACGTTCAAACACCACTCGACCCCGGTGACAATCCAGATGAACTCTGTACCGATTCACCCGCTACCAGAATATCCACCTCCTTCGACCGACCATGCGTAGCTAGAAATTCTCCTCCAGCAACCATAACCGGTCCTGTCCGCTCACCAGCATCACTCCGGATACCACTTCTCTCAGCATGATCCGGAGTAATGAAGCAATTCGATGCTCCAGAATCAAACAATACGTGGGACTCACACCCGCCCACAAACAAGGTCCCTACACAAATCTCATGTGCCAAATTAACCTAACTTTCTATCACAGGCAACAATCTAAAACAAGCCCAAGAAATTCTACACTACTGAATTTTTACAAAGTCTGAATTAGAGAGTTACCTGTGATCGGCCTCAAGCTTGGCTCTCCCGGCGCTGCAATAGCTGGCGGGCTCTGCATCGCCCCATACTGAGCTACTGGCTGGACCACTGCCACTGCCAACGGCTGCAACTTCGGACAGTTCGGCCTGATGTGCCCCGACTCTCCACATTGATAGCATGTCTGAGCCGCTCGAACCTCGCTCTGCTTCGGGCAATTCGCCCTCTTGTGGTCTAGACTACCACAAACATAACAAGCTCGGCCACTCTGACCCGACCCCGAAGTGCCATCCCACTTCCTCTTCTGTCCCTGCGCAGGCTTGCCGCCTTTGCCCGGACCCGCCTGCTGCACCTGCTGCTGAGGCCTCCGAGGCTGAACAGCTGGAACCACCACCGCAGCCTGCTCCCCCAGATCCTCCTCGATCTGTGCAGCCACCTCTACCAACTCTACTCTACACCCGAACCTGATGCCTCTGCACCGAGTCCGCAAATCTGGTTGAAGTCCTCGCAAGAACCTCCGAACCTGAGCCTGCTCATCCTCCAAGCTCCTACCAGCATAACCCAGGAGTCTGTTAAACTTCACGTCAGACTCCCGCACAGACATCGCTCCTTGAGTCAAATCCAAGAACCTCGCCTCCAAACGATCCAACGCCTCCTGAGGGAAGAACTTGGAGTTAAACTCCGTCACAAAGTCCGACCACGACATAACTGTCCCAGCCCATCTAGCTGCCACACTCCTCCACCAGAGGTGTGCATCACCGTCCAAATAATGGACAGCCAAGTCAACTCGGTATCCCTCTGGACACCTAATCGAGCGAAAGTTCCGCTCCAACCTCATTCTCAACTCATCAGCCTCCTCAGGCTTCACACCTCCTGCAAAAGAACCAGTACCGATCCTCTGCATCTGCTCCATCATACGAATATATGACGGAACCTCATCACCAACAGCAGCCCTCAGCTGCACCTCTGCCACTCGTGGCAACACTGGAGCCTGCACTGGCACCGCACCCGGTAACCGCTCCAACAACTGTCTCAGCAGATCAGCCA
Organism: Arabis alpina; assembly: GCA_900128785.1. Classification (NCBI taxonomy): domain Eukaryota; kingdom Viridiplantae; phylum Streptophyta; class Magnoliopsida; order Brassicales; family Brassicaceae; genus Arabis; species Arabis alpina. Next base: position 23,027,112 of record LT669795.1, read on the forward strand.
GACGATCATCTCCAGCCTGGGCTACACCTGCGGCCGCGACCGCACCCCCAGCTGCGCCAACACCACCAGCTCCACCAGCCTCAACGGGACCCAAACCAGCCCCTACAGGACCCACACCGGCCCCCACACTAGCAGTCACACTGGCGGTCTGACCATCATGCATCGCCTGCTGAACTGGCACAGGCCCACGCGCGGAACTCTGAGCCTCACTCAAGACTGGCTCCTCAACGAGTCCACGACCCCTGCCTCGGCCTCCACGCCAACGCCTCTAGCTGTCCTAGCCATCTCACTACACTCACAAGCAGACCGACTAAGCACTAGAAAGACCAAAACACAACAATCAACACTTACCGTGGAATCTCTTTGAAGGCTCGAAGGAAGATGATCAAGAATCCCCAAACTCACAGAATTATCTATTATCCAAATTACAATCCTGGCAGTTATAGCCTGTCCTAAAACCTTAAGGGCTCTGATACCAAAAAGAAACGACCCGACCCATTTTTTGTTTTTTAAACAATTAATCCTTGGTTTCGGACTAGCATTTCCATAAATGCTATCCTCAACAACCAAGCAAACATATACAGACAACCAGCGGATAACACATACAATTAAACCATAAATCAATTCCACTAAACAACCGGTTCCACTACAAATTCCACAATCAACAGGTTCCACAAACCAATAACCTAACAGCCATTCTAAAACGATAAAAGCAAACCAACACGAAGCACAAAACCCGAGACCCTAGATTATCTCCCTCTTTGTAGCCATGATTCCACGATCACAATTTGCCTTTACCTACATCACATGGGAAAAAGAGATGCGTGAGTATTATCATAAATACCCAGTGAGACGGTCATCCCATCTACGACTGCACATTCAGACGCGATGGATCCGCTCAGGCAAACATACATCAATCAACACACAAACACAAGAACACGGCTCAACCACAGCCCAACAGGCAGCCTGTCGATCAACACTACCACTAGGTGTCGATCGATACCCCTGTTCATACCTGTCGATCGACACAACTTGAGTGTCTGTCGATCGACAGCTCCACAATAGCCTGTCGATCGACACAACCTCTAGGTGTCGATCGACAGTTCCTCAACAGCCTGTCGATCGACACAACCTCTAGGTGTCGATCGACAGTTCCTCAACAGCCTGTCGATCGACACAACCTCTAGGTGTCGATCGATAGTTCCTCAACAGCCTGTCGATCGACACAACCTCTAGGTATCGATCGACAGCTCTCGTGTCGGTCTGTCGATCAACAGACCCAGTGGTTGTCGATCGACAAGCCTTCGCAGATTCATGGGAAATCGATCATTATCCTCTCGGATCGATTTTCTCCTCTGCGGTAACACGAAACCTGCACGAAAATCACAATCCACACAATCCAAACACAATTCACAGCCACAATTAATCCACACAAGATCCAATCAATCATTCCAAACCTACCACCAAACAACCCTAACGAATCCACCGGCCCAGAAGCCATGGTCACGCACTCACCTTGAATTAAACGGATAGAAACTGGTAGAATTGAGGCTAGACACGAATCCACGACAATCTCTACAAGAAATCTACTCCAAATCACTTAAGAAACGAAACCCTAATTCCCAAAAACTCACAGGAACCAGAGAACTCCTCTCAAACTCTGTCTGCTGATTTTTGAGACTTAGGTTCGCTCAATTGCGGCCAAAAACCCTTAAATACGAAGCCCTAGGGTTTTACCAAACCGGCCCGGTCCAATTGAACGACTTAAATCGAACAAGAAAACCGACCAATTCGGGCACCTGTCGATCGACAACCCTTAAGAGCCCTGTCGATCGACAGCCCTTAAGAGCCCTGTCGGTCGACAGCCCCTCCATTTTTCTCAAAAAAATGGTTCACGGGCGTCACCCCTACAAGCTGTACCAGTGTTTAAATCTATGTGGCACGAAGGTTTCGTCTATGCTAGCAGCGGATTTGAGGTTACATGGAGCAACAACCGTTTTAACCTGCAATATCTCAACAACAATTTACCTCCTCACATTTCCTTCTCCATGAATCCGCCGGTCTTCAAAGCTAATTTCATTTCTCAACATTTTCTCCATCATTGTCTTCTCATGTGTTGTATACTTGAATGCAACATCAACAACAAAGTTCTTCTTCGGTGGAGATGTGTGCGCCACTCAGACGTTCATGCAACAGTCCTACCTTATCCTCTGACCAAATTACAAGCTACTGATCTCATCACTATGTAAACATTCTTAATAAGTAATACACACTAAACTACTACAGATTGAGCGGCACCAGTGAGACTGAAACCAGCTCCGGGAACAAATATCGTAGGAGAAAATTGAACATGTTACCCTTGCAGAGCTGAATGACTATTTGTTGACTTCCAACGTCTAGGTTAATTTACAGCCATCTTACCTCCTACTAAATTGCATAATTGTGATTAACCACTCTCAAATAGACTAATACGTCCATGACCAATGCAGGATGCCGAATTCCTCTGCACATGTGTTGTTCTCGACGTTCAATCTCAAAATGGCTAGAACTACATTTCCTGCTCAAAATGTGGGAAGAAGATGTCAAAGAAGGCAACGTCATTAACCTGCACAAACTGCCACACTACTAATGGAGTTGAAACTGTCAAGTAAATTCAGCCAACCTTTCACATACCACATTACTGTCAATTTCATTATCTAAAATGACAAACATATCTCCATTTAACCATCTCCAAAAACAATCAGGTACCGTGTTGAGCTGGTGCTGGATGATGGTAGCACCACCTCTGTTTTTGTAGCTTTCGTCAAAGACATGGAGAAACTCACTAGAATGCAGGCCGCCAAACTTGCAGCTGAAATGGTATGCACCCAAACCAAAATGAAGCATTTCAAAACATTATCATTCTCCATTCACTTACTCTATTACAAAGTATTTCCCACTTCATACTCAACAGGCTGATACAAATGGGGAGCCACATGTCCTTTCCATCCTCTTCAGTGAAGTGATTGGAAAGAAATATACTTTCCACATTAAGCTCTCCTCTTTCAATTTTACATCCCACCACCATTCACGGGTCTCGCATCTTTGACAAACCCCAAGATGTACCTAAGCTTACACATGTTTCTCTCTTTACCAAAATATTATAAGTTACACTTACCATGTACTTAATTAACTCCAAACAAGTAGGGACATGTTGATCTCCGCATTCAAGACAACCACTCCACAAAACCTTCCCTACTATGCCTGCCACCGAGACCGGAAATGGGGATTCTAAAACTTAGAACAAAGGAAGCACTCCACCACCCTCTGGAGACAACATTGGCAACGACGCATCAGCAAGTGTCGTCGACCTCCACAAAGACAAGAAACTAAAACTCAACTAGCTCCTTTCAACCAGTTTTTCGCTTCATGTGATCGACTTGATTGATGCTTTCTTGCTTTATACTTTCCTAAATTGATCCCTACGAGGACCCTGTTTTTCCTTTCTCATTTGAAGGGTATTGTAAAACATATCCAATCAAATATTTGTTCAAATATGTAAACATGGGAGTTGATAAGGCGACAAATCTTGTGGGAAACTCACATGCGTCCAACAAAAAAGACTATGGTGACATTGAGATGATTACACAATCATGAGAGATTGAGAAACCAATCTTTATGATCACCCACCGAAAGATGTTATCCATTACATTAGTTTTTTTTTCTTTCCTTGGTTACGTTAATTGATAGTAGTTAGTACACATTATTTATTTAACAATCAAATCGAGAAGTAACATACAACGTGAAACAAACCCGCGCGAAAGCGCGGGCCAACCACTAGTTTAGATATAAAATTAGTCAAACAAACTTCCGTGTAATTGCCGTTAACGGCCGTTTACTGTGTACGTTTAGTCAAAACGACGTCGTTTTAAAAACAGAAAAAATTTGAAAAAGCCCCAAATCGAATTTGAAATCCCTAATTCATTTTTTTTCTTCACCTCTCTTGTTCTTCTTCTTCGATACCTCTCCTCTCTGAATTATCGATAGTTAATATCGAAGATCTTGTTCAAAATGCAATAAGATCTTGTTCTCTCCTTAATATCGAAGAGGTATGTGTCCTTTACATTTCTTTTGTTTCTTTTGTATAATTGTTGTGTTAGTCTTTGTTTTATGCTCGTCTTAACTTGATTATTCTTTTGCAAATGCAGATCAATAAAGTCAGGGATGATCATGATGAAGATATGTCAATATCTGAGGCTTTTTCAATTGTATTTTCAAGGAAACCTGAGAATTGAGGTTTGCATACATAAATCTCCAACTTCTTAATTTATATCACTCAATGCTCTATTTCAAGCTTGGTTTCGTGATCGAATTTTGATTTTTTCACATTCAGGTTAGAGGGGCTTGCACACAATGTTCTTCAATGATACTTATGCCGTATGGAAGGATGGTTTGCTGCAGATGCTGATACAATCTCTGCAAAGTGTTGGGACCAGGTTAGTTACATTCTACCTCTTCGAGTTCACTGTTTTATAAGTACACAGTTTCGTGATTGTCGGTTTAACATTCCAACTTATTTGCAGGAGGAATTGCTGCCTGGTGGACACGGTCTTATGGTCCTGTCATCAACACTTTGTCCAAAGGGCTTGATATCCGACTAGGTCATAGGTAACCTTTGCGCTATTCAAGAGTTCCGGCATTTTTATCGGGTTTTAGTTGTCATTAACCTTGGTTTTCTTTTGCTTCTCAGGGTTACTAAGATCGTAAGGAAGTACAATGGAGTGAAGGTAACAACATAGAGCGGACAAACATTTGTTGCTGATGTTGCAGTGATCGCTGTTCCTCTCGGAGTTTTGAAATCGGGAACGATAAAATGTGAACCAAAGCTACCAGAGTGGAAACAAGAAGCTATCAACGATCTCAGAGTAGGAATCGAGAACAAGAGAGGTATCGAAGAAGAACAAGAGAGATGAAGAACAAAAGAGAATTAGGGATTTGATTTTCGATTTGGGGTTTTTCTTATTTCTCTCTGTTTTTAAAACTAAACGTACACAGTAAACGCCCTTTAACACGGAAGTTATGTTTGACTAATTTTATATATAGATTGGCTTAGTCAACTCGAGTTTGATATTAGTTTGGCGCATTTAAAAGTTTGGGATTAAAATGGCGTAATCTAGAAAGTTCGGTATTTAAATGACCGTTTTCCCTATTCTTATTATGCAATTGGCTAATTATTTACACTATTATGTTGGTGATGTGAGTTAAGAAAACAAAAATATAATGAGTATATAATGTTTTTTAGAACAATAATATAGAATGAGTTGGTGACATGACATGTTGATTGTCTAAAAATATTCAATGTTTTTTAGACGAGGTGGCATCCCTTAGAGGTATAGAATTCTTCTCTTTTTGTATAAAAGAGACTAGGTTTTATACCCAAGTTACGTGTGGGTTTGTTTTACGATGAATTTAATATATATTTTGAGTTGCTAATTATGAAATTAGTTAGACATTGACATATACGGATGAAAAAGTGTAATTGTAAGAAAGTGAAGCAATCACAAAGAGCAAAATATTAATTTAACATATATACTAATTTGTATAATTAATTTTGTATTTCCTGCTTATATATATTTTATTCATTAATAATAAATATTATTTTCATTTATACATAATTTATGTTTTATTTTTATGGTATGTATTGACTTTTCATTCAATACTAATAACTTTATTAAATTTTATATCTTTGCATCTGAGAAGTACATGCATAAAAGATTTAATAAGCATCTTATTCAAAGCAAGACCTAATTACATACAATAGTATTTACACACATAATCATGTGTACAAAAAATTATTATATGACATAACATCTTAGGGGGTGTTATTGGATGAATGATTTGTAATCAATTCCATAAGTTTTAAAATCAATGAAAGTTTAGACTCTGATGGAGTTTATTTGGGTGTATTCTAAAAATCTCTGCAGTATCCTTGAGATTTGATTTTTAAATATTTGTTCACTAAACTCCATCAAGTGATTTCAAATCCACTAAAAAATAAATACTTCCAAAATCTTTTAAAGTTGAATAACAGTGGATTTTAATTATAGATTTGAAATCTTCTATTGAATAACAGAAGATTTTAAAATCCTTAAGACATGATTTTACAAATATCATATCCAATAACACCGGATTTTAAAGTAGGATTTAAAATCATTGATTGAATAACAGTGGATTTTGGTTAGATTTAAACTCTGTCAAAATCCATTATTGAATAACACCTTCTTAATCTTAAAATATATTGCATACGTTTCTAAATTCTATCATAACTGAATGAACAACATAAACTATAGAAGATCAAAATAAGATGGATTTGGATTAGAAGCCAATAGCTTAAACTTTTATATAGTATTGAATACTAAAACGTTTTTCATCCCCCATCCAAAGCTAAATATAATAATTGTTTGCTGAAACAGGTAATAGGTGAAGAGGTCATAGTTTTAGTAAAACTCGTGAGGAAAATATAAGCATTGTCTTTTAAAACATTTTTAGCAGCATAAACTTTATAAATTTTTAAGTGCATTCTCTCTAAAATATATGAATAATTGTATATATATTATATCTAATTTACATTCACTTATTAGAAATATGTTGTTGACATGTTATACAAAAACTTATATTGTCAGTTACCACCAAAATATATTCAGGTAGTTTTCCACAAAAACCTAGGTTCATAAAGGACATACATTATTTTGAAACTACAAACAAAAATCATAATACCAGAAAACTCAAGTTTGGTTTGAGCTGGATCAATTGATTGAGGTCAAACCTTAATACATGAAATAAGACAACACATATATGTAACCAAAATTAGCGAAACCAATCTCCTATATACACTGCCTTGGATTAGATACATAATACTAAGAGCTAATAATTAAAGAGTTATAAAATTGAAAAAGATACCTTCATCGAAACTTGTGGGAAGCACAAAAGTCCATCTTCCTGAAGAGTGGTATCGTAAATCCAATCATCCAAGAAGCTTGCATGAATCAAAATCTATGAGTTATCAATATCAATATCCATATCCATATCCATATCCATATCTAATTGATTGTCAAACGCTTGGAATTTAGAACCTGTGAAGGTTGGATTCCCGAGAAGAAATTGAGAAGGTCGAATTCTAGAAGATGACCTGAGGAGGTCGAATTCCTGGGAAAGACATGAGGAGGTCGAATTCCTGAGAAGGTCCGAACCAACCTTTTTGCTCGGTGGAGAGTTGGATCCTGCTTTATGGATCGGAACCCGACTTACATAAGTATGACCCATCTTGCGGCTAAGTGTGCGAATTTTTTTTGGCTTAACTTAGGTATTCTTAGGAGTCTTGCGGGTCCAGTCCCGGCTTTTAGGTTTGGTCAAACGTTGTAGAGCCTTTCGAGTCGAACGTTGTGGAGCCTTTCGAGTCGAACAACGAATTAACCTCGATACGAGGAGTATCGATACGTCTATGAGAGTGACGCGTTATTTTGGTGTGTGGTCGGTACCTGGCCAGGGTTTCGACAGTATTTTTAGCTCGGAGCTGTAGTTAGATAACCTGAGAAGGTAGGTCGGTGTGCTAAGCAGCAAGGCAGATGAATTTTATACTTTTGTGTAAGGGATATCTCTAAAAGATCTCCCTACCTGGCACGCCAAATGTTGAACCCGGAAATTCAACATAGTATTTATAAAGAGAGTAAAAGGTTCAGAGATTCCCGTAAGATAAAGTCATAACTCAACGATTGATTAGTAAGAGAAATAAGAGTTTAAGTGGTTTTGTGTTTTATAGCTGCACCTCGTGAAAGGTTGCCTACGTACCCTTAAAAAGGGATCAAGTTATTCGTAGTTCAGAGATGGAGGAAAGAAACGACCTTGTTATGTGCTGAGAAGCTAAGTGTTCGAGCTGAGGAGCTAAGTAGATGCTGAGAAGCTAGGTGTTCAAGCTGAGAAGCTAGGTGTTCGAGCTGAGGAGCTAGGTACGTGCTGAGAAGCTAAGTGTTCGAGCTGAGGAGCTATGTAGATGCTGAGAAGCTAGGTGTTCGAGCTGAGGAGCTAGGTAGGTGCTGAGAAGCTAAGTGTTCGAGCTGAGGAGCTGGGTAGATGCTGAGAAGCTAAGTGTTCAAGTTGAGGAGCTAGGTGTTCGAGCTAAGAAGCTAAATAGGTGATGAGAAGTTAAGTGCTCGAGTTGAGGAGCTGGTTAGATGCTGAGAAGTTAAGTGTTCGACTTGAGAAGATAAGTAGATAAGCTGACAAGGTGACCTGGGAAGCTGGATGTTCGACCTAGAAAGCTGGATGTTCGACCTAGAAAGCCAGGTAACTACTGACAAGGTTGATGTTCGACCTAGGAAGCTGGATGTTCGACCTGGAAAGCCTGGCGACTGCTGACAAGGTAGATATTCGACATGGGAAGCTAGATGTTTGACTTGGAAAGTTTGATGTTCGACCTGGGAAGCCAGGTAACTGCTGGCAAGGTTGATGTTCGACCTGGAAAGCTGGATGTTCGACCTGGAAGCCAGGTAACTACTGACAAGGTTGATGTTCGACCTGGGAAGCCTGGTAACTGCTGACAAGGTTGATGTTCGACCTGGGAAGCCTGGTAACTTCTGACAAGGTAGATATTCGACCTGGAAAGCTAAATGTTTGACCTGGAAAGCTGGATATTTGACCTGGGAAGCCAGGTAATTGCTGACAAGGTTGATGTTCGACCTGGGAAGCCAGATAACTGCTGACAAGGTTGATGCTCGACGTGGGAAGCTGGATGTTCAACCTGGAAAGCCTGGTGAGTGCTGACAAGGTTAATGTTCCACCTGGGAAAGTAGGGAACCTGTCTTGACGACTTGAGCAGGTAGAGCACATGTCTTGACGACTTGAGCAGGTAGAGCACCTGTCTTGACGACCTGAGCAGGTAGGAAACCTTTCTGGACGATCTGAGCAGGTAGAACACCTGTCTGGACGATCTGAGCAGGTAGAACACCTGTCTGGACGACCAGAGCAGGTAGGGAACCTGTCTGGATGACCTAAGCAGGTAGAACACCTGTCTAGAGATCTTGCAGTGAGATGTTTAGCTTTTTGTGGAAGAAAAATTAGTCCCTTTCTTCAATGAGCTTCCTTCTCTATTTATAGGGAAAATGAAGATTCAACCCTACTTTTGGTCAAGCTTCATGAGCTTTAGTTATTGATGGGCTTTTTAAAGATTGATATCAATTTGGGTAGAGTTTTAAATAAGGGTGTTAAACCCATATTGATATATCATGGTTTTTACCATGATTTGGCCATGATTTAACCCGGTTTTATCGAGTCTTTTTGGTATATTTCTAGTGTTTTAGAGTCTTAGCAGGTTCGTGTACGTGTCGAGCTTAATTGGTGATTATGGAGCATTTTGGAAGCATCTAGGAAAGAAGAGCTGAAGTCGCGAGGACGGATTTTCAATTGCCATCAGATTGGCCAATCGATCGACGGAATGACATGTGCGTCGATCGACGGGGGAAACTGTTTTGCGAAGGAAGAGGATTTTTCCAATTCTGAAGATTTCCTTTTTACACTAAAAGTTTCAGAAGTTAACAAATAAAGCCCAGCACGAATCCTAGCCTATAAATACTCAGTTTTCTTTTTGTTTTCATTAAATTTTCTATTATTCAAGACCTAGAGAGATTCAGAGAGATTTTGAAGGTTAGGGAGACAAGTTTTCAGACTATTCAGATTTCTTCGAACCCTTCTGTATCTTTTTCCCTTTCTTTATTTAATGCAGTATTATTCAGTTATTATGATTTGCTTTGCCTGCATGTCTGAGTAATTTGCTTGTTAGGTTTAGGGTTTTTCAAGGGATTTAAGATGAATTGTTTGAATTGAATTCATGTTAGGATTATCTTATGGTTCTTCATCTAGATTGCTTTAATTCTGATTTAGGATTGTTCACCCTTAATTAGATATCTTAGGTTGATTAATTAGAAGCGGAAGCATCAATTGATAACCTGACCATAATCTTAGATGAGCAAAATCACCTATTCTTAAAGGAATTTGGTTTAGGGATTTTGTGAACAATTGAAACCTGAACTTTAATGCTTGCATAAATTGATTGACTTTACAAAGGAATTGGATTTCTAGGGTTTATGCATAGATAATTAATTCAACGGAAGTCGTTTCATTTTACATTAGAGTTTCAAGTTCGAGAACGAATCTTCATTAAATTCGTGACAGTTTTATAAATCTACAGTTTATCTTTGCCTGCGAATTTTCCGAAAAACCTAGCTTTTGTTTAATTGAATTCTAAGAAACCAACAACCTTTCTCTGTTTTGAATTGTTTTTGCTTTTACTTTACTCTATTTGCTTAGCTTAATTCGAAGTCAAAATTCCATCGTGTGATTACGATTCCTAGTGATTCGACCCCTAAGTACTACAATCGATCTCTTAATTTGAGAGAGTAGCTCAGGGTAAATTTGAACATATCAAATTTTGGCGCCGTTGCCGGGGAGTCAAAATCACCCATAGGATTTTGATTCTAGAATTTTGACTAAGTTTTTTTTTTCTTTTTTACGCGTTTTTCTTTTGTTTTTGTGTTTCAGGTACAATCTGAGATGGTGCGTAAGCCTGTGGTTGTTCTTCCGAATGCTCATGGTGAGTTGGTTGACAGAGATGAAAACCGATACAACGAGCAAGAATATAGGATTGACGAAGCTGGTAATGCCATCGTGGTGGGAGATGAGATGGACGATCCGGTTGCAGCCCAGCAAGCTAAGTTTGATCGTCAACGGGCTGAGTTGGAGTGTCAGCGTGCTGAGTTAGAGCGTCAGGCTCGGGCGAATCGCAGATTTCAGGAGGGTGTGGTTAACCAACGCAAATTGCGAGACTACAACCGACCTGAAGAATTCTATGCTAACAGGGCAGCAATCTGAGCCCCTGTATTCACTAGGCAGGACTTTGAGCTGAAGCCTGCTTTCTTTTCACTAGTAGCCCAACATCAGTTCCATGGACATCCTACAGAACATCCCATGGATCATCTTGAAAGGTTCGAAGACCTCGCATCTAGCATCAAGGCAAATGGGGTTTCTCTCGATTACGTTTTCTGTAAGCTATTCCCACACTCTCTAGCTGGGGATGCAGCTTACTGGCTGAAGCAGTTGGAGCCGGGCTCACTGACCACTTGGAACGATATAAAGAACGCTTTCCTGGGCCATTTCTTCGATGAATCGCGTTCAGATGAGTTGAGAGCGAAGATCTCTTCTTTTGTTCAAGGACCAATTAAAGCATTCAAGGCTTCATGGGAACGTTTCAAGGGCTATCAGAGAGATTGTCCTCACCATGGTTTTACAGAGATTCAGCTGTTGGGCATCTTTTTCAGAGGTGTAGATTGGAGGCATCAGATGACTTTGGATTCCGCCAGTAATGGGGATTTCAAGACTAGATATCCAGTTGAGGCTCTTGTACTGATTAAAAACGTGGCTTCGAGCAACAGCACGAAGAAGATTGACGAAGAGAGAAGAAAAGAAGCAGGTATGACAGGTGGAGCTGAGATTGCTGAGGTGAAAGCCAAGATAGATTCTATGCATAGCTTTATAGTGGGAAAGAATGCAGTTCACTTTGCTCAAGAGGAGGAGAATAATCAAAAAGATCTTAACTACATCAATGGGAATGGTTTTCAGAATCAGAGGTTTAGAGGCTACAACAGCAACCAAAGGAGCTATGGTTCTTCATCTTATCAGCCAATCCCTGCTTAGTCTTCAAAAAGTGACATGAAGGCTATGCTCGAACAGCTTCTTGAGGGTCAACAAGCACAAACAGTGAACTTCAATGGGAAGATTGACAACCTCTACACTGATCTCAATGGGAAGATTGACAACCTCTACACTGATATTAATGGGAAGATTGAGGCCATCAACATTCACATGAAGAAGCTGGATACTCAAGTAGCTCAAACTACTGAAAGTGTGAGGAGACAAGAAGGTTTTCTTCCAGGGAAAACATAAATGAATCCAAGGCACTTCTCAAATGCAATCACGTTAGGGAGTGAAAAACAGGTGATACAAGCTTTTGAGAAAGGTCTAGATGAGGAAAAATTCGTGGAGCTTGAAGAAAACGTGAATTTTGAGGTTGCAAAGCCCAGCGTCGATCGACAAAGAGAATGTTTCAATGATCGATGCGCCAATCTGACGGTAATCGAAAAAGACGTAACGTCGATCGACGCTAAAGCTGTGCAACGATCGACGCTAGGTGAAAACGGACAGAATTCATGTTCTGTCATTAGCGAAGTCAAGGAACAGTCTGCAATCAGCCATGAACGAGTCTACAAGCCCAAGATTCCGTATCCTAGGAGCTCATATCCTTTACCTATCAACCAATGCAGTGACAAAGCACCTAAGGAGAAAAGGAAACAAGCTCCAACATCATTGAGGATGCTACCAAAATTGTTGAATCCAGGAATGTTCGTTGTTCCGTGTTCAATCAAATGTGTGGAATTGAAGGATTCTCTTTGTGACACAGGAGCTAATGTGAATGTTATGTGTGAGGTTGTTGTAAAGAAGATAGGGATTTTGGAGTTACAACCTTCAAGGGCATATATCGAGCTTATAGATAGGTCTTCCACAATTTCTAAAGGCTTCATTCCTGACGTTTTGATTAAAATAGGAGATTGTCTTATTCCTACGGACTTCTACATCATTGAGACCAAGGATAATATATGTAAACCATTGGTTCTTGGTGCACAGTTCCTTGCAACAGTGGGAGCGATTGTGGATTTTCCTAATAATCGAATCTCCTTCTCGATTATCAACAAGAACGTCTTCTACCATGCAGTTCTTGTCACACAGACTTCTTGTATGAGTGTCAATGTTGGAGATACGCTGGGTTTAGACCATGGAGATGAGATGAAGAAGGTTCAGAACGTCCTCAAGTTGGCTCCTTCCACTGCACATCATGAAGTCAACAATCCTGTGATTTCCAAGTGCAAGAAGATCCCCAAAGTAAAGCGCAGAAAGCCCACAAAACCATTCCCCAAGTTCAGAATTGTCATTCCTTTGGAGTTGAAAGAGAAAGGAAAGGTAGTTGTCCAAGAGATACTGAACAATACTATGGAGCTCTTTCCTGGTATTGTTCCTTGCAAGTCTGGGGGAGTGCACTTCAGAGATCCACCTCCAGCCTGAACTTCATACATAGTCAAGCTCATGACTGTAAACAAGCGCTTGGTGGGAGGCAACCCACCTGTGAGTCTTTTTCTTCCTCTTTTATTTTCTTTTTATTGAGTTAGTTTGTTTTTGAAATTCTAAATTGTAAACTTGATTAGATGATATGATGTTGGTGCTTTTGATCATTTCTGTTTTGAGTACTTTAAACAGGTACTAACCATTGAATGACGTGACGAGATGGAGCTCTCCGGAATGCATACGATCATTTTTCAGACAGTAGCATCGATCGACGGAACGACTTGTGCGTCGATCGACGGGCACATCAAAGGTCCGATTATTTTTCATAATTTTTAACTTTTTATTTTGTTTTCTTTCACCACCTTCAGGCTTAATTAACACTGGGGACAGTGTTGTTTAAGTCTGGGGGAGGTAGTTGCTAACATTGTTTTCTATTTTGGAGTCAAAAAGTCATTTTGTTTAGTCAAAACTTGTAGGGGATAATGACCTTTCCTAGGAACAGACGCTCAGTTTTCGCGATTCTAAGCTGTTGCGACGAAGCCTTTGGATTGAGCGAATTCGAAACCAGATGATAGTACAGGTTCCCCTCTTATCGCGGTTTGCAAAACGAAGTAGATCAAACTCCATACTAGCGCACTTGATCTCCATCTCGCTATATTCTCTTTGATGATATCACGACAGTAATCGATCCAACATTCAGGACTTCTTATTCACTTTACCACTCTTTGTTGATCCGGAATGGTCAGCTCATCTTTAGTTGGTACCCAACCCTTAACCTTAACCATTGTTCAAGCCTCATGCGATCTTTTTCCCTTTTGTTTTATGTGCAAGCATGTGTATAAACGCCGGAGAGAAAAAGGTCCGACGCAGTTTTTCATTCACAAAATTGCACATGATGAGGATTTGGTTGGAAGAACTTTACAACGAGCAACGATGCTAAGCATTCCTTGGGATTACATGCACAATAAGTGTAATTTTCTAGACTAACATCTTTGTAAGATCATTTCCCCCTTAGAGTCAACAAAAAAAAAGTTAAAAAAAAAAATCGAAAATTTAGTAAAGGAAAGGGGAATGATCATCTTTATAAGTCTCTAGCTTCTACAAAAATCCCAATGAATGGAAAGGTTGGATGTGGATAGTGGAACATGTTATATAATGGTGTTTGGTTCCTGATTACGATTTGGAGGAGAGTGCAATGTGAATGAGAAACTATGGACATCAACTGGACCATATTCTCTCTTGTGATTATGCATAATGTCTGCATCCACCAAATAAAATCCGGTAACCCTAAACACTCTTAGCTCCACTTAAACACCAAAAGCCTTTTAACATCACACCTAGTCTTTTACTTGGTTGATATCATTAGAGGGAATTCCATCATCACTTTAATCAAGTGTGCGACAGTTAGGAGAATGTGAAACTGATGGGTTTGCTGGTTAAGATGTGAGGCCCAACCTATGATTGTTGAGATTTGTGACCGCCAAAAGTACTTTGTTTATATGCAGCGAAAGAGTCAAATAAGCGAAAGCAATGTTTCAAAGGATAAGTGAGTTCCCGCGATTTTCAAACCTTGACTTCATTCTTAGTCTCTAGTTTGCTTGAGGGCAAGCAAAAGCTAAGTATGGGGGAGTTGATATATCATGGTTTTTACACTGATTTGGCCATGATTTAACCCGGTTTTATCGAGTCTTTTTGGTATATTTCTAGTGTTTTAGAGTCTTTGCAGGTTCGTGTACGTGTCGAGCTTAATTGGTGATTATTTAGCATTTTGGAGCATCTAGGAAAGAAGAGCTGAAGTCGCGAGGACGGATTTTCAATTGCCGTCAGATTAGCGCGTCGATCGACGGAATGACATGTGCGTCGATCGACGGAATGACATGTGCGTCGATCGACGGAGGAAACTGTTTCGCGAAGGAAGAGGATTTTTCCAATTCTGAAGATTTCCTTTTTACCCCAAAAGTTTCAGAAGTTAACAAATAAAGCCCAGCACGAATCCTAGCTTATAAATACTCAGTTTCCTTTTTGTTTTCATTAAGTTTTCTATTATTCAAGACCTAGAGAGATTCAGAGAGATTTTGAGGGTTAGGGAGACAAGTTTTCAGACCATTCAGATTTCTTCGAACCCTTCTGTATCTTTTTCCCTTTCTCTATTTAATGCAGTATTACTCAGTTATTATGATTTGCTTTGCTTGCATGTCTGAGTAATTTGCTTGTTAGGTTTAGGGTTTTTCAAGGGATTTAAGATGAATTGTTTGAATTGAATTCATGTTAGGATTATCTTATGGTTCTTCATCTAGATTGCTTTAATTCTGATTTAGGATTGATCACCCTTAATTAGACATCTTAGGTTGATTAATTAGAAGCGGAAGCATCAATTGATAACCTGACCATAATCTTAGATGAGCAAAATCACCTATTCTCAAAGGAATTTGGTTTAGGGATTTTGTGAACAATTGAAACCTGAACTTTAATGCTTGCATAAATTGATTGACTTTACAAAGGAATTTGAATTTCTAGGGTTTATGCATAGATAATTAATTCAACGGAAGTCGGTCCATTTTACATTAGAGTTTCAAGTTCGAGAACGAATCTTCATTAAATTCGTGACAGTTTTATAAATCTACAGTTTATCTTTGCCTGCGAATTTTCCGAAAAACCTAGCTTTTGTTTAATTGAATTCTAAGAAACCAACAACCTTTCTCTGTTTTGAATTGTTTTTGCTTTTACTTTACTCTATTTGCTTAGCTTAATTCAAAGTCAAAATTCCATCGTGTGATTACGATTCCTAGTGATTCGACTCCTAAGTACTACAATCGATCTCTTAATTTGAGAGAGTAGCTCAGGGTAAATTTGAGCATATCACATATCCAAGAGGTAAGTGCCTAAAAAAAACCGTTTGAAATTTTAATGAAATTTGAAAGCATAACCTCTCGATCTCTCTGAAGCTTCTTGAATTTCTCTAAATTTTGTCCACTCTTTATGGGTCGTGATCAATTAATTCTTCACGGTTCTTATTGTTTCTGTATATTTTGACTACTTTGTATGGCTAGTCAATGATCAATATTTTGCTTTAAATATGTTTCCAAAAAACACATTTTGGTAAATCAAACTAGATTTTCACGCATTTTGTCGAAAATGGAAGAAAATAAACATGTAAGCAATACATGTCAGTATACGTTTTTTTTTTTTTGTTAAAGAACAATATACGTATTTTGTTGAAAATGGAAGAAAATAAATGTCAGATGGAAAGCCAACAACAAATTTGGAAAAGTATGAACATAGCATATCTAATTTGCATGCACTACAAGAAAACACAGCATTTGCTACTCCTAAAAATGTCACAAATCCGTCGCGAAACCCCGATTTGTGATGATTATGCGACGAAAATAGGGCGTGGCAAAAGTATCGTCGCAAATTAATCACGTCGCAAATTTGCTACGAATGTATGACCATGTTTTTGGCGTCGCAAATTTGTGACGAATATGTGACGTCCAAATGTTGTCGTAAATGTGTGGCGAATTTGTCACGTTGTGAAGTGGTCGTAATATTGCGACGCAATTGTGACTGTTTTAGTCGTGGTAATTATGCGACTATGTGTGGGAGTCATACATTTGCGACTCTTTTGGTAGTAGCAAAGTATTATCAAAATTGTAACGAATTTACGACGAATATTGGTTCTCCTATCTCATTTATGTTACAACAGGGTTACAAATTCGTGACAAAGTAGGGACAATTTTGTTATGGAATTACTATACTTAACCACTAATTATTGTTCTTAATAACCGATTTTCTGAACATTTCTAAAAACTTGGAAAGCAATTAAATGACTAAAAGCAATTATAAAGCGGAAGTTAATGTAATAGAGAAGCATAAAGTACAAAAAGCATAAGTTACTACATTATACAAGCATTCCTAATAATATCATACACAAAAGTAGTTTTTAGTTAATAGTAGAAGCAAAAAATTAGAAAGTTATAAGTTTAGAAGTACTTAAGACTGAGCAGTGGGTGAAATTGTTGGTTCTTCTCCTGAAGTGGTCGGTTGTTCATTGGTCATGTAAGCTGCGATGCGCGGATCCGAGGTCTTGAAGAACGTAAGAAGCTTTGTCATTTTAGCGAGCTGCTCTTGACCTTTGCGGTGCTCTTCATCACGCTTGCGTTGCTCCTCATCCCGCCTTGCGTTATCCGCATCTTGCGCATCAAGCTTACGCTGAGCTGCATCTAGTTTCTCTTGCATCTCAGAGAGTTGTGGCACAGAGGAGCTTGCATAGGTCTCAGTCGTCTTTCTCTTCCTTCGCATTCGAGGCAGGTCCCCAAGTCCAAATATGGTTCCCTTGTGATCAGTCAAGGTACACTGAAAAAGAAACCAAAAATACATGTAAGTATGCAAGAAAGTAAGACGAAATCATGTATATCTATGAATTGTGCATCTACCATAGTGATTGTAAACCAAAGACAGAAGTAACATTTGCAATAAAATCAATATGTTCAGAATAATCAGATTAACAAAATTAATTGATTCACAACAAACTCAGTCCTAATTGAGCCCTTAGCAGTTCACTCTTTTCCAAGCAACCAAATTGTAATTTAGGAGAAGAGAGAGGAAAATACCTTGAGAAATATTTCATGTTTTAGGTCAATGGATAGGGTCCTCTGAGTTGAAAGCTCTGAAAGGCCAGAGGCATCTGCATCTGCGTCAGACACAGCTTCTGCAAGTTGCTTCTCATAAGCCTCAACAACTTGTTGCGATTTGCAGTCAACAAATGTTTCATCTTTGTTTGTGTGTGTCCGCAGAAAAACCTCTCCCCATGAGACAGGTCGACCTAACTCCGTTCCTGTAAAGATAGGAAAACATGTTAACCATTTGAAGATTGTAAAGACAGAGTAACTAATGAAATATTTGAAGACAGAGTAACTCACCATTTCTTGTTGACGTTGCAAGAAAGATTTATGTCCAGAATTGTGCTTTGCGATTCCTAAACCTCCACGATTTGATCTGCGGCAATTGGAAGCCGTCACACTCTTTTTTTGCGCCACATGAATTGCCCAAAACAGTTGCATTTGCTCCCACAATTTCTCGTTGATCCATATCGGCCTTCCAGGTCCCCGTCTAGCCTGGCTAACAATGCCTCGCATACTTCTCGATGCAATCGCGAAGAAATGGTCCATGACAAGTGAAGTAATGACAAGTGAAGTAATGCCAATTTCCCAGTTGTACTTCCCCTACATTAAAAAAAAGTTGTTAGTATTGTATAATGAGTAAGAAATTAAATAGAAACTAAGAATTTATCTAAAACATTACCGCAAAAGTTTGTAACATCAGTTCTCGGACATGGTCAGGTGTACAGGACCAGTTATAGTACGGTCCATTGAACTTCTGACGCATGATGTTGCAAATTACCTTAGCCAACGCACCGTCGTCACTATCAAACCTAAAACATGTATAGGGAACACAAGAATTGAAAAAAAATCAGTGAAGTTTCAACCAAAACAGTTGCATTTCATAATCAAGCAATGTTTATATCAATTCAATCAAGTAACACATATTGTAACACACTCTAATCTAATCTAACACACTCCATATGGTAACACATTCTAATACAATCTAAAAACAGATTTGAACATTTGAAATGAAAAAGACCTTACCATATTGTCTCTTCATTTGGGATTGGGTGCTCAGACAACCGAAGCAACCTTTCACGTCCAGGCACTCCAGCTGCTGATCGTAGTCTTGAATCTGATGGGGAGCAACATTGTGCTAGGGAGCCTCATCCTCGTGGGCAGCATCAAGGTGTTGGGGAGCATCAACCTCGTCTTCTTCCTCCATTTGAATGTTTTCCTCAGCGAAATCAGCATAGTAGTCTTCTTCTTTTTCTTCTTGTTCGTCTTCCTCTTCTGGATCTTCTTGGGTCATGTCAAGTGATCGACCTTGAAAACGAGAACGAGGTAAATCGTTGAGGTTCGGGTTTTGCCGTTGTGAAGCAGAAAGCCCTAGTCTCGTTGGAGGAAACTGAGCCGGTTGGCTGGTTCTCGAAACTGAACCGGAGATTGTTTTTTCAGAGGACGGCGACTGGGTTCCACCAATTCTGCTTGTCCCTTCCACCACATACTTACGACCGCATGAGGTGTCTCTCCCTGGAGCGACGAGTTGACGAGTCGCTGTGACCAATCTATCAGATCTGGCGGTGGATCCACCAGATCCAGCGCATGTGAGGAGAGGGAGTGTTGGGATTCCTCCACCACCACCACGACGACGATCTGCGGTGGAAGTCGAAGGGACTCCCGTGGAAGGGACTCCACGATTTATGTTTCGGTGACCGTCGCCTTCTCTGGGAAGATCACGTACAGCTTCGCTCCACCACCGCGACCACCGCTGCTGGTTCCAGCACCTTGACGACCTTTCGCGGCTGCCTTTCTGCGAGCAACAATCCTCAATCTACCGGCCGCGGTAGCCTTGCCAGCGACTGCAGGTTTCGGCTTCGGTTTTGGAGGCATGTTGAAGGTGAGAAGAATCGAAGAGATCGGAACAAATCGAGGGGTTATGAAGAGATAGCGGAGAGTAGGGGTTATGGTAGAAGAAATCTATAAGGGAAAGAGATAGAGAAGGGATTAAAGAAGATCAGAAACAATCGGAGACAGATCGGAGATAGGGAATCGCCTCTTCGTAGAGAGAAAACGAAGAAACTAGGGTTTGTGAAAAAATGAATTAGGTTTAGCGTTTTGGCTTTTCGTTTATACATGTGTCACTCTTTCGTCACAATTCTGTCGTAAATAATTGGGCCCCCATAAGCCCATTTGTTTGCCAACATGACCCAATCTTTCTGAAACCCAAAACCAATTATTGTGACGAATTTACGACTCCTAATGGAGGCAAAACTTGAAACCCTAAACCCTAAACCTTTTGTCCCCAAATTGTTTGGCACTATCTTTTCCATTCTTAAAATCATACCTTGACGTAATTCTAGTGCAACAGAAGGAGTATTATGTCACTCCTAACATCAAATACTTATAAAAGAAAAATCATTCTAATAGTCCATAATGTAATTACATGGAGTTTAGATAAGAAAATTTAGGGTTTAGTTAAAATTGAGAAAATTTTAATTTTCATAGATGTGAGTATTAACTGTAATGTCATTGGTAATTTGAATAATGTAACTTCCAAACATACATTGTTTCATAATTAAATAGGTTCCTAAGTATCCCAAAATCAAAATGGAGTTGCAAAGTCGTCACAAATTAGGTGGTGCGTCACAAATAGGTAACAAATCCGTCACACAATTGTAACCATTTTGAAACTTAATTTAGTGTCACTACTCCAAACCCTAAACCCTAAACATTTTGAAGGTAAATTTTATGACAGAGACATTACCAAGCTAAAATCCATCTACTTCTAATCTTCTTGTCTTTTTAAAAAAGTGATGTAACTTTAAAAGTTTATTTTGACAAAAATCATTCATTCTCATAAGTTATATATGTAATCACATTCATTTTATGTATAAAACTTAGGGTTTGAAATAAAAATTAAGAAATGTAGAATTTTCAAATATGTGAGTGGTAATTGTAATTTACATGGTCATTTATACTAGTGTAAATGTAAAATACTTCCATTACCTTTAAATATATGAATGATTTTGAAATACTGTTAGATGGAGTTACGAATCCGTTACAATTCCGTTGCAAAATTAGGTAAGTGGTTACAAATCCGTTACAATTATGTTGCAAAATTAGGTAAGTGGTTACAAATTTGTCACAATTCCGTTACAATCTAGGAACACTTAGTGAAAAAAACACTTAGTAATATATGTGCACTCGGTAGTGTTTGAACCTAGACCCTTAGAAGCCAAATGTATGAGGCAATGCCACCATGCCATACTAATATATATGTACCTCTTCGGTTTTTTTACAATAAAACTCTGATTTTTAACTAAAAGTAATGCAACAAATTATTAACCTCTATGTTTAGAGTGAGGTTCGAACCTAGGCATGTTGTATATCAACAGCGTTGCTTCGCCGCTGGGCTATTGTATATTATTCAATAATTGTTGACATTAGATAGTATATATATCTATATTGCGAGCTGATTAATTATTATTGGATTTATTTTTATTAAGTTAAATTTATTCTTTAAAACCCTTATAGATAAATCAAAATATATATATATATATATATATATATATATATATATTACAATCAAATTATTCAAAATCATCATCATCTTCATCATGACCTTCATTGTAATCATCCTCAGCCGACGATAAATTACATAAAAACTCATCTTCTGGTTCATTGTCTTCAATTTCAAAATCAATTGTTTGTATTGGGTTGTTTCCTTCCACCAAGGCATTCACGTCAATTTCATCCACCATTTTCGTGACAGTATCATCGTTTGTTTGTTGCAAAATAACCAAGTCTTTTGTACCAAATTTTCCTTGTACACGATTCCTCGGATTAACTTGCAGTACTGTAAGCCATGGTTTCATAATACGTTTAGTAGCTGGATATTTAAGATAACAGACTTGATCGGCTTGAGACCCTGCCATAAGTATAGTATTTAGATAAGAACTTTGAAAATATTTGTAAAACATATATCTTCATATATCTTCTAGATTTAATAAATAAACAAACCATACCTAAAATAAAAGGTTCATTAATATTGTTTTGATATCGACCTTTAGCCAACACATCGACAATACCTCCCTTGCTTCTCCGGGTGCCTTTCCGATCGTAGGGTCAAACCATTTGCAATAAAAAAATGTTACTCTTAATTGAAAAATGCCAGGGAATTGGAACTTCATGATCTTTTGCACTTTCCTATGAAAATCGTCTTCTTTAGTTGCGTCAGAATTGGCCTCGCACGACTACCCCATAATTCATAGTTTTTTCCTCTCTCCATGAATTTCCGTGTCAAACAAATACCCTCTCGTATAATACATTGGCCTAGTTCGAACTTGATTTTCAGGTCCTTCAACAACATTAAAAATCCAAGGAGGAAAATATTGTTGATCCTTCATGTAATGTACCTATCAATACAAAATATGTGTAAATTAAGAAAATGATAATTACAAATCAATAATTTACAACTCAATAGTGTACATACGTATTGCCGGATCTATGAACAGAAATCTGTATCTCTTTTCGCCATCACCTCCTCATCTGTTAGGTCAGGGTCTTCATCTCGAATTTGCGTTTCCAACAACCTGTGATTCAATAAGAATATACCGATTGAATAAATTGGTAAATAAAATTAGAGTAAATTATGTAAGATCTAGTTTGAGTTACTTCTCGTAGGGTCAAAAGTATTCACAATTCCGTAGAATATATGAATGTGCGCGATGATAATTGCGGCGCTTAACAAGAATTCTTCACATTTCCCACTTGGCCGACCTACAGCCGTGAATATATCTGGTACATCACTTAGATAGGTGCATCACCTTCATCATACCGACTTACCCTGCAAAATTTGTTCTTTAACATTAAAACCAAAACATAATACCAATATTAAATAACATACATATTTCTATATTATCACATCAATTTACCTTCGTCTGATAGCTGTAGGAACCTGTGAGCCAAAGTAGTATTGTGAAAAGTAGGATATCTCATCATTCATATACGATTGAACAATTGATCCCGCTGGATATCTTTTGTTCTTCGCTTTTCCTTTCAAATGTTTAAAAAACCTTTCGAAAGGATACATCCACCGATATTGCACAGGACCACCAAGCTCTGCTTCGTAAGGCAAGTAGATTGGAAGGTGTTCCATCACATCAAAGAAGGATGGCGGAAATATTTTTTCCAAATTACTCAAAATCATCACAATGTTCGACTTAAGAAGTTGGACGCGGCTTATATCCAATGTACGACTGCTAAGGTCACGAATGAATGCTCCAATCGCTACGAATAAATTTTTTTAATTAGTTATTTATATAAGGTTTAACAATATATATCAACATAAACATGAATTGTATATATATATAGATGTACCTGATATTGCTTGGTGCACGTTACGGGGGAGAAGTTCTGCAAATACGAACGGAAGCAATCTCTCCATAAAGACGTACAGTCATGGCTTTTCATTCCTGAGAACTTTCCATTATTGATGTCTATTGTACTAGCTAAATCTGCAACATAGCCGTCTGGGAATTTCACCTCATTCTACACCCACTGTAGTAACGCATCTTTTTCTTTTGCAGTCAATCTCCAAATTGGAAAAGGCGCGTTCCCACGAGCATCGACATGCAATTCTTTTCTAGCACAATATCTTGCAACATCTATTCTTGACTTGATGTTATCTTTTGACTTGTCTTTAATATTCATAATAGTGTACATGATGTTATCGAAAAACAATTTCTCGATATGCATCAAGTCAAGACAATGTCGTAGATTCAAATTAATCCAATACGGTTGTTCCCAAAATATGCTTTCTTTATGCCAGTTATGCCACTCTCCATATCCGTCCGGTTTTTTCTAATGTCCATTTCCACCACAGTCAGAAGTTTTAGGTGTCTTGGCATTCCTTACATACCTCAAAACTTCTGCTCCACTCAACGATTCTGGTGGGTAGTCGTTCAATGCGGTATTTCCTTTAATGAAATTGACTTTACTTTTCCGCAAAGGATGATCGGTAGGCAAAAAACTTCTTTGACAATCGAACCAACATGGCTTCCTACCAGACGGCAACTGGAAAGCATTTGTATCACTCATACAAATTGGACAAGATAATTTTCCATGTGTAGTCCATCATGATAACATACCATACGCTGGAAGATTGCTTATCTTCCATAGCAGAACCGCTTTAAGGTTGAAATTTTGATTTAAGGAAATATCATGCGCCTCAACTCCGTGATTCCATAAATCCTTTAGCTTCTCGATCAGTGGTTGGAGAAACACATCAAGACTGGCACGTGGATGATTTGGTCCAGGATTCAAAATTGTGAGAAACAAATACTCACTCTTCATCGCCATATCAGGGGGTAAATTGTACGGTGTCATGATCACTGGCCACAACGGATGGTTTTTTGACATCCCAAATGGATTAAACTCGTCTGTACACAATCCTATATAAACGTTTCGCGTTTCCTCTACAAAACTCGGATACATTTCATTGAAATTTCTCCACTCTGCACCATCAGATGGATGACACATAACTCCATCTTCTGACTCGTGCTCAGCATGCCATCTCATCCATGATGCAGTCTTCTCAGATTGGTACATCCTCTTCAATCTGTCACCGATTGTTAGTGTGATGCCCGTGAAGCATTTTGTAAAAAATGGAGGGGCTGTCGATCGATACACGTGGTGTCTGTCGATCGACAGGGCTCCTAAGGGCTGTCGATCAACACACCTAGTGTCTGTCGATCGACAGGTACTCGAATTGGTCAGTTTTCTGGTTCGATTTAAGTCATTCAGTTGGACCGGGCCGGTTTGGGGAACCCTAGGGCTTCGTATATAAGCTTTTTGGCCGCAATCTGAGCGAAACCAAGTCTCAAATCAGCAGAAAAAGAGTTGAGAGGAGTTCTCTTGTTTCTGTTAGGGTTATTGAGTTAGGGTTTTCGTTGTTGATCGATTTGGAGTGGAATTTTGTGGTGGTTGTAGCTGAGTTCGTTTCTAGCCTCAATATCCAGCGAATTCTATCAAAAATCTAAGGTGAGTGCGTGACCATGGCTTCTAGGCCGGTGGATTCGTTAGGGTTGATTGGTGATAGGTTTGGAATCTTGTGATTTGATCTTGTGTTGTTTGCTTGAGACTGTGAAATGTGTTTGGATTGTGGTTTTCGTGCAGGTTTTGTGTTATCGTAGATGAGGAATCGATCTGAGAGGATAATGGTCGATTTTCAGGGATTCTGCGAAGGCCTGTCGATCGACAACCACTGGGTATGTCGATCGACAGACCAACACGGAGCTGTCGATCGACACCTAGAGGTTGTGTCGATCGACAGGTATGTTGAGTTGTTGTCGATCGACACCTAGAGGATGTGTCGATCGACAGGGTGTTGAGGTGCTGTCGATCGACACCTAGAGGGTGTGTCGATCGACAGGCACATGCAGAAGGTGTCGATCGACACCTAGTGGTAGTGTCGATGGACAGCCTGTCTGGTTGGCTGTGGTTGAGCCTTTGTTGTGTGTTTGAGTGCTGATTGATGTATGTTTGCCTGAGCGGATCTATCGCGTCTGAGTGCGCAGTCGTAGATGGGATGACCGTCTCACTGGGTATTTGTGATAATACTCACGCATCTCTTTTTTCCATGTGATGCAGGTAAAGGCAAATTGTGATCGTGGAATCATGGCAACGAAGAGGGAGATGATCTAATGTCTCGAATTGGGTGTTTCCTGTTGTTTCCATTTCTGTTTTAGAATCTTGTTAGGTTGCTGGAGTTATTGGATTTGGATTTGTGATTGGAATTGTTTGGTTTAGATTTAATGGAATTCTTATTTTGGTTATCCGTTGTTATTTGATTGTCTGTGTTGCTTGGTTGTTGAGGATAGCATTTATGGGAATGCTAGTCCGAGCCCAAGGGTTTAATGGTAAAAAAAAAACGGGTCGGGTCGTTTCAGTTAGGTACCACATCTTGCTGAACGGTATTTTTCTTCGTCCATGACTCTCTTTATATCTCGGTTTTTTGCAAAATTTATGTGGTGGTGGAAACCTGCACAGTTGAAATAGTCAATGGTGTAGGTCTGAAAGCTCTGAGATGAGAAACACTTAGCGAAAATCGTAAGAGAGTTTGTTATTAAGCTTTTGCAATCGTTACAAGTAGTTTTTGTGTCAAATTGCGGATCCCCTTTTTGGAGGAATCCTAGGTCTATTTATACAAGTCTAAGTCGGCCTAAGTCTACGCCTAAAGAGATAAGCTTGAATCCCTCAATCTTCGGGATTCTCTCCTAGCGAAGTCGGCGGCCGCCTTTAGGTCTTGACCTTGTTCTCGTCATGGGCCCAAATCTTAGTGCTCGTCTTCTAGGCCCAGTCTTGTAGTAGAGGTCGGCGTGACTTGTTACTCGTGGGCTCCCGACTCAGCTGGATTCATGAGAATCTGGTTGTAGCCAGAAAAAGCATCCATGAATGACAGGAGTTTATTTCCTGATGTCGCCTCGACGAGCCGGTCGATGTGTGGGAGGGGGAAGCTATCTTTGGGGCAGGCTTTGTTTAGATCTGTGAAATCTACGCAAGTCCGCCACATGCCATTTTTCTTCTTGACCACGACTGGATTCGCCAGCCAATCAGGGTACTTGACTTCCATTATCGATTCCACTTTCAAGAGCCTCTCGACTTCGTCGTTAACTGCCTTTGCTCTTTCAGGTCCTAGTTTCCTTCGCTTCTGCTTAATTGGTTTGAATGACGGATCGACATTCAATTCGTGGCAAGCCACATTGATATCGATACCGGGCATGTCGTCGGCTGGCCAAGCGAAGGTGCCTATGTTCTGCTTCAGAAACGTGACTAGTCTCTTCTTGATTGTACTGTTCAAATTAGCGCCGATCTCGACGTACCATTCTGGATTCTCGTCGTCGATGCAAACCGATACAACTGGTTCACAGGTAGGTACCGCTCTCAACTCGCGGTCCTGCTCGATCTGTAATTGCTACAACTTCTCGGAAATCTCTTTGACGGGGTCTCTGTTTTTCTTTATCTTCTTTCGCTCAGCTTCCGAGACCGGGTCAGTAACGGGATTCCAGATTTTGTGTTCGGTTAGAGTGCATACGCGAGATTTCTTTTGACTTCCGTAGATTGCCTTGATGCCTTGTTTCGTTGGAAACTTCACGCATAGGTGGTAAGTGGATGCCACGGCACGCATAGCGTTGAGCCATGGGGTTCCCAGGATGACATTGTATATTGCTGGGTGATCTGCTACTGAACATTTGACTACTTTGACGATTGCTCCAGCTTCGACGGGTAACCTGATTACTCAAAGCGTCATCGTGGTCTCTCCTGAGAAACCGGTTAAGGGCTTTGGTTGTTCTTTGATTTTGTCAAAGCTGATATCCATTCGCTTCAGTGTATCTTTGAAAATTACATCGACGGTGTTTCCCGTGTCGATCAAGACCCAGGATACGTCAATGTTGGTGATAGCGATTTCGATGACAAGTGGATCGTCATGCGGTTTGTCGATTTTGATCGTTTCTCTTTCTTCAAAAGTGATTGTGTTGTTAGGGAAACTAGACGAAGTGGACCAGTTGATGCTACTTTCAGCTCGGCGCTGAAATGCTTTAATCGAGGAAATCGTATCTGAGCAGTAGTGGGATCCTCCCATTATCATGAGTAATTTCCTTCTTGGGCCGCCTTGAGTATTGTTCTCGTTTTGTCTACCGCGTTTGGGTGGGTCCTCATCGGTAGGTGCAGGCTCAGGCGCAGGCGCCTGAGCTGTTTTGACTTCAAAATCTTCGAGCTTGAGGTCCTCCTTAAGCTTGCCGTCCAGCAGTCTCTGGGCGAGGGCCGAGCCGAGGGATCGGCATTTTACTGCTGAGTGCCCGTGGATGCGGTGAATGTCGCAGTATAGCGACCCATCGTAGGTTGAGTTTCCGGTCCACACACTAGGAAAACCACTTCCTCGGCCGCGACCGCGGCCTCTACCTCGGCCAACGCCGGGTGAGTCCACTTGATAATTGTGGACTCCTTTTGAGCCACCCTCGTGCTGGATATAACCTCTACCGTGGGTTTTTTGCGACTGACTCGGCTGGAGGTCACTGTCATTCTTCTGTTTTGACTTTCCATACTTCTATGCAAGTTTCTTTGCTTCTTCTTCGCTTTTGGAGTAATTCGTCGCTCGATGTAGGGCATCCTGGATAGTTGAAGGCTCGTTGAGAGACATCTCCTTCCAGAAGTCAGATTCGTGCCATATGGCTCTTTTCAGCGCTCGGAGTGCGCCTGAATCCTCTATCCCTTTCACTTGTGATAGTACCAGCTTGAAACGTTCGATGAAAGTTTTGAGGGACTCGGTTGGTCATTGGTTCATGGACCATAAATCAGCGCCTGACGTTTGAGTCTCAATAAAGATGGAGTAGTGCTTGATGAAGGCCTCTGTCAACTGTTTGAACGTATCGATGGAATTACTTTCGAGCCCTTTAAACCATTTGAGAGCCGGTCGTTTGAGGTTTTCTACGAAAAGCAAGCACTTCCCGACGTCCATCTCTTCCTCTTTGAAATTCGATCTTGTCATAGCCACACTGAATTCGTTGAGGTGGTCAGCTGGGTCTTCGGTCCTGTCGTAGGTTGGCACCCTAATCTTGCCTGGATCTGATACTCGAGCTTTGGTGATGCGTGCCGAGAAAGGAGTGTGCTGAGCTTGTTCCAAGATCAGATCGAGTTCTGGTGCCTTGCTAGTGGCACGATGCATCTGCGAACGAATGGTCTTCAACTCGGCAGTAGTCTTACTTAACAGAGCTCGAAATTCGGCCATCTGGTCATGCTGGGCTTGAAACGCAGCTTGTTTTACTTCAGCGTCCTCTGCCTGTTTCAGCCACTCAACGTTTTCCTCTTCTTCCGAAACATGTCTGGCATATCCGTGACCGGTCTCATCGTTGAAAGCGGAGGAACGTTGTTGGGTCGTCCTTTGTGGGTCGGCATGATTTTGCCTTGTAGTGGTTCGCCGCGCCACTTCTTCCTCTGGGAGATCAGTGTTGCGTGTGACTCTCCTCACGGGGCCGTCGTCTCTGATGGTGGAGAATTGTTGTGAAGCTATATGTTGAGGATCATCGTTCCTCGCTTTGGCCATTCCCTATCGATCTTCCGTTGTCTCAGTGAAGATTGTTTCAGGAACGACTCTTCTAGCCAGGTCCTCGTCGTCGTTGTCGAGGTCTATCGGCTCGTTGTCGAGGTCTATCGGCTCGTCGCCGACTTTCGCTTTCTCTCGTCGTGCCTGGGCTAAAAGAGCGGATCGTCCATCGTTTGCAGCGGTTGATGGATTATGTTGCCAAGGTTGGCTCGACGATCCTATCGGAGTGGTGAAGTTGAGCGCCACTGGATCGATTCGTGCCGCTGGTTTTCTGAACAGACCTGGCTCGAGGGGTCGTGCGCGGACGTCTGCTCCTATGGATCCGAGCTCGTTAGTTATTGTCCCGTTGCCTCTGTTTTGCTGCTCGGCGCTCTCCAGCAATGCATCCAGTGTCGCGCTCATCTTCTGCAACAACTCAGGAAGAAGCGAGCTCGCTCTCGGGGTTTCCTTCGACTTCTCGCCAGGGAGATCGGCGCGAGCTGTTCCTGGTGGTGGCGGATCGTCATGAGCGGTTTGGTCTTTGTTGGTATCTCCTTCAGCCTGGATCTCGCCCTCTTCCACATCTCTCGGCGCGACGTCTTTCGGATCAGCGATACGTCGTTCGTTAGTCATCGTGTTCTATATATCTTCGCGGTGGTTCTTCGGAGTAAGATGCTTTCAATGCCCCCTCCTTCTAGCGCCAAACTGTGGTGGTGGAAACCTGCACAGTTGAAATAGTCAATGGTCTAGGTCTGAAAGCTCTGAGATGAGAAACACTTAGCGAAGATCTTAAGAGAGTTTGTTATTAAGCTTTTGCAATCGTTACAAGTAGTTTTTATGTCAAATTGCGGATCCCCTTTTTGGAGGTATCCTAGGTCTATTTATACAAGTCTAAGTCGGCCTAAGTCTACGCCTAAAGAGATAAACTCGAATCCCTCAATCTTCGGGATTCTCTCCTAGCGAAGTCGGCGGCCGCCTTTAGGTCTTGACCTTGTTCTCGTCATGGGACCAAATCCCAGAGCTCGTCTTCTAGGCCCAGTCTTATAGTAGAGGTCGGCGTGACTTGTTACTCGTGGGCTCCGACTCGTTCTTTCCAATGTGGGCCTTCTGACCTCGGTCCATTCCCTGTCTTGGAGTGAAATGGTCACAACGGTCTCTCGGAGTCTAAATGACTACTACAGATGTCGTCCTGGAAAGGTGACGAGGTCCTAGTCCTAGTTATTCTAGAGAGTCGGTCCCAGAGACAGAGCTGGTCCCTGAGACAGAGCTGGTCCCTGAGATAGAGCTGGTCCAGATAACTGTGCGCCTACCTCTGGTACTTAGTCATTTTCTTGACGACCTCTACCGGAGTGAGATCTGACCCCAACAATTTACAATGCTCCAACTCCTCATCTTCTTTCCAGAAGAGCATAAAGTTATCTATACATACATCATATGTATGATAGGCAATCCTAGCTTTCGCATCAACGTTTATGTCTTGTAATATGAACTAGTGGTCTGATTAGGTTGTGGTAAATACTAAGAAAATGTTTCCGCCCAATCATCCATGCAACTTTCAGACTGATTATGGTCTGTCTTGTGGCTCATGAACCGCGCAACTAATGATAATTGTGAATGACCTTCCTGACATCCATCATACAGCGGGGTATTTGCCGCTTTTAGCAAGTCGTAGAATTGTTTCGCCTCATAGGTAGGTTCTTCATCATGGTCATTACCACTCTGAGCATGTTCACGATCATGATGATAATCATTAAATGCTGTAGTACCATGAAATGCATCATTGACCATACCAGCGTAAACATCCCCCCTGGTACCATAATTAAATTGTTCATTACCCTTATTAAAATATTGTTCATTACCCGTACTAAAATCTACATTTTCCTAATGGCTACAAGTCGAGCGGGTCTTATCCTAGTTGCGTTTTTGCATTTAGAACAAGGGCATATAAACTTACCATTATTCCCCAAGGCGAAGTCCTGGTTGCTCGCGAAATCGATGAACTGTTGCACTCCATCCAAATAGTCGGTAGATATATTGTTGGTGCGTGGATCGATTCGGTTGTACATCCATTCTCGAGACGAATGCCACATTTTGTTTTCCTCCCAAAATTTTTTCCCTCTCAAAATTTTTTCACTCCCACAATTTTTTTCTCTTTTTTTTTTCGCTTCCGTTTGTTTCTTTATGATTTGTGAGAAATGATAGTGGGGAGTGCTTGTATTTATAGGCTGAAATTTCCTGTGACAAATTTGCGATGCTGAAAAATCGTCACAAATTTGTGACGGATTTGTTACGGTTTTGCGACGCCAACTGAAAGTTGGGTGGGAGTTAGGCGCGTGTTGGGTGAGAGTTAGGTGGATTATAAAATTCAAATTAAACATGTTCTCACCCACTTTTTTCTTCCCGACAATTTTAGCGACGCACCGAAAGCGTCACTAATATGTCACTAATTTGCGAGTCCGTTAATGTAGTTGCAAAAAAGTCACAAATGTGTGACGCTTTTACGACGTTATTTTTCCGTCGTAAATATGCAACGGTTCTGCGACGATGTTATTTTGCGTCACAAATTTGTTACGATTTCGTTGCAAAAGCGTCACAAAAATAAATGACGGAAAAAATCGTCACAACTCGGCGTCACAAATTCTGTGTTTTCTTGTAGTGATGTCTCTATAAGTTAAAATATTGATATACTAGCAAAATAAGCAAGATGCGATAATCTCATCTCTCTATATAAATAGATAATATACTTTAAATCATATAAAAAGATAGAAGGAGCAGAAAAGAAAGAGAAATATACTTAAAATTAATGGAGAAGCAAATGTTTTGTCAATTCTTAGTCGTAATGGTACTATTGTCGTCAATTCATATTCAAGGAAACCCATGTAACGATATCGGTATCGAAGTTTTTATGAGATATCCATCTTCTAGGGACAAGAAGCTTCCAGTATCTTACAAACCATCTCAAGGTTGTTGCAATAGTGTCCGAACAATTGGAATGAAATGTGTTTGTGAAATCATCGATAAGGAAATTGAAGCGGTCGTTGATATGCAAAAACTTCTCAAAGTCACTGCTGATTGTGGTTTTCCCCTTGCTCCTCGTACACAATGTGGAAGTAAGTATTATAAATAACTAGGCGAGTACCCTCGCTACGCAAGGGTTAGTATTTCAAAAATAGTTATGTAGATTATTGTAAACGTTATTTATTATATTTTTGTTGTTGTGGTGTTTTGTTTTTTAAAACTAAGTTACTGTAATTTCATATGCAATATACAGTATTTAAATTAGATATGAAAGTTAACAACCACGTGATTATAATTGTTCTCTGGGTTTGTTTATATTTTGGAACCCATTGTCCGCACCAAGATGGTAGTGAAAATATAACCAAAATTTTTCGGTTTTGGCTTATAGCTAAAGGAAACAAATGCATAAGAGCACCATGGATTAGTTTAAAACCAATAAAAAAAAAGTATAAAAAACAAGACAGGTAAAAAAACAAAGCCTCATATGTACTCTGCAATTGTCTCGTCATCTCATTATGAGAGCAATAAAGTTCCCGCATGAACCTTCTCGTTTAGGAGTATGACATACTAAAAACTTTTTTTTAGAAAAAGACGTATTGTGAAAGTTGGTAGGTTTTCCCTCAACAACTTTAGCTTGGAAATTGTATGAAAAACTTGTTGTGCTTCCTCCTCTTCTTGCCTTCAGTTTTCTGGTGAAAAAAACAAAATTTACTCGGTAAGAAAATTCAATCTTTTGGATAATACCATTGCTTCTTAAAGCACGAAGCTCATCATCCTTAGGATACGATAAATGAAACTTAATCTACTAACGAAGAAAACAAGACGAGACTATGAGAAAACATAAGAATATTGTGAATATTATAGGCGGGTAGGTGACATTTTTAGTTGTGGTTTTGTTGTATTAATAAAAAAAAATTGGTTTTTAGTCATTGGATTGTTGATTGGTAAACACTATATTTTGTATAGTTTCAAATCCTATACGTAAAGGTTAAGTATTAGCATTCATAAATGTTGAGTATTTGCATCTTAATCTTTTTGTTCTTTGGGAGAAACATGAGGCAAATATAACAAAGCATTAGACATGTAATGCCTATAATTATTACAATTTTGACCAATTGTGTGTTAAAAGAGTTGAAATAGATGTTAAAAAGCATATAAAAACTCAAAATGCTATTAAAATCTCCAAATAAAAATGATTACAAGAGATAGTATATTGTATTTCAAACTGTAATCTAAATTGGTTAAAATAAAAACAAAATTATATCACTTTTATCACCACACACAACATACGCTAATCTCTACAAATGACATTGGGTGTTGAGAAATGAAACACATACAATTTTAGATAGTATTATTCATATAGATGACAATTACTTACATGTTCCTCGAATAATGTCCATATCAAATGAAATGATGTTTATCCTTTACTTGGTATGTAGGACCTTCATGGTTTATGCTGTTCTGTAATCTGCCAATAAAATGCAACTTCTTCCTTAATGTTCTTCTGATTACGGGTTTTGTCAATCAACTTTGAAATTAGTTTGTTCATATGGAAAGTAATAAGGTGTCGTAAAGGTCAGTCCTCAATGAAAGTTGTGGTAATATTGGTGCCGATTCTTTGCCATTTCCACAGGGAGTCAGATTTTCCATCCTAGAGTTAGTAACTTACAACAGATATTAAGATTCTGAATCTAAGGTGAAATGAAAAGGGAAATTGTTATTGGTGAAATAATATATGGTTTTGGAAGAAAGAAAGGTTTAAATTGAACATGGTATACCACACATTTGAAAAGATCGTGTTCTTTATCGTTAACCTAGTGATTAGTTACCATAAAAGGTATGACAAGCTATATCATAAGTCTTGAAAGAGCAAAGTAGACCATGGTTATTCAAATTCACGTATTTTCTCTAACCAAAGGTTGTACATTAGTATTATTTTTCATTAAGATTGTACATTAGTATTAATTTTCATATTGGACTAAACTGTTTTTCAAGTCTAAGAGTTAACATTTTCTTGTGGAACAAATGATTTGATGTTGTCTCGGTTACTTGTACTGATGATCCAGCATCTTGGGGTCAATTTGAACAATGATAGAACAATAGAAGTTAGTTGATGCCGGTGAGAAGTGAACTCATGATCAGCTCCTTCAATGAGACAAATTTGTGTTATTTTTTGTATTTGGCAAATTTAGACGTTTTGTTACATGTACGCTTCTACAATTTGACCTATGAACTGTTAAGAGAATCATTAGTTCGTGAAAGAGACACCATAATCGTGAAAATGTATACTAAGAAGTAAGATGTAGAGCTATAGCTCCATGAGACAATTCACAGCGGGATGTTATATGTTTCGGAAAGGTATCATTAGAAAACTGGATTCAACTCAAATAACATCATATTGAAGATTTAAATGCCACAAATATTTCAAAGAAGATGATGTTTTTAAACCTTATATTCTTTCGCTTTCTTTGACAATTTTCAATACAAATAAAACAACAAGTTAACGAATTTGAATTCGTCTTGACGATATAATGATATAAACGTACAGTAGAATCAGAGATCAATTCGAATGCTGAACTATGGTGGACAATTAACCAGAGATCAAAAGATACGAATCAAGTATATCAAAGTAAAGCTGGTAACAAGAAGTCTAACCTTCAAGTATGTGAATCTGTTGATGCGGTAATTGAATCATAGGCTGGTAAGTAGTAAAGAAAGAAGCATGCATAAGGACTCACTTGAAGGCAGATCAATGACCACAAATCTAACTTTGCTTTTTTTGCTTTTCTAGATGACAAACTTGACCATAAAAGAGAAGGAGAGCAAACTGAAATGAACCAACAACCAGAAGATCGATTGACAAAAAAATTTGGGTACCAATGTCCAAGTTGATAAAGAGGAAGGAAAAAGAAATAAGAAGATTTAACACGCTTTTTTGGTTTTTATAAAATAATCATTCTTTTGTTACGAAATGAAATCCTGAAACATATGTTGAACGGAACAGTAAGAATTCAAAGGCAAGAAAGGATAGGCAAGAAGAATCCTGCATAACTAAGACATAGATATACACTAATACAATTTTCTTTTACAAAAACAAATCAATGATGAGGTGTAAAGGGAATGCATACTGGAGGAGAAGCTGAATGCGTCAAATGATATTCCACAAGTCTCCTCTCGTTTTGTTCTTGGCTAAGTTGGAAATTCAATGACATCATTTCTTGCTCGAGCTTCGTGACTGCAGTCTCTAGCTTGACTATATAGCAAAGAAGTTCTTTAGGCTGCCCAATTTTCAGAATCATCAGTGTAAAACAAAACGGGTAGTTTTAAAAATGCAATCACAATAGCATGAGTTGAGAACACAGAGGATGTGGAACACTACTACAAGAAGATAGCTCCTAAGAATCTTTCTCTATGCCACTCTCTAAAAATGTAAGCAAATCTCTTTCTTCTTGGAGTTGTAGTTGGAATCTTTTTACCTGCAACAGAAAACTTGTTTCAGAATTATAAACATTCCTCATAATCATCTCAAGTAATTACAAAACGGTGACTCCTATAGAAGCTCACATCTTCTTCAAGTTGAAATCTGTATGGAAAGGATTCACCACTTGTAGACTCTTGGCAACTTTCCATGTCCTGTAACAAAATTAAGCAAGCGAGCTATTAACCCTTTTTCTCAAGAAGTGCAGAGTTTCATTAAAGAAGTGAACATTTGGACTTAATTTCTGAAATGAAAACAAACTCAGTGTATGTTCATACCTCTGATTATGTTTCTGTGTAGCATAATTTTTTTTCTGGAATTCGAATAATGGATTGGACCTAATGAATCTTTGTAGTTACATCGTTTGAGGAATGTTTGAACCCTTGATTGGTTGGATAGCAATTGTTTTGGGAGTTGTTCGGCTCGGTGGAAAATGCATTTCTAAAGAAGACAAACCATAGTAGCAAAGTCTGGTTGATTAGGTGTGCAGATAGAAGAGCTAGTAAGGAAAAACCTGGTCCTTGGTTGTCAGATCTAGGACACAGTAGGAGAACGATAAACCACATGTAGTTTGGTGCAAAGGAAGTCAAGAAACCAGGTACGAAAGATGATAAACCATTTCCTGAAGAAGATATAGCACCAACATCAAATAAAACGAAACAGAAGACAAAATATAAAAAACATTTCTAAGGTTACATAGGATGCAAAATGAAAGAAGAAGTATCAAGTAATCAAAGAGATAAAGAGGTATCAAGTAATGATAGGAACGAAGCAATTCATACATATTAGAGATCACACATTCAAATACCTTTTCATTGCATCAAAAACTGCTATTTGGGAAACAAAATGCCCTCATCTCCCTCTGTTTACCTGCAGAAAGCAAAAATGACACCAATTTGAGGATTGATAGGACACAAACTATACAAAATTGAGTGTTTGGTTTGGAAAGGAAATGAAAGATCCAACTGGTCCAAGAATACATCATCTATAAAAAATCCACAACCAACGAGGTGAAGCCAAAACGAAGCACATAAAGGTCGATCGGGAGCTGCATTTTCTTTGAGATTAGCAGATTCCTCGTGCTTCCCATTCGTTCAACTTCTCAAACCCCAACTCCTTCTTTATCTTCGCAGAAAAGGATCTAATTGTGCAATTCTTTCATTTCCAGGTTACCGAGTTCCTTCCTGGTGTATGATGAGACATCAATGCGAATATGCATTATATATTATTAGTAATCTGAAAACCGCTCTGATTTTCTATCTAATTGTTGGTGTTGCTTAGTCAATACTCACTATCCTTATGTTGCCAACATCATATGTTCGTAAACCAAATTAGTTTTTTTTGGGGAATGCATTTGTGTAGATTTTGCAATGCGAGATTCTTCTGTACCAGATTCAGTTGATCTCCAATTACATATATTTTGAGTATATGTGTACTAATGAATTGGAATAGAGCATGTTGCGTGAATCAATCGGTTCTTAAGCAAATCCTTTTTAAGTGAAGTGGATTACACGGCCACCTACCTAAACCACGCAGATTTCATGTTATAGAATCTCAGCTTGCTTTGAATCATGTAGAGCTTATGGTCAATGTATCGTCGTTTTCTAGTCATGTGTCTTTTTGCACTTTCTCAAGTCATAGTCTGTTTATTTTATATATATTACACAAAAGAAAAAGCATAAACAAACCACATTCCTGCACAGTACATTTTCAGATTACTTCAACCCATATTTTCAGATTTCAAATTACAACATTTTATCTACACGACAACATTTTATGCAATCATCTTCAATGCTTGGTCTTCGGTTAGTATTGCAGCAGTGCCTTTTTAACTAGCAACTGCTTCTAAAGACAGAGCCGGAAGAAACAATTTCTTTCAACAAAACTGGACTTGTTGCATCTCTGAGTTTTCCACAAAACACCTAACTTGATATTTCCAATATACATGTTTCGCCAACGAGACCAAACTTAATATGTTTTTATTCTTCTCTCACACGTTTCCTAGATGCTGAAGCGGATTCACTTTTTGTCTCAAGACCATATTCAACTTCTGCAGATGTGTTGCTTTGATTTGGTGATGGCTCTCAGGGAGAGCTCTTGTTCTTTTGTAACTTGTGTTGTTTCTCGAACATCATCTGTAGGTATCGCCCCTGTTTCTCAATCCGTAACTGCAGCGATCGTTGAATCTGGCATTTCATTAAAGCAACATCAGACCATATTCATGACATCCACGACTAGTACCAATTCAAAACTAGAACTCAGGAAAATAATGATACGTTTTTTTAGCAGGTGAAATCATTACCTCGAGCTGCTCATGGAGACGTTTCTGAACTTCCATTTGTAACCATAGAGCTTGTGTGATCTCAACGCTCCTGGAAAAGAAATGGTAACAAAAATTTCGAACGTCAAGAAACACGTATAAGTATATAATCCTATTACAATTACAATAAAAGTTCTGAACAAAAGAATAAAGATTCTTGTTTGTTATGTAGTAATAAAACTGAAATATCTTACGTTTTCATGTCAAGAGCTTTGATATCTTCTACAGATGTCATCTTCTTCTCTTGAGGTTCTCCTGTGAAAGAAAAAAACAGAATTTATACAAAGATACATATGTCCCTTGGTAAAAGAAGGTCTTTTATGTGCCTTTGAGACTTTAACCAAGTCTTTAGAGGCCTTTACCTGTAACTTCTAAAGTCTCCGGTTTATACCTTGCCGCTCTGTATTTCTGAACTCAATATAAAGACGGTAGAAAATGAGAAATGAGCTAAGCAAGAGAAACAACATGAGATGCAATAAATGGATAAGAACAAACCTGCAAATGGCTTTTCACATGATAAATGGTCAAGCCAGGGTTATTCAAGAGCTTCAAAACAGCCTTAGGCGTGACGGAAATTATAAGGCCAAGAGAATAAGTTGCACATTTTATAATCAATTCTTTTCAGGAACAAAGAAGAAGGAAGCTTACGCACGTTCACTACCACCGAGCTGATTAACAGCTTCAACGAATGCCTCATGAAGTTCTGGTGTCCAACGCATGCGTTGTTTAGATGTTGCTGCACTCGATGATGCGTTTCTGCCACTGAGCTGCTCCTCTGACGAGACCATCTGATGCTGCTCGATAGCTTTTATCTCTTGTCTTGGTACATCCGTAAATGGTGCCGGCATCTGATACAAATCATGCAAACGCTAAATAAATGACATATGGAGATCATATATGGCTATAAAGAAACTGAACCTTTGAATTTGGATCTCCGAGAAGTTGAAACCAGTTCGGCTCCGAACCATTGTCAACAGAAATCAGCTGATCTGCCCAGTTTTGCCATTCACTTTTCTTATATAGTTCCTCAGATGAGACCAGCCTTTACTCTCGGCTTGATGGTCTGAAAAATCAAACAAGTCCTGAAGCGGATCGATGAAGTCTTGGGAATGTGCTTCCAAAGGGCAATCCTGCATAGCCAATCTGTCTCTTGGCATAGGGAATTCCTTCCGTGAAGTGAGACAGCTGAAGAAACATTGCAGAATCCAGAGGAAGAAGAAAATAAATGCACACCAGAATATCCACTAGAGAGCACCTGACAGGGCACGGGCCCTGAGGAAACCCAGAGCCACAGTATCCTAATTCAAAAGGCAAGGAGGGAAACTTTGATGCATGAATAACAAGGAGCACAGAATATAGCTTTATGCATTGAATAAATTACTTTCTCTCATGGAGATGATGAGGCATCTACATGTGGATATGGAATCCAGTGCTTAGGGAATGAAATTTAAGGCCACTTTCACAAATATGGCTTTTGATGAGCCAGAGAGACGTGTAAAGAGGAGCCACAATCCATCAAACTCAAATCACACAAGAATCAATTGATCACATAACTTAATCACTAGTTCAAATCAAAAAGAAACTAAAAAACGATCAAACCGAATAATCCATACAACTCCCTAATTCGAATGAGAAATTATCAAGAGAATCTTACTCAAAGAAGAAAGTGTGGCCCTGATTGAAACCAAGACAAGGATTTGTCTTCTCCTACATTGGCAAGAGACGTATTTTGGTTTTTCGCCTGACCGCTAGATTCTCCTTCGTTTAGCTACTCAACGGCTGAGATTTCCACGAGTCTCTGTCGTAGAAGATCATTTAATGGATGTGTGTTTTCGCTTTTCTTCCTTTTATTTTATTTTGCAATTGCTCCAATGCTGCGTACTTGATAGGTTAAGAGTTCCAATTGCTTTCATGAACATGATGATGAGGAGCAAAGGTAGAAAGGGTCGTGTCTGGGTGAAGAATTCACAAGCGGAATATTTGAAAAGTGGCTATCGGCTAAAGTGTCGAGGAAGAGAAGTCAAGTAATAAAAAGCAGAATTAGTTCTAATGTTACCTTGCCAAAAATAAAAATAAAAAACAAGGTAACAATAAAGAGGTTATGGGAACCAAGAAGGGATTACATGGGTTATCTAATCCACAAACACAGCATGAATATCCATGCACAATATAAGTGTTATTTGAAATAAAATAATATTATTTTTCACACGTGGCCTCTTTTTTCTCAATTAACCGGATCAAATGTGGCCTCTCTTTTCTCAATTAACCCGGATCAAATAGTTCATCTCTATAATTTAGTTCAACCATATTACAGCCTTTTCATTATTTGTTTAATCCAAAATAAGCCCATTTACCACCTTATTTGTGCATGGATATACCTTCTTGGTTTCCATAACCTCCTTATTGTTACCTTGTTTTTTATTTCTTTTGTTTGGCAAGGTAACATTAGAACTAATTCTGCTTTTTGTAAAGTCAAATCTTTATTTAATGATATTTACTCTATTTTGGACAAAAATTATTGGGTGAATTAGCTGAATAATAGAATTTTGGACAAAAATTAGGTAAATAACATGTCCAAAACTATATTTAGATAACTAACAGAGAGAAATAAAAATAGGACAAAACTACCCCTGTTTAATATGAAGAATACAAAACCATTAAAAATATATCATCTTAAAAAATTTGCTCTTACGAATATTGCTGAAAAATTAAACATAAAATAATCTAGAAAAACAAAATAATTGTATGAAAATGATACGGTATAAGATGATAAAAAACAATTATGTTGTAAGAGTTAACTATTTAGTAATATAGTTAACTATTTAGTAATATAGTTAACTATTTTCGTCAAAATACACATTCAACTAATCTTACTATATAGGTAACTACATCACACTATTTTGTAGTGAACTATTTTTCAGAAAATATTAACTATTTATACGCTATAACTTGATATAGTTGACTACATAGTTACCCATTATAATAAGCTATTATCAGAAACATACATAATTAACTATACCTATTATATAGTTCACTACTATAATGAAAAACAGTATGCCTACATAGTTAACTATAATTATTACATAGTTATGAGTAGCCATTAAAACCAACATAGTTAACTATATTGATTTTCAAATATAGTTAACTATATCTGTTTCTAGTGACTACTCATCTTAAAACCTTAAAATCCATGATTGTATATTTCAATTCATGGGTCAAAGAAGTGAAATTGAAGAAAAATAAACGAATTACAACATTAAATAAAAAGAAAGAATTAGGAGAGAAAGAAAAAAAAGGAGGTGGAAGAGATGTAGAAGGAGGAGAAGGATAACGAGAAAAATAATAAAAAGGAGAAGAAGGGAGAAGAAGAAAGAGATTGCAAGCTTGCGGCAGATGGAAGAATAGATGACCATAAATAGATGAGATCGATTATGGTGTTTGAGTTAGAAGAAGAATAAAGAAGAAGAACATAGAAGAAGAAGAGGAGAGACAGAGGAAGACGAAGACGAAGACGAAGACGAAGAGCAAGAGAGAAGAGGAAGAAGACGGCAGATTGAAAAATAAAAAAATTAGGGTTGATAGAGAATTTTTGTTTTTATTTTTACTTAAAATTTGGTCAAAATAAACACAAGGGTGAAATAGTCTTTCTATCTAATGCTGATTGTTATGCACTTAATTATTTTCTTTGTGTTGTTAGATTGTTAATTTTTTCCCTAAACACTATTATTCTAGCCAATTTCCCATAATAAAAAGCAGAATTAGTTCTAATGTTACCTTGCCAAAAATAAAAATAAAAAAACAAGGTAACAATAAGGAGGTTATGGGAACCAAGAAGGGATTACATGGGTTATCTAATCCACAAACACAGCATGAATATCCATGCACAATATAAGTGTTATTTGAAATAAAATAATATTATTTTTCACACGTGGCCTCTTTTTTCTCAATTACCCGGATCAAATGTGGCCTCTCTTTTCTCAATTAACCCGGATCAAATAGTTCATCTCTATAATTCAGTTCAACCATATTACAGCCTTTTTATTATTTGTTTAATCCAAAATAAGCCCATTTACCACCTTATTTATGCATGGATATCCCTTCTTGGTTTCCATAACCTCCTTATTGTTACCTTGTTTTTTATTTCTTTTTTTTTTGCAAGGTAACATTAGAACTAATTCTGCTTTTTGTAAAGTCAAATCTTTATTTAATGATATTTACTCTTTATAAAAACAAAAAAAAGTCAAGATAACCTCTCAATGAGAAAAAAAGTCTGAGAGCTTTATACTCCTTCCGTTCCTTAAGGATAGATGTTTAAGGTTATGCACACTTAAACCTTGATTGGTTTACCCGCTATCACCCGCAAACGCAGCGTTTGCGGATGGTTCTGGTTGGTAGCGTTTGCCAACAATCATATAAAACGCTTTCTACCGCTTCATACCACTATGTACCGCTCAAATTCAAGTTACTTCCCTCGAGCGTTTGCGGTTGCGGGTGGACAATTAAAAAATAAAAAATTAAAAAGTAAAATAAAATAAAATTCATATAAAAATATATAATAAATTTGAAAATGCAAAATATGGATATTATAATTATAAAATATATAAATAATTTAATATATCTATTAAATATCCAATAACCTATCATTACATTATATTTATAGAATCTTCAAACCAAAATTCTCTTTGTAAATGTTGATAACTAAAATACAGAAATCTATCATCGTAAACAAAAAAATTCTTTTTTTGTTTTAAACATATATGTAAATATTATATAAATGGTTTTCATTATTAATTATATTAAATGAATGATACTTATATTTGCAATAATAATATGATTTTAATTTTTTATAACTATATAATGGGTTTATATTGTTAATTTATAATTTAGCCGCTACCAATTCTACTAGTCAACCAGTCATAAACATCTCACAGATGCACCCATGTTTTTACCGTTGCGCCAGTCGTAAAAATTGTTGAGTAACGCTTCAAACCGCAATCGCCCGCTTCCGCAAACTTCCGCAATCGCAACCGCTGCGGCTGAACTTAAGAAAACGCATTGAATTCTACGAAATACAGTTTTCAATAAAGTTTAACCAATAGTGTTTCAGTATTTGTCTTAAAGTTTGTAAAAGTGCATAAAAAACAGTAAAAACTCTATTTTTCTGAAACAAATTTTTTTTATAAATTTTTTATTTTTTCTGAACAGAGAGAATAATAAACGTACGCCCATCAGAAATGCCACTAAATGTTAAAAAAGGATCTCAACTACCCCTATTAATCTGCGTGCCACTCTCAAACAATTACTAAAATAAAAAATGAATCTCAAAATGAAAATACTAGAGATCTAACACAGATTGTCATATCGCTTAACAAACATCCACACCATCTACGCTAGAGAATCTTAATGTCCTTAAGCGTATTAGAAACTATATAACCAATTACCACAGATTTATAAACCCTAAATCCAAGACTTAACCTTAACCCTAAACCCAAAATACTATACCCTAAACCCAACAAAGTAAACCCTAAACCCCAAAATACTATACCCTAAACCCAACATAATAGACCCTAAACCCATATTTTGAAACCCTAAACCCATATTTTGAAACCCTAAACCCCAAAATACTATACCCTAAACCCAAAAATACTATACCCTAATCCCATATTTTGAAACCCTAAACCCAAAAATACTATACCCTAAACACAACAT
Organism: Arabis alpina; assembly: GCA_900128785.1. Classification (NCBI taxonomy): domain Eukaryota; kingdom Viridiplantae; phylum Streptophyta; class Magnoliopsida; order Brassicales; family Brassicaceae; genus Arabis; species Arabis alpina. The sequence goes on from LT669795.1 coordinate 23,070,470, forward strand.
AATAAACCCTAATCCCATATTTTGAAACCCTAAACCCAACATAGTAAACCCCAAAATACTATACCCTAAACCCAACATAATAATCCCTAACCCCATATTTTGAAATCCTAAACCCCAAAATACTATATTGTAAATCCAACATAATAAACCTTAAACTTAAATACTAAAATGCTAAATCTAAAATAATATAAATGTGGGATGAGAGTGGGGCAGTTTTCCCGTTTTTTGTTTTTAAAAAAATCAAAAATAAATTAATTATTATAAGAGTGGCATTTCAGATCAGTTTTTAAGATTTAGTGGCATTTGGGCCATTGATCCGTGGATTTCGGCAAATCTCGAGTTAGGTTTCTAAGATTTTGAAATTGGGGATTTGTGATTTCAATTTCGAGTCGGGTTCTGAAGACGAAGAGAAATTGTGGACTGGATTTCGGGTCGGGTGTTAGTATGGTCGGGTTTGTAATTTGGTTTACTCCGTGGTTTAAGTGATTTCGGATCTGGTTTGCTAAAAACTTATAATACCAACATGTGTGGGGAAATAAGAGGGGAAAAAGAGTTAAACTTTTAGTTTGTAGAGAGATATAGCATGAGGCAAAGTTTTTGTGTAATTTTATTGAGATATGAAAGTTAACAGGAAGAAATACACCGTTTTTCTGAAAATATTTAATGAAAGCAATTTTGAAGATTATAATCGGCGAAATTAAAAAGTTTTTCAATCAGTTTGGTACCAAAATCAAATCTAATTGAAATTGGTCTTAATATCATATCCAGTTGGAATAATTTAAAGCTTCTCCTCTTTTCATCCGATATTTGTTCGATCTAATGAACAGTTAGGCGAATTCTTATATATGAAATCCATATTTGCTCTAAACCTTTCTTTGTTCATTTTGGGTTATGAGTATCAATTGGCAACGAGATCAGTTTTCTTTCCATTTTAGATACGTATCGCTATCAAACCTCACAGTTTTCTCGTTACTTTATAATTCATATCCTATTTTTCTTTTGTTGCGGATCATGAATCTTGATGTTCTGTGTTGTTGTTCTGATTTTAGAACTCCTCTATTGTTGTCAACACGATATAATAGACATATTTTTGAACATTATCTCGTGGATAAGTAATTATGGAAAGATCAACATGGTCATAGTGTTTTTCGATTGTTCCTTTTTGTCCTTGTTTGAAGATAAATAATACGTTCTTAGCATGTTCATGCGAACCGGCTGTAATGGACACTTTGTCCATGGACACCTTGTCATGGATGGAACAAAGAATATCGTTTTCATGGTAATATTAGTTTATGGTGTGAAGTATTTTTTGTAACTAATAGTTTGGGTTATGTGAGTGGTGTGAAGTATTATTTGTAAATCACCACTGAGTACAACTAAACTTGGTTTAGTCACAACCATGGTTGAGTGGTTTAGTAAATCACCACTGACTTCAAATTCCACAATAACGAATCGTAGAGGTTGACCACCATAAATCGACCATCATAAGCTGTCCAAAAACTAACAGATTCAAACATGGTTTTTTATCCATGTTTGAACACTTAAGTGGTTAAACTATGTTCATACCACATCGTCGATTATGTTAGTAAGAGTTTGATCATATATCAACTTTTGGCTCAATCTCAAGTGTATAGTTTTCAGTGAACTCGTCACAGTTGAGTCCACTTATCACCCCGAATTCAAATAGAGAAACTTTAAAAAGCTGACTACCATACACTGTCCACTTTAACTTGTAAGGAGAACATGAAAGACATTGTTTTCCCTGTGTCCAATTTACATCGAATACATGATCAAAAGCGTATGGACAGTCTGTAACAAGCTAAAATGAAGAAAATGAAAGACATTGTTTTCCCTGTGTCCAATTTACATCGAATACATGATCACAAGCGTATGGACAGTCTGTAACAAGCTAAAAGCAAATTGACGCTTTGTTACATAATAAATTGAATCGATTACAAGGAGAAAAAAAATGAGATTCCTATATAACATCAAAGCAAAATGAATGAGAAAGCCACGAGCTTTAACAAACAACATAAGTAAGAAAACCTAAATCCAAAGATTCATTCTTAAGCTTTTTCAATGGTGTAGAAAAAACTTAAAAATTGGACATAAACCATCAAGATAAATACATTTGTTTCCCTCCTAGATACACGAAGAGCCAACACTGAAATACTCAATGGTAACCCACTTTGATCGTCTTCTCCAAAACTGTTCCAGATTCTTCGAGATCTCTTCCGTATATAACAATATATCAATCTTCAAATTGACTCCTTAAAAACGAAACCAAATCAGTAAAACATAAGAAACGAATTAACGTTATGAAATCTGGAAAAGCGAAGGAAAAATAATGGGCAATTTTCAAAAACACCGCTTTTAAAGTTTTTTTCTAAAAATACCACCTTAATGTTTTTTAAGAAATTCCCTCATATACCACTCTTTGAAGTATTTTTTCCAAAATACCACCTTAAAGTTTTTTTCCCAAAAATACCACTTTTTTTTCCTAAGTTAAAAAAATACCACTTTTTAAAAAGTTGATTTTTAAGATTTAGAATTTAAATTTGTTGGGTTTGGGTTAACTATTCCAAAATTAGGGTATAGTTTTAGGGGGTAGGGTTAGGGTTTAGTTTTGAATGTTAAAAATGAATTTTTTTAAAAAGTGGTATTTTTGGAACTTTGGAAAAACTGGTATTTTTGAAAATTGCCCATTTTTTTTGAGAAATTCCCTAAAATACCATCTTTTGAAGTTTTTTTTCCAAAAATACCACCTTGAAGTTTTTTTTCCAAAAATACCACATTTTTTCCAAAGTTCCAAAAATACCACATTTTTAAAAGTTGATTTTTCAGGCTTAGAATTTAAATTTTTAGCGTTTGGGTTAACTATTCCAAAATTAGGGTATAGTTTTATGGCATAGGGTTTGGCTTTAGGGTTTAGTTTTGAATGTTAAAAATGAATTTTTAAAAAGTGGTATTTTTGGAACTTTGTAAAAAATGTGGTATTTTTGGGAAAAAAAACTTCAAGGTGGTATTTTTAGAAAAAAACTTTAAAATTGGTATTTTTGAAAATTGCCTTTTTTTTTGGGACGCCGTTGTCTAAGGTACCTTATCGGATGGCTCCAGCAGAGTTGGCAGGACTGAAGAAGCAGTTGGAGAATTTGTTGGAGAAGGGTTTTATTCGACCGAGTAATTCACCGTGGGGAGCACCGGTGTTGTTTGTGAAGAAGAAAGATGGTAGTTTCCGGTTGTGCATTGATTATCAAGGGCTTAACCGAGTCACTGTGAAGAACAAGTATCCTCTTCCGAGAATTGATGAGTTGTTGGATCAGTTGAGAGGGGCTACTTGGTTCTCCAAGATTGACTTGGCATCCAGTTACCACTAGATTCCTATTGATGAGGCAGATGTCAGGAAGACGGCTTTCAGGATTCGGTATGGCATTTTGAGTTCGTAGTTATGCCATTCGGGTTGACGAATGCACCGGCAGCATTTATGAGGTTGATGAATGGAGTTTTCCAGGAGTATCTGGATGAGTTCGTGATTATCTTCATCGATGACATTTTGGTGTATTCGAAGAGTCTTGAGGATCATGAGGTACATCTGAGGAGAGTTCTTGAGAAGTTGTGGGAACATAAGTTGTTTGCTAAGTTGAGCAAGTGTAGGTTTTGGCAGAGAGAGATGGGATTTCTGGGTCACATCGTTTCTGCAGAGGGAGTTTCTGTGGATCTGGCGAAGATTCAGTCTATCCGAGATTGTCCTAGACCGAGGAATGCTACTGAGATAAGGAGTTTTCTTGGGTTTGCAGGTTATTATCGGAGATTCGTCAAAGGTTTTGCGAGTATGGCTCAGTCTATGACGAAGCTGACAGGGAAGGATGTTCCTTTCGTGTGGTCTACTGATTATGAGCTGAGTTTCGCAAAGCTGAAGACGATGTTGACTAGTACACCAGTATTGGCGTTGCCTGAGCCGGGTGAGCCTTATGTGGTGTATACAGATGCTTTGGAAGTTGGTTTGGGTTGTGTGTTGATGCAACAGGGTAAGGTGATTGCGTATGCTTCGAGGCAGTTGAGGAAGTACGAAGGCAATTATCCTGTTCATGATTTGGAGTTGGCTGCACTGATCTTTGCGTTGAAGATTTGGAGGTCTTATCTGTATGGTGGCAGGGTTCAGGTGTTCACTGATCATCATAATCAAAAGTACATTTTTACTCAGCAGAATTTGAATGTACGACAGAGGCGATGGTCGGAGTTGTTGGCTGATTATGCCCTGGACATTGTTTACCATCCTAGTAAGGCTAACACTGTGGCAGATGCTCTTAGTCGGAGGAGGTATGATTCATCTCAGGAGCGGGATGTTGAGACTCTTGTGAGCATGCTTAGTACTTTGAGGTTGTGTGTTACTTCAGATGAGCCGTTGGGGTTAGCGGCAGCTAATCAGGCGGATCTTTTGAGCAGGATCCGAGTAGCTCATGAGAAGGATCAGGTGTTGATTGATTTCTCTAAGGCTGCTGGTTCTGAGTATCAGGTTTCTGCTAACGGGACTATCTTGGTGCATGGACGAGTCTGTGTGCCTAAGGATGAGGACTTGAGGCAGGAGATTCTGAGAGAGGCTCATGCGAGCAAGTTTTCGATTCATCCAGGAGCGACTAAGATGTATCGGAATCTGAAACGGTATTATCATTGGGTCGGGATGAAGAGAGATGTGGCAGATTGGGTTGCAGCTTGCAATATTTGTCAGCTAGTGAAGGCTGAGCATCAAGTTCCGAGTAGCTTATTGCAGAGTTTACCCATTCCAGAGTGGAAGTGGGACATGATTACCATGGATTTCGTGGTAGGGTTGCCGGTTTCTCGGACCTATGACGCTATTTGGGTGATTGTGGATCGACTGACTTAGTCAACACATTTTTTTACCATTAAGAAGACGGATGGAGCTGAGGTCTTGGCTAAGAAGTATGTGAAAGAGATTGTGAGGTTGCATGTTGTGCCAGCGGGCATTGTGTCGGATAGAGATCCGAGGTTTGCTTCAGTGTTCTGGAGAGCTTTTTAGGCTGAGATGGGCACTAAGGGCATTGTGTCGGATAGAGATCCGAGGTTTGCTTCAGTGTTCTGGAGAGCTTTTTAGGCTGAGATGGGCACTAAGGTGCACATGTGTACAGCTAATCATCCTCACTTGAGTTTGGTGGAGTTCGCTTATAATAACAGTTTTCAGGCGAGTATTGGTATGACTCCTCTTGAGGCGTTGTATGGGAGGCCATGTCGTACGCCGCTATGTTTTACCCAAGTGGGGGAGAGGAGTATCTATGGTGCTGATTTTGTTCAGGAGACGACGGAGAAGATCCGTGTTGTGAAACTGAACATGAAGGAGGCTCAGGATCGGCAGAAGAGTTATGCCGATAGGAGGAGAAAAGAGTTGGAGTTTACAGTCGGAGATCGTGTGTATCTCAAGATGGCTATGATGCGGGGTCTGAAAAGATCCATATTCGAGGATAAACTGAGTACGAGGTACATGGGTCCGTTCCGGGTTGTGGAACGTGTGAGACCAGTTGCTTATCGGTTGGAGCTGCCTCCGATCATGGAGAAGTTCCATGACGTGTTTCATGTTTCGAAGCTCAGGAGATGTTTGCATGCATCTGAGGAGGTAGTAGTGACGATTCCTGCAGATCTTCAGTCTAATCTGACTGTTGGGATGAGACCGGTTAGGATTGTTGAGAGAAGTATCAAGGTTCTACGCCGGAAGAGAGTGCCGTTGTTGAGAGTCTTTTGGGACTGTGACGGTGTTCAGGAGGAGACTTGGGAACCAGAGGCGAAGATGAAAACGAAGTTCTTGAAGTGGTTCGAGAAGCAGGCCGAGGAGTGAATTCATTTTTGTTTCCTTGTGGTTTCCAGTTTTTGTGTTGTAGTCACCGTGTGTGGTGAGGTTTGTGGTTATGGATTTTGTATTTTCATTTGTGTTGTAATGATTATGACATTTTCCAGTTTAATAAGATGGGTATTCTTATGTTTTTGACTTGATAGTCATGTGTTTGTGGTTAGAGAACCTCGAGATGACAATTTTATTTCGAGTAGAACTTGCCAGTTTCGGTGGGACTCTAACGGGCTTGTGTGTGTGTGTGAGAGAGAGTCTCGAAATAGAAGTTTTATGGTGGGTAGAACTGTCTCGTTCCAGAGAGAATCTGCAGGGACATCTGGTGAGAGGGATGGTCCAGGTGATCTGTGATAATTATGTTTGTGATGGTATTCCGGGTTGGGAGTATCATGTTGAGACCTTGGGAGGTAGTTCCGGTCAGAGGTGCATTATAGACGTCTAGAGTTGGTTTCGTTCGGGGATGTTGATCCTCGCATAGCTCAGAGAGAGACTGTGGTTCTTTCTTGGAGATGTTGATCTCTAGCAGATCTTTGAGAGTTGTGTCTCTCCAGGGGATGTGTGTTTTCGCTTTTCTTCCTTTTATTTTATTTTGCAATTGCTCCAATCCTGCGTACTTGATAGGTTAAAAGTTCCAATTGCTTTCATGAACATGATGATGAGGAGCAAAGGTCGGAAGGGTCGTGTCTGGGTGAAGAATTCACAAGAGGAATATTTGAAAAGTGGCTATCGGCTAAAGTGTCGAGGAAGAGAAGTCAAATAATAAAAAGCAGAATTAGTTCTAATGTTACCTTGCCAAAAATAAAAATAAAAAACAAGGTAACAATAAGGAGGTTATGGGAACCAAGAAGGGATTACATGGGTTATCTAATCCACAAACACAACATGAATATCCATGCACAATATAAGTGTTATTTGAAATAAAATAATATTATTTTTCACACGTGGCCTCTTTTTCTCAATTAACCCGGATTAAATGTGGCCTCTCTTTTCTCAATTAACCCGGATCAAATAGTTCATCTCTATAATTCAGTTCAACCATATTACAGCCTTTTTATTATTTGTTTAATCCAAAATAAGCCCATTTACCACCTTATTTGTGCATGGATATCCCTTTTTGGTTCCCATAACCTCCTTATTGTTACCTTGTTTTTTATTTCTTTTTTTTGGCAAGGTAACATTAGAACTAATTCTACTTTTTGTAAAGTCAAATCTTTATTTAATGATATTTACTCTTTATAAAAACCAAAAAAAGTCAAGATAACCTCTCAATGAGAAAAAAAGTCTGAGAGCTTTATACTCTTTCCTTTCCTTAAGGATAGATGTTTAAGATTATGCACACTTAGACCTTGATTGGTTTACCCGCTATCACCCGCAAACGCAGCGTTTGCGGATGGTTCCGGTTGGTAGCGTTTGCCAACAATCATAGAAAACGCTTTCTACCACTTCATACCACTATGTACCGCTCAAATTCAAAAGCTACTTCCCTCGAGCGTTTGCGGTTGCGGGTGGACAATTAAAAAATAAAAAATTGAAACGTAAAATAAAATAAAATTCATATAAAAATATACAATAAATTTGAAAATGCAAAATATGGATATTATAATTATAAAATATATAAATAATTTAATATATCTAATAAATATCCAATAACCTATCATTACATTATATTTTTAGAATCTTAAAACCAAAATTCTCTTTGTAAATGTTGATAACTAAAATACAGAAATCTATCATCGTAAACAAAAAAAATCTTTTTTTGTTTTAAACATAAACGTAAATATTATATAAATGGTTTTCATTACTAATTATATTAAATGAATGATTTTTATATTTGCAATAATAATATTATTTAATTTTTTATAACTATATAATGGGTTTATATTGTTAATTTATAATTTAACCGCTACCATTTCTGCTAGTCAACCAGTCATAAACATCTCGCAGATGCACCCATTTTATACCGTTGCGCCAGTCGTATAAATTGTTGAGTAACGCTTCAAACCGCAATCGCCCGCTTCCGCAAACTCCTGCAATCGCCCGCTTTCGCAAACTCCCGCAATCGCAACCGCAACCGCTGCGGCTGAACTTAAGAAAACGCATTGAATTCTATGAAATAAAGTTTTCAATAAAGTTTAATCAATAGTGTTTCGGTATTTGTCTTAAAGTTTGTAAAAGTGCATAAAAAACTGTAAAAACTTTATTTTTTTGAAACAAAATTTTTTTGAAACAAAATTTTTTTATAAATTTTTTATTTTTTTGGAACAGAGAGAATATTAAACGGACGCCCATCAGAAATGCCACTAAATGTTAAAAAAGGATCTCAACTACCCCAATAAATCTGCGTGTCACTCTCAAACAATTACTAAAATAAAAAATGAATCTCAAAATGAAAATACTAGAGATCTAACACAGATTGTCATATCGCTTAACAAACATCCACACCATCTACGCTTGAGAATCTTAATGTCCTTAAGCGTATTAGAAACTATATAACCAATTACCACAGATTTATAAACCCTAAATCCAAGACTTAACCTTAACCCTAAACCCAAAATACTATACCCTAAACCCAACAAAGTAAACCCTAAACCCCAAAATACTATACCCTAAACCCAACATAGTAAACCCTAACCCCATATTTTGAAACCCTAAACCCCAAAATACTATACCCTAAACCCAAAAATACTATACCCTAATCCCATATTTTGAAACCCTAAACCCAAAAATACTATACCCTAAACACAACATAATAAACCCTAATCCCATATTTTGAAACCCTAAACCCAACATAGTAAACCCCAAAATACTATACCCTAAACCCAACATAATAAACCCTAACCCCATATTTTGAAATCCTAAACCCCAAAATACTATACTCTAAATCCAACATAATAAACCTTAAACTTAAATACTAAAATGCGACATCAAAAATAATATAAAAGTGGCATGAGAGTGGGGCAGTTTTCCCGTTTTTTGTTTTTAAAAAAATCAAAAATAAATTAATTATTATTAGAGTGACATTTCAGATCAGTTTTTAAGATTTAGTGGCATTTGGGCCATTGATCCGTGGATTTCGGCAAATCTCGAGTTAGGTTTCTAAGATTTTGAAATTGTTGATTTGTGATTTCAATTTCGAGTCGGGTTCTGAAGACAAGGAGAAATTGTGGACTGGATTTTGGGTCGGGTGTTAGTATGGTTGGGTTTTGTAATTTTGAAGATTATAATATGCGAAATTAAAAAGTTTTTCAATCAGTTTGGTACCAAAATCAAATCTAATTGAAATTGGTCCTAATATCATATCCAGTTGGAATCATTTAAAGTTTCTCCTCTTTTCATCCGATATTTGTTCGATCTAATGAACAGTTAGGCGAATTCTTATATGTGAAATCCATATTTGCTCTAAACCTTTCTTTGTTCATTTTGGATTATGAGTATCAATTGGCAACGAGATCAGTTTTCTTTCCATTTTAGATACGTATCGCTATCAAACCTCACAGTTTTCTCGTTACTTTATAATTCATATCCTATTTTTCTTTTGTTGCGGATCATGAATCTTGATGTTCTGTGTTGTTCTTCTGATTTTAGAACTCCTCTATTGTTGTCAACACGATATAATAGACATATTTTTGAACATTATCTCGTGGATAAGTAATTATGGAAAGATCAACATGGTCATAGTGTTTTTCGATTGTTCTTTTTTGTCCTTGTTTGAAGATAAATAATAGAGGAATTCCCTTATATACCACTCTTTTAAGTTTTTTTTCCAAAAATACCACCTTAAAGTTTTTTTTCCAAAAATACCACATTTTTTTCCAAAGTTCCAAAAATACCACTTTTTTAAAAGTTGATTTTTAAGGTTTAGAATTTAAATTTTTTGGGTTTGGGTTAACTATTCCAAAATTAGGTATAGTTTTATGGGGTAGGGTTTGGGTTTGGGGGTTTAGGGTTTAGTTTTGAATGTTAAAAATGAATTTTTTAAAAAGTGGTATTTTTGGAACTTTGGAAAAAATGTGGTATTTTTGGAAAAAAAACTTTAAGGTGGTATTTTTGGAAAAAAAACTTAAAAAGTGGTATTTTTGGAAATTGCCCTAAATAATACGTTCTTAGCATGTTCATGCGGACCGGCTGTAATGGACACTTTGTCCATGGACACCTTGTCCATGGACACCTTGTCCATGGACACCTTGTCCATGGACACCTTGTCCATGGACACCTTGTCATGGATGGAACAAAGAATATCGTTTTCATGGTAATATTAGTTTATGGTGTGAAGTATTTTTTGTAACTAATAGTTTGGGTTATGTGAGTGGTGTGAAGTATTATTTGTAAATCACCACTGAGTACAACTAAACTTGGTTTAGTCACAACCATGGTTGAGTGGTTTAGTAAATCACCACTGACTTCAAATTCCACAATAACGAATCGTAGAGGTTGACCACCATAAATCGACCATCATAAGCTGTCCAAAAACTAACAGATTCAAACATGGTTTTTTATCCATGTTTGAACACTTAAGTGGTTAAACTATGTTCATACCACATCGTCGATTATGTTAGTAAGAGTTTGATCATATATCAACTTTTGGCTCAATCTCAAGTGTATAGTTTTCAGTGAACTCGTCACAGTTGAGTCCACTTATCACCCCGAATTCAAATAGAGAAACTTTAAAAAGCTGACTACCATACACTGTCCACTTTAACTTGTAAGGAGAACATGAAAGACATTGTTTTCCCTGTGTCCAATTTACATCGAATACATGATCAAAAGCGTATGGACAGTCTGTAACATGCTAAAAGCAAATTGACGCTTTGTTACATAATAAATTGAATCGATTAAAAGGAGAAAAAAAATGAGATTCCTATATAACATCAAAGCAAAATGAATGAGAAAGCCACGAGCTTTAACAAACAACATAAGTAAGAAAACCTAAATCCAAAGATTCATTCTTAAGCTTTTTCAATGTTGTAGAAAAAACTTAAAAATTGGACATAAACCATCAAGATAAATACATTTGTTTCCCTCCTAAATACACGAAGAGCCAACACTGAAATCCTCAATGGTAACCCACTTTGATCGTCTTCTCGAAAACTGTGCCAGATTCTTCGAGATCTCTTCCGTATATAACAATATATCAATCTTCAAATTGACTCAATAAAAACGAAACCAAATCAGTAAAACATAAGAAACGAATTAACGTTATGAAATCTGGAAAAGCGAAGGAAAAATAATGGGCAATTTCCAAAAACACCACTTTTAAAGTTTTTTTCTAAAAATACCACCTAATTTTTTTTTAAGAAATTCCTTCGTATACCACTCTTTGAAGTATTTTTTTCCAAAAATACCACCTTAAAGTTTTTTTCCCAAAAATACCACATTTTTTTCCTAAGTTAAAAAAAGAGTAATTCCCTCATATACCACCCTTTGAAGTTTTTTTTCCAAAACTACCACCTTAAAGTTTTTTTTCCAAAAATACCACTTTTTTTTTCCAAAAATACCACTTTTTTTCCAAAGTTCCAAAAATACCACTTTTTTAAAAGTTGATTTTTAAGGTTTAGAATTTAAATTTTTTGGGTTTGGGTTAACTATTCCAAAATTAGGGTATAGTTTTAGGGGGTAGGGTTTGGGTTTGGGGTTTAGGGTTTAGTTTTGAATGTTAAAAATGATTTTTTTTAAAAAGTGGTATTTTTGGAACTTTGGAAAAAATGTGGTATTTTTGGAAAAAAAACTTTAAGGTGGTATTTTTGGAAAAAAAACTTAAAAAGTGGTATTTTTGGAAATTGCCCTAAATAATACGTTCTTAGCATGTTCATGCGGACCGGCTGTAATGGACACTTTGTCCATGGACACCTTGTCCATGGACACCTTGTCCATGGACACCTTGTCCATGGACACCTTGTCATGGATGGAACAAAGAATATCGTTTTCATGGTAATATTAGTTTATGGTGTGAAGTATTTTTTGTAACTAATAGTTTGGGTTATGTGAGTGGTGTGAAGTATTATTTGTAAATCACCACTGAGTACAACTAAACTTGGTTTAGTCACAACCATGGTTGAGTGGTTTAGTAAATCACCACTGACTTCAAATTCCACAATAACGAATCGTAGAGGTTGACCACCATAAATCGACCATCATAAGCTGTCCAAAAACTAACAGATTCAAACATGGTTTTTTATCCATGTTTGAACACTTAAGTGGTTAAACTATGTTCATACCACATCGTCGATTATGTTAGTAAGAGTTTGATCATATATCAACTTTTGGCTCAATCTCAAGTGTATAGTTTTCAGTGAACTCGTCACAGTTGAGTCCACTTATCACCCCGAATTCAAATAGAGAAACTTTAAAAAGCTGACTACCATACACTGTCCACTTTAACTTGTAAGGAGAACATGAAAGACATTGTTTTCCCTGTGTCCAATTTACATCGAATACATGATCAAAAGCGTATGGACAGTCTGTAACATGCTAAAAGCAAATTGACGCTTTGTTACATAATAAATTGAATCGATTAAAAGGAGAAAAAAAAATGAGATTCCTATATAACATCAAAGCAAAATGAATGAGAAAGCCACGAGCTTTAACAAACAACATAAGTAAGAAAACCTAAATCCAAAGATTCATTCTTAAGCTTTTTCAATGTTGTAGAAAAAACTTAAAAATTGGACATAAACCATCAAGATAAATACATTTGTTTCCCTCCTAAATACACGAAGAGCCAACACTGAAATCCTCAATGGTAACCCACTTTGATCGTCTTCTCGAAAACTGTGCCAGATTCTTCGAGATCTCTTCCGTATATAACAATATATCAATCTTCAAATTGACTCAATAAAAACGAAACCAAATCAGTAAAACATAAGAAACGAATTAACGTTATGAAATCTGGAAAAGCGAAGGAAAAATAATGGGCAATTTCCAAAAACACCACTTTTAAAGTTTTTTTCTAAAAATACCACCTAATTTTTTTTTAAGAAATTCCTTCGTATACCACTCTTTGAAGTATTTTTTTCCAAAAATACCACCTTAAAGTTTTTTTCCCAAAAATACCACATTTTTTTCCTAAGTTAAAAAAAGAGTAATTCCCTCATATACCACCCTTTGAAGTTTTTTTTCCAAAACTACCACCTTAAAGTTTTTTTTCCAAAAATACCACTTTTTTTTTCCAAAAATACCACTTTTTTTCCAAAGTTCCAAAAATACCACTTTTTTAAAAGTTGATTTTTAAGGTTTAGAATTTAAATTTTTTGGGTTTGGGTTAACTATTCCAAAATTAGGGTATAGTTTTAGGGGGTAGGGTTTGGGTTTGGGGTTTAGGGTTTAGTTTTGAATGTTAAAAATGATTTTTTTTAAAAAGTGGTATTTTTGGAACTTTGGAAAAAATGTGGTATTTTTGGAAAAAAAACTTTAAGGTAGTATTTTTGGAAAAAAAACTTAAAAAGTGGTATTTTTGGAAATTGCCCTTAAAAAAATACCACTTTTTAAAATGTTGATTTTTAAGATTTAGAATTTAAATTTGTTGGGTTTGGGTTAACTATTCCAAAATTAGGGTATAGTTGTAGGGGGTAGGGTTAGGATTTGGGGTTTAAGGTTTAGTTTTGAATGTTAAAAATGAATTTTTTTAAAAAGTGGTATTTTTGGAACTTTGGAAAAACTGGTATTTTTGAAAATTGCCCTTTTTTTTTGAGAAATTCCCTAAAATACCATCTTTTGAAGTTTTTTTTCCAAAAATACCACCTTGAAGTTTTTTTTCCAAAAATACCACATTTTTTCCAAAGTTCCAAAAATACCACATTTTTAAAAGTTGATTTTTCAGGCTTAGAATTTAAATTTTTAGCGTTTGGGTTAACTATTCCAAAATTAGGGTATAGTTTTATGGCATAGGGTTTGGCTTTAGGGTTTAGTTTTGAATGTTAAAAATGAATTTTTAAAAAGTGGTATTTTTGGAACTTTGTAAAAAATGTGGTATTTTTGGGAAAAAAAACTTCAAGGTGGTATTTTTAGAAAAAAACTTTAAAATTGGTATTTTTGAAAATTGCCTTTTTTTTTGGGACGCCGTTGTCTAAGGTACCTTATCGGATGGCTCCAGCAGAGTTGGCAGGACTGAAGAAGCAGTTGGAGAATTTGTTGGAGAAGGGTTTTATTCGACCGAGTAATTCACCGTGGGGAGCACCGGTGTTGTTTGTGAAGAAGAAAGATGGTAGTTTCCGGTTGTGCATTGATTATCAAGGGCTTAACCGAGTCACTGTGAAGAACAAGTATCCTCTTCCGAGAATTGATGAGTTGTTGGATCAGTTGAGAGGGGCTACTTGGTTCTCCAAGATTGACTTGGCATCCAGTTACCACTAGATTCCTATTGATGAGGCAGATGTCAGGAAGACGGCTTTCAGGATTCGGTATGGCATTTTGAGTTCGTAGTTATGCCATTCGGGTTGACGAATGCACCGGCAGCATTTATGAGGTTGATGAATGGAGTTTTCCAGGAGTATCTGGATGAGTTCGTGATTATCTTCATCGATGACATTTTGGTGTATTCGAAGAGTCTTGAGGATCATGAGGTACATCTGAGGAGAGTTCTTGAGAAGTTGTGGGAACATAAGTTGTTTGCTAAGTTGAGCAAGTGTAGGTTTTGGCAGAGAGAGATGGGATTTCTGGGTCACATCGTTTCTGCAGAGGGAGTTTCTGTGGATCTGGCGAAGATTCAGTCTATCCGAGATTGTCCTAGACCGAGGAATGCTACTGAGATAAGGAGTTTTCTTGGGTTTGCAGGTTATTATCGGAGATTCGTCAAAGGTTTTGCGAGTATGGCTCAGTCTATGACGAAGCTGACAGGGAAGGATGTTCCTTTCGTGTGGTCTACTGATTATGAGCTGAGTTTCGCAAAGCTGAAGACGATGTTGACTAGTACACCAGTATTGGCGTTGCCTGAGCCGGGTGAGCCTTATGTGGTGTATACAGATGCTTTGGAAGTTGGTTTGGGTTGTGTGTTGATGCAACAGGGTAAGGTGATTGCGTATGCTTCGAGGCAGTTGAGGAAGTACGAAGGCAATTATCCTGTTCATGATTTGGAGTTGGCTGCACTGATCTTTGCGTTGAAGATTTGGAGGTCTTATCTGTATGGTGGCAGGGTTCAGGTGTTCACTGATCATCATAATCAAAAGTACATTTTTACTCAGCAGAATTTGAATGTACGACAGAGGCGATGGTCGGAGTTGTTGGCTGATTATGCCCTGGACATTGTTTACCATCCTAGTAAGGCTAACACTGTGGCAGATGCTCTTAGTCGGAGGAGGTATGATTCATCTCAGGAGCGGGATGTTGAGACTCTTGTGAGCATGCTTAGTACTTTGAGGTTGTGTGTTACTTCAGAGGAGCCGTTGGGGTTAGCGGCAGCTAATCAGGCGGATCTTTTGAGCAGGATCCGAGTAGCTCATGAGAAGGATCAGGTGTTGATTGATTTCTCTAAGGCTGCTGGTTCTGAGTATCAGGTTTCTGCTAACGGGACTATCTTGGTGCATGGACGAGTCTGAGTGCCTAAGGATGAGGACTTGAGGCAGGAGATTCTGAGAGAGGCTCATGCGAGCAAGTTTTCGATTCATCCAGGAGCGACTAAGATGTATCGGAATCTGAAACGGTATTATCATTGGGTCGGGATGAAGAGAGATGTGGCAGATTGGGTTGCAGCTTGCAATATTTGTCAACTAGTGAAGGCTGAGCATCAAGTCTGGAGTAGCTTATTGCAGAGTTTACCCATTCCAGAGTGGAGGTGGGACATGATTACCATGGATTTCGTGGTAGGGTTGCCGGTTTCTCGGACATATGACGCTATTTGGGTGATTGTGGATCGACTGACTTAGTCAACCCTTTTTTTACCATTAAGAAGACGGATGGAGCTGAGGTCTTGGCTAAGAAGTATGTGAAAGAGATTGTGAGGTTGCATGTTGTGCCAGCGGGCATTGTGTCGGATAGAGATCCGAGGTTTGCTTCAGTGTTCTGGAGAGCTTTTTAGGCTGAGATGGGCACTAAGGTGCACATGTGTACAGCTAATCATCCTCAGACGGATGGGCAGTCCGAAAGGACGATTCAGACACTTGAGGATCTGTTGAGGATGGGTGTGCTGGATTGGGATGGTCATTGGGCGGATCACTTGAGTTTGGTGGAGTTCGCTTATAATAACAGTTTTCAGGCGAGTATTGGTATGGCTCCTCTTGAGGCGTTGTATGGGAGGCCATGTCGTACGCCGCTATGTTTTACCCAAGTGGGGGAGAGGAGTATCTATGGTGCTGATTTTGTTCAGGAGACGACGGAGAAGATCCGTGTTGTGAAACTGAACATGAAGGAGGCTCAGGATCAGCAGAAGAGTTATGCCGATAGGAGGAGAAAAGAGTTGGAGTTTGCAGTCGGAGATCGTGTGTATCTCAAGATGGCTATGATGCGGGGTCTGAAAAGGTCCATATCCGAGGATAAACTAAGTACGAGGTACATGGGTCCGTTCCGGGTTGTGGAACGTGTGGGACCAGTTGCTTATCGGTTGGAGCTGCCTCCGATCATGGAGAAGTTCCATGACGTGTTTCATGTTTCGAAGCTCAGGAGATGTTTGCATGCATCTGAGGAGGTAGTAGTGACGATTCCTGCAGATCTTCAGTCTAATCTGACTGTTGGGATGAGACCGGTTAGGATTGTTGAGAGAAGTATCAAGGTTCTACGCCGGAAGAGAGTGCCGTTGTTGAGAGTCTTTTGGGACTGTGACGGTGTTCAGGAGGAGACTTGGGAACCAGAGGCGAAGATGAAAACGAAGTTCATGAAGTGGTTCGAGAAGCAGGCCGAGGAGTGAATTCATTTTTGTTTCCTTGTGGTTTCCAGTTTCGGTTTTTGTGTTGTAGTCACCGTGTGTGGTGTGGTTTGTGGTTATGGATTTTGTATTTTCATTTGTGTTGTAATGATTATGACATTTTCCAGTTTAATAAGATGGGTATTCTTATGTTTTTGACTAGATAGTCATGTGTTTGTGGTTAGAGAACCTCGAGATGACAGTTTTATTGCGAGTAGAACTTGCCAGTTTCGGTGGGACTCTAACGGGCTTGTGTGTGTGTGAGAGAGAGTCTCGAAATAGAAGTTTTATGGTGGGTAGAACTATCTCGTTCCGGAGAGACTCTGCAGGGACATCTGGTGAGAGGGATGATCTAGGTGATCTGTGATGATCATGTTTGTGATGGTATTCCAGGTTGGGAGTATCATGTTGAGACCTTGGGAGGTAGTTCCGGTCAGAGGTGCATTATAGACGTCTAGAGTTGGTTTCGTTCGGGATGTTGATCCTCGCATAGCTCAGAGAGAGACTGTGGTTCTTTCTTAGAGATGTTGATCTCTGGCAGATCTTTGAGAGTTGTGTCTCTCCAGGGGATGTGTGGGTTTCCTGCATACCGATCGTTCACCAGGATTGCTTGGACTGGGGACGTGAGGGTATGGAGATAGTTTTTGGAGATTGTGATCTCTGGCAGATCTTTGAGAGTTGTGTCTCTCCAGGGGATGTGTGGGTTCCCTGCATACCAAGAGCTTGATGGACTATGTGTTCTGAAGGTTGAAGGGTATGGAGATAGTGAGTATAAAACACCGTCAGGACTGCGTGGACTAAGGTGGGTTGATATGTGGCACCGAGAGCTTGAGGGGTGACGATCCCGAGAGTTAAAGGGTGTTGTTATCAGCTATGAGCGATCAATGTCTGAGATGGCTCTATATGCATAGGACGGATGTGAACCTGGAGAGGGTCTAGGAGATGTAGTCTCCGGTGTTACCTGCAGGTTGGCCAGGGAGTTAGCCATGTGGGCTGTGTTAGAGGATTCGAGGACGAATCCAGTTTTAGTAGAGGAGAATTGTGACGCCCGTGAACCATTTTTGAGAAAAATGGAGGGTGTGTCGATCGACACTAGTGAGGTGTGTCGATCGACACTAGTGAGGTGTGTCGATCGACAGGCTGTGTTTTGGGCTTAAGGCCGGTTTATGCGAAGGGGCTGTCGATCGACACACGTGGGGTATGTCGATCGACAAGGTCCTAAAGGGCTGTCGTTTGACACCCGTGGTGTGTGTCGATCGACAGAGCCTTAATCGGTCGGTTTTCTGGTTCGATTTTAATCATTCAGTTAGACCAGGCCGGTTTGGGGGAAACCGAGGGTTTCATATTTAAGGCATTTGGCTGCATTCTGATCGAAAGAGAGTCCCAAAACCAGTGGAAAAGAGTCAGAGAGGAGTTTCTCTTGTTCCTGATAGTTTTGTGAGTTAGGGTTTCGTTCTTGGTCGTTTTGGAGTGGAATTTTGTGGTGGTTGTAGCTGATTTCGTTTCTAGCCTCAATTTCCATCAGTTCTATCCAAAAATCCAAGGTGAGTGCGTGACCATGGCTTCTGAGCCGACGGATCGTTAGAGTTGTTTGGTGATAGGTTTTGAACAGGTTGATTGATCTTGTGTTGATTGAATGTTGTTGTGTTTATTGGTTGTTGTGTGGTGATTGTTGTTTTGTGCAGGTTTTCGTGTTGACGCAGAGGAGGAATCGATCCGAGAGGATTATGATCGACTTCCCAAGATTCTGCGAAGGGCCTGTCGAACGACACACACGAGGTGTGTCGAACGATAGACCAGCACGAAGGTTGTCGAACGACACAATAAGGTGTATCGAACGACATCCAGTTCACATAATGTCGATCGACACCTAGAGGTAGTGTCGAACGACAGGCATGTATAGAGGGTGTCGATCGACACCTATTGGTAGTGTCGATCGACAGCCTGTCTGTTGGGCTGCGTTGAGCCGTGTGTTATTGCTTGCTGTTTGTGTGTATGTTTGCATGAGCGGTTCATCGTGCCTGAGTGCGCAGTCGTAGTTGGTTTGACCGTCTCACTGGGTATTTATGATAATACTCACGCATCTCTTTTTTCCATGTGATGCAGGTAAAGACAAATTGTGATCGTGGAATCACGGCTACGAAGAGGGAGATGATCTAGGGTCTCGTGTTTCGTGTTTCGTGTTGTTTCAGTTATTGCTTTAGAACGGCTGTTTAGGTTGCTGGAACTCGTTGAATTGGAATCGTTGTTGAATTGACTGGTTTAATATTTTATTAGAATTGATTGGTTGGTTATTGTTATCCGTTGTTATTTGTGTTGTGTTTTTCTTAGATGTTGAAGGTTAGCGTTTATGGGAACGTTTACCTGAGTCTAAGGTTTATATTAAAAAAAAAATGGGTCGGGTCGTTTCATCAGGTCCTACACACTGTGAGCCAATAATAAAAAAGAAAAGAGGGAGACCCCCTCTAAAGAAAAAAACTGGTTCTCCAAGCTTATTCAAAGGGGGCAACTCCAGACAAATAAAAGCTCATCTAATCCATAAATCTCCAAAAACCAAAGGCTCTCACCAACCAAACAAACATACCAAGATTAATCCTACTCAAGTGGCATCCACTAGTGGCACAACCCCGCCTATCCAGCTGTATCCTGCAAGTATCAGACAAGGAACAGTGAATCTTCAATCTATACCAAACCACCAGTCACCAAATGCTAGGGGCCTAGCAAGTATTATTGTGAATAACAATACAGGACCATCATGGGAAAGATAGAGGAACAAACCAGGCAGGATTAACTGATGCAACTCGGTCCCAGACCAATACACCAAGCTTAGCTAGAAGAAGATCTTCTGGACAGGCGGATTTTCACAATCTGCCCCGGCCTGTTCCTTAAAAATTGTGAGTTAGAATTGTTGTGGTTTGGGAAATGACACAACAATTCCAAGACTGAAGGGGATCCAAGCTGATATATCCCCAGAAATCCTATTCCTCTTAGAGACAAAGAACAGTGATGATATTGTCCTGACCTCACTCAACTTCTTACCTTACACATCAAAATTCTTGGTGTCTCCACATGGACAAGGGGGTGGGGGCTTGGCTCTCCTCTGGAAACAAGGTGTTGAGATAGAGATCCTATCCTCAAACCACAATCTGATAGACACCAAAATAAAATATGAAGCTTTAAGCTTCTTTGCAACTTTTGTCTATGGTGATCCGGATAAAGCTAAAAAGAAAGGAGTCTGGGAGAGACTGACCTTGATTGCAACTCTTAGAAGCTCATCTTGGTTCCTCACTGGTGATTTCAACGAAATCCTGGACAATTCTGAAAAACATGGAGGAACAAACAGAGCGGAAGGTACTTTCAGTGATTTCAGAGCTCTCTTTTCGGAGTGTGATTTGTATGACGTACAACATACAAGAAACTTCCTGTCATGGAGAGGGCAAAGAGGCCACCACACTGTGCTCTATAGACTGGATAGAGCTTTTGCTAATTGTGAATGGTTTGAACAATTCCCTACTACTAGATGTGAGTATCTAAACTTTGAGGGATCTGACCATAGACCTCTAACATCTTACTTCTCCAACAAACTCGAAAAACCAAAGGATTATTCAGATTCAATAGATCCCTACATAACAACCAAGAAGTAAAAAAACTAGTGGCTACAGTTTAAAATTCAAACTCAAGACTCACAGTTGAGAGAAGAATATCGAAATGCAGGACGGCTATTATTTTTTGGAGTAAAGAGCAGCATAAGAACGCTCATAAAGTGATTGAGAAAAAGAAAAAGGACCTTGAGGAAGCAATGTCTGACCCATCAGTTTCATCTAAAATTATCCAGCAGATTAATAAAAAGCTCTCCCTTGCTTACCAAGCTGGAGAAGCATTATGGAAACAAAGAAGCAGACAGTTGTGGCTCAGCCTTGGAGACAGAAATATAGGGTACTTCCACGCAACTACAAAATCAAGAAGAACCATTTATAAGATCTCGGTTATACAAAACACAGCAGGATAAGCTGTGTATGAGGAAAACCAAATTTCTGAAGTTATCTCTAAATACTTTCAAAATCTATTTACCACTCAACCTGGTAATAGAGAGAAAATAGTTGCCAAGGCGCTAGATAAAGTCATAACTGCTGAGGTCATCAAGGAACTTATTAGAGACCCAACACCCAGGGAGACTAAGAGTGCGCTCTTCTCCATTCATGCTGACAAGACGCCTGGACCGGACGATTTCACAGCCGGATTCTTTCAAGCTAACTGGACAACCATTTGTGAAGCTATGATTGAGGAAATACAAACTTTCTTCAGAGAAGGGACCCTACCTGCTGAATCAAACAATACTCATATCAGGCTAATCCCAAAGGTTAACAGTCCTCTCACAATGCCTGAGTACAGGCCCATAACACTTTGTAGTGTTTACTACAAAGTCATCTCAAAGATGCTAACCAAGAGACTACAACCAGTTTTGAAACACCTAATCTCAAAGAACCCTCTGCTTCTGTAAAAGGAAGATCTATAACGGACAATGTTCTCATTACCCATGAAGTTTTACATTTTCTCAAAGGATCAAAAGCGAAGAAAAGAGTCTCCATGGCCGTCAAGACGGATATGAGCAAAGCGTATGACCGCCTGGAATGGGATTTCATAAGAGGTGTACTTGACAGATTGTGATTCCATCCTAAATGGACCCAGTGGATGCTATAGTGTGTCTCTACTGTCTCTCACTCCTTCCTACTAAATGGAACATCAAAAGGTGATATTAGACCCACAAGAGGAATCAGACAAGGTGACCCTTTGTCACCTTATCTATTCATTCTATGTAGTGAACTTTTGTCAGGGTTATGCAGTAAAGCTTAAAGAGATGGTTCTTTACCTGGTATTAAAGTGGCAAAAGGGAGTCCTAGAATCAATCATCTTCTATTCGCAGACGATACCCTGTTTTTTTGCAAATCCAATACTACAAGTTGTCAAACATTGGTCAAAATTCTAAAAGAGTATGAAGAAGCATCAGGTCAGCAAATCAACTACCAGAAATCATCAATCACTTTCTTATCTAAAACATCACTGGAAATTAAAACAAGAGTGAAGAATGACTTAGCTATTTCCAAAGAAGATGGTCTAGGCAAATACTTGGGGCTGCCAGGGCACTTTGGCAGGAAAAAGAAGGATATATTCACTCTTATTGTTGATCACATTAAACAGAGGGTTGTGAGTTGGTCCTCAAAATTCCTTTCTCCAACCGGAAAAATGACCCTCCTGAAATCGGTCCTCTCAGCTATGCCTACTTACACGATGTCCTGCTTCAAACTTCCAGCTGGTCTGAGCAAGCGCATCCAATTTGCATTGACAAGGTTCTGGTGGGACACATCTGCAGATAAACAAGGTATGAGCTGGATAGCTTGGGATAAGCTCACCAAAAGCAAACAGTTTGGTGGCCTAGGATTCAGGGACTTACAATCTTTTAATGATGCTCTACCTGCCAAGTTGAGTTGGAGGATACTCACTACAGCTGACTGCCTTCTATCTCGCATCCTCATTGGGAAATACTGCAAATCCAAACCATTCCTCCAATGCCATACTCCCAATTCTTCTTCCCATGGATGAAGGGGAATAATCATCGGTAAAGATCTCATAAAACAGAACCTGGAAAGAGTTATTGGGAATAGAGAAACAACTATAATACGGACTGACCCTTGGCTCTCTTTCAAAGAACCTACACTACATGTTGGTACTGTAAATGATGGAGATGCTGACCTGAAGGTCAAAGAACTACTAGCTCCGGATGGCAAACAGTGGAATCAGGACCAGATTGAAGCTAGAGTTCCTCACCTAAAAGTCGGGAAAACGGCCAATTCCCCCGTGAACTCATGAATTCCCGCTTTTTTATACACGAACTATTGAAACCCGCCAAAACCCACATAAACTACATTTATATTTGAATTTACCACATGATCTATTAAAATTCAGTCAATTTACACAAATTCATCAATTGAGTCAATTTGCCGTTAACAAATTTTGACATGGAACACTCGTGGCAAACATGGTTTAATTTGGTTTAGAGTTAACTGAAGTCAATTTGTTTTTGAGTAACTTAATAACAAAACGTTGTCGTTTCGTTTTAGATTTGGGAACAAAATTTAGGGTTCTAATCGGTTTTTTTTTGAATTTTTATCGTTCTTATCGTTTGAGAATGAAAATTTGAGGTCATGCGGTATAAAGAGACTGAGAGATAGAAAGATCGAAAGATTGAGATATAGAGAGAAATCAGAGTTTTTTGTGAGTCCCGAATCAAATCAATTCAGAAACGTGTCTTCTCGGACTGCAAACAACTGGTGAATCTCATCAACTCCAGTAGTTATCTCCTTGAAATCTATGAGATCTTGCAAGATATTGCTAAGCTCTCCCTTGATTTCAAGATTATCTCCTTCTCCTTTGTTCCTCGTACTTGTAATGTCATCGCTGACGAAATCGCAAAACAAAGTCTATACTTGGGTCCGGTTAACACCGTTCTACCTCCTATTTCGGTTTAATTAAATCTATGAATTTCGACAAAAAAAAATAGCTATGGACTTCAGCTATTTTAGTAAGTAACCAAGTAAATTTCTTTTGTCCCTTTTTACTCTCACAAAACGCGTGTATTAGTCCACGTCGACACACTACAAGAAAACACAGGATTTGCTACGCCCAAAAGCGTCGCAAATCCGTCGCAAAAGTCGAATTTGCGACGACTATGCGACGAAATTAATGCGTCGCAAAAGTATCGTCGCAAATTTAAAGCGTTGCAAAATCGTCACAAATTTGTGACGACAGTATGACGACAGTATTAGCGTTGCAAATTTGTCACGCTTGTGCAACGCTTTTGTAGCGTCGTAAATTTGTGACGCACTTGTAACGATAATAGGTTGTCGTAAATTAGCAACGGATTTGTGACTATTTAATTCGTGGTAACTGTACGACTCGGTTGCGACGACTGGATTTGTCGTAAATTTGTGACGAATGTGTAACGTTATTGTACAGTCGTAAATGAGTGACTTATTAGTGACGAAGTTTGGAGTCGTAAATTAGCGATGGAACTGCGACAATAGATGTCATCGTAATTTTGTGACGAATTTGTAACGACCTATATGTGTCGTAGAAGTGTGACGCCATGTACAGTAGCAAAGTCGTGGCAAATTAGTGACGAATCTACTACGAAAATCGTTTGTAATTTCGTATTTATGTTACGTAGCGTAGCAAAATCGTAACAAAATCGTCGCAAATTCGTCGCTAATCTGTGACGGAAATGTAACAGTTGAATATTTTGCTACTTTTCCTAATCAGCCTATTATGGTCTAAATTGAAATTGGTTTTGCTTTATACAAAAGACATTGAAATCATTCTGAAAACATAAATACTTAAATACAACCGTAATAAGTTAAAGTTATGGAAGCTTAGTTGCAAAAATACTAGCAATACAAAAAAATAACAAGTTCTTAGAGTAGAAGCACTTAGGGATTAGAAGGAGGTTGATCAGCAGTGGTTGGAGTGGCTGCAGGTGGGTCTTCGGTGGTTGGTTGTTCTTCATCCATAAAAGCTGCAATGCGGGAATCAGACTTCTTGAGGTATGTAAGGAGCTTCGTCATTTCAGCGAGCTGCTCTTGACCCTTGCGGTGCTCCTCATCGCGCATGCGTTGCTCTTCATCTCGCTTGCGTTGTTCCTCATCCCACCGCGCATTAGCAGCTTCCTGAGCCTCAAGCAGACGGTGAGCTGCATCAAGCTTCTCTTGCATGGCAGAGAGATCAGGCGTAGAGGAGCTTGCATAGGACTCTTGCCTCTTTCTTTTCCCTTGCAGCCGAGGCAGGTCACCAAGTCCAAAAGGACTGCCCTTGTGATCAGTGACTGTACACTGATGCAGAAGCCAAAAAACTAGATGTTAGTACTTAGTAATTCCCTAGTCAAGCAACCAAATTGATTAACACAGAAGGTAAAAGTAATTAAGCATTGAGAAAGCAAATTACCTTGAGGAATATTTCATTCTTTTGGTCAATGGAGAGGGTCCTCTGAGTTGAAATCTCTGAAATGGCAGAGGCATCTGCGTCAGACACAGCTTCTGCAAGCTCCTTCTCATAAGCGTCTGCAACTTGTTTGGATTTGCAGTCGACAAATGTTCCATCTTTGTTCGTGTGTGTCCGCAGAAACACCTCTCCCCATGAGACAGGACGACCTAACTCCACTTCCTGCAATAGAAAGGAATCATGTTAAACATTTGAAGAATGCTAAAGTAAGAGAACAAAGATATCACTCACCATTTCTTGTTGACGTCGCAAGAAGGATTTCTGGCCAGAATTGTGCTTTGCGATTCCTAGACCTCCACGAGTGGATCTGCGGCAGTTGGAAGCCGTCTCACTCTTTTCCTGCGCCTCAGGAGTTGCCCAAAACAGTTGCATTTCATCCCAGACAGTCTCTTTGATCCATGTAGGCCTGCCGGGACCGCGTCTAGCCTGGCTAACGATTCCTCGCATTCTCCTTGACGCAATCGCAAAGAAATTGTCCCTCACAAGTCCAGTAATGCCTATTTCCCAGTTGTACTTCCCCTACATTAAACAAAGTTGTTAGTATGGTATAATGACTAAGAAACTTGATTACAAACAAAGCATTAATCTAAAACATTACCGCAAAGGTTTCGAACATGAGTTCTCGTGCTTCAACAGGGGTAGCGGACCAGTTATACCACGGTCCATCGAACTTCCGCCTCATAATGTTGCAAATCACCTTAGCCAACACACCGTTGTCCCTATCAAACCTAAATCAGAGGATGAAACACATAACAATTTAACAAAATCAGTTTACTGTGTAAGGAATCATAATAAAGCAA
Source organism: Arabis alpina (assembly GCA_900128785.1). Lineage (NCBI taxonomy): Eukaryota > Viridiplantae > Streptophyta > Magnoliopsida > Brassicales > Brassicaceae > Arabis > Arabis alpina. The sequence goes on from LT669795.1 coordinate 23,096,010, forward strand.
TGTCTATATTACATAAATCCATTGTAAAAGACTCTAAACCCTATCTAACCAACACAGTCCATGTCATAACACATCCTAATATGAACATATACACATATGTATATGTTAACAAACATAAGTGTTAAAATTAAGAAGATAGAGTTCAGAAGTGTTACCATATGGTGTGGATGTTTGGGATTGGGATCGGAGACAAACGGAGCAAGTTTTCACGCCCAGGCAGTCCGAGGAGGTAGACCAGGTTCTGGGCATACTGTACATTCTGCTGGGGAGCTTCATTCAGGTTGCCATCCACAACCTGAGCTTCAACGAACGGAGCATCAACCTCGTCCTCTTCCTCTGATGGAGGGTCTTGCTCGGCAAATTCAGCGTAGTAGTCTTCTTCTTCTTGTTGTTGTTGTTGTTCTTCTTCTTCTTCTTCTTCATCTTGTTCTTCTTCCACTATCTCAACAGCTCGAAGGTTTCCTTGGCGGTGCACCGGAACTTCCAGACGAGAAACAGGAAGATCGTTGAGGTTGAGGGACTGCCTTTGTTGTCTGGCTTGAGGATACTGAGCCGGAAGACTTGTTCTGGAAACAGAACCGGAGGCGGTGCGTTCAGAGGACGCCGATAAGCTTCGACGTTGACCGCTTGGACCATCGATTTCGAAATTTCGTCCGCCTGACGAATTCTCAGCAGTTCGAGGCTGGAGTTCACGAACCGGTGTCCTAAACCTATCAGACCTGATGGAGGATCCACCAGAGTCAGCACCTGTGGGGCCAGGGACTACTGGAATTCCTCCACCAGACGGAGGGTTTGTGAAGCCTGCAGCGACGCTTTGACTCCCTCCACCAGAGGCAACGCCTGTGACCCCAGGGATGCTTGGACTTCCTCCACCTTGAACAACACGACGGCGTGAAGTCGAAGGGACACCGCGAGTGGTGTTAGGGTTTGAACCGGCTAAATCCTTCGGTCCACCACCGCGTCCACCGGTTTTGGATAGACCTCCGCGAACACGAACACCACCACCTCTGACGGTTTGTCTTCCGCGACCACCGGCGGTTGATTTACCGCCTCTTGTGTTCGCCGCGACAGTAGCCTTCGCGGCGACACTAGGCTTGGTAGCCGCAGGACCCTTACCACTAGGTTTAGGTTTCGATTTCGGAGGCATGTAATCTGAGGAAAGAAACGAAGAGACAGAGATTAGGTTTCGCAGGAGATAGAGAAGATCGAAACTGAATCAACGGAGAATAGAGAGAGAAATCAAAGGAAAGAACTATTGAGGAGAGATTGAAGAAGGAGAGAATCGAAGGAAGTTAAAGGTCGGAGAAGATCGAATCGATCGGAGGTGAACGGCGCGAATCGCCTTTTCGGTGAGAGAGAATGAAAAAATTAGGTTTAAGCGTGAAATGAATTAGGGTTACGAGTTTTGGGTTTTTGTTTCCACGGGCGTCACAAATTCGTGACAATTCCGTCACAAAAAACATGGGCCAAGTTAAGTCCAATGATTCATCGCCTTCGGCCCAACAAGTTTTCAAACCCAAAACATGATATCCGTCACAAATCGGTGACATTTTCGTCACAAAATACATGGGCCAAGTTAAGCCCAATGATTCATCGCATGTGGCCCAACCAATTTTTAAACCCAAAACATGATATCCGTCACGAAAGCGTCACAATTCTGTAACGACTTTGTCACGAATATATGGGTCACAACATCAAACCCTATACCCTAAAACTTATGATGCAAATTGTATGCCAATATGATGATCAAACTAACCTTCATATGCCTTTCTATCAAAAATTCTATTTCAATTACACAATTCAAGTTATTTCCTTTAAAAGTAACACTAATTCTTATATATACAAACTTTAACAATTCCATACACTTTATGTTGATGTTTGGGGTTTAAATTAAAATTCAAAAATTTTGAACTTTTATAGGTTAGAATGTTAATTACAATGTAATTCGTGATATTGCAAAAGTGGAACTTCCAATATATACATTCTTCTACTTGAATAGGTTCATAATTATGACAAAATCAAAATTGGAGTTGCAAAATCGTCACACATTTTGTCGGCGCGTCACAAATGCGTCACAAATGAGACGCAAATTTGTGACTGTTTTGCGACGCTTTTTTTGTCACTGCTCTATACCCTAAACCACAAACTTTATAACGCTAAATTGGAGTACATACACCTTACTAAACTACACTTCATATATTTCTCTTGTATTGATTAAGAAAAAGAGTTATTTGAACTAAAAATTTTGATTTTGGAAAAAATATTTCATTTTCATGGATTATAATGTGTAATCACATACATTTATGGATAAATTTAATGATTTGGGCCAAATAGTAAGAAATTTGTCATTTTCAAATTTGTAAGTGCTAATTGCACTGTATATACTCGTTTCTATAAGTTTCCCTTCTAAAAATACCGCCATTGCCCTTAAATACTATTTTAGTAACTTTGGAAAACTATACGCGTTACAAATGCGTTACAATTCCGTCACAAAGTTAGGTGAGATGTCACTAATCCGTAACACAAGCGTCGCAAATTTGTGACGTCTTTGCGACGGTTTATTTTTCGAAATACAGTTTGAAATTCGTTACAATTCCGTCGCAAAGTTAGGTGTCCGTCACAAAGGCGTCACAAAGTCGTTGCAAAACCTGTTTTTTAAAAAAGGAAAAATATTTCCGCATGAGGAGGTCGAACCCGAGTCGCCTAAGTCAAATGTATTGTTTTATGCCACCACGCCAAAGTGATTTATGTGTATCCTTCTCGTTTTACTGTTATTAAAAACTGATATTGCAAGTGTAATAAATGCAAAATTGTAAACGTTTATATGCACATGGTAGGGTTCGAACCCATGACCTCTCATACATCATCGCCAATGTTTTGCCAGTAGGATAGTTTGTATTATTCGTCAAGTGTTCAGATCTATCACAATATATATACTTAGAGCTGAATATAAATATGGACAATATTAATTAATTAATTAATCTTATTAAGTGCAATTTATTTGGGCCAAAACATTATAGATTAATGATATTATAAATTGAAATCAAATTATTCAAAATCATCATCATCTTGGCCACCATCACGATCTTCATCGTTATCTTCCTCCGAAGACGATAAATTACAGAGAAATTCATCTTCTTGTTCATTGTCTTCAATTTCAAAATCAATTGTTTGAATTGGGTTGTTTCCTTCCACCAAGGTAGGTACGTCTATTTCATCCACAATTTCCGTCACAGTATCATCGTTTGTTTGTTGCAAAATAACCAAGTCTTTGGTACGAAATTTGCCTTGTACACGATTCCTCGGATTAACTTGTAGTACTGTAAGCCATGGTTTCAGAAGACGTTTAGTAGCTGGATATGGAAGATAACACACTTGATCGGCTTGAGACCCTGCCATTAGTATAGTATTTAGATAAGAACTTTCAAAATATTTTGAAACCATATATGTCTATAAATCTAGAAGATTTAATAAATGAACAATTCATACCTAAAATAAAAGGTTCATTAATATTGTTTTGATATCGGCCTTTAACCAACACATCCACAATACCTCCCTTGCTTTTGCAGGTGCCTTTTCCGATCGTAGGGTCGAACCATTTACAATAAAAAAGTGTTACTCTTAACTGAAAAATTCCAGGGTATTGGAACTCCATGATCTTTTGCACTTTGCCATGAAAGTCGTCTTCTTTACTTGCGTCAGAATATTGTTCGCCTCGGACAACAACCCCATAATTCATAGTTTTTTTCCTCTCTCCATGACTTTCCGTGTGAAACAAATACCCTCTCGTATAATACATGGGCCAAGTTCGAACTTGATTTTCAGGGCCTTCAACAACATTAAAAACCCAAGGAGGAAAATATTGTTCATCCTTAGTGAAATGTACCTAGAAAAACAAAATATGTGTTAATTAAGAACTGACAAATTACAATTGACAAATTTACAGCTTAATAGTGTACATACGTATTGGCGGATCCATGAACGAAAATCTGCATCTCTTTTTGCCATCACCTCCTCATCTGTTAGGTCAGGGTCTTCATCTCGAATTTGCGTTTCCAAAAGTCTGTGATTAATTCAAAAAAACATGAGGTTGAATAAATTGCTATAGTAATAAAATTAGAGTATATTACGTAATATGTAGTTTGACTAACTTTTCATAGGGCCGAAAGTATTCACAATTTCGTAGAATATATGAATGTGCACGATGATAATCGTCGGCGCCTAACCAGAATTCTTCACATTTCCCACTTGGCCGACCTACAGCCGTAAATATATCCGGTACGTCAATTGGATATTTTGGTGCTTCACCTTCGTCATACCGACTTGTCCTGGACAATTTGTTATTTAACATTAAAATAAACATAGTATATATATATATTAAATAACAAAGATATTTCTATATGATCACGTCAATTTACCTTCTTCTTATAGCTGTAGGAACATGTGATCCAAAGTAGTATTGTGAAAAGTAAGATATCTCATCATTCATATAGGATTGAACAATTGATCCCGCTGGATATCTTTTGTTCTTCGCTTTTCCTTTCAAATGTTTAAAAAACCTTTCGAACGGATACATCCACCGATATTGTACAGGACCTCCAAGCTCTGCTTCGTAAGGCAAGTGGATTGGAAGATGCTCCATCACATCAAAGAAAGAAGGCGGAAAGATTTTTTCTAAATTACACAAAAGCATGACAATGTTCGACTTTAGAAGTTGGACGCGGCTTGTATCCAATGTGCGACTGCTAAGGTCCCGAAAGAATGCTCCAATTCCTACGAATATTTGTTTTTATTAGTTATTAATTTATATAAGGTTTAAAAATATCAACATAAACATGAATTGTATAAAGATGTACCTGATATTGCTTGGTGCACGGTACGAGGGAGAAGTTCTGCAAATACGAATGGAAGTAATCTCTCCATAAAGACGTGACAGTCATGGCTTTTCATTCCTGAGAACTTTCCGTTATTGATGTCTGCTGTACTAGCTAAATCTGCAACATAGCCATCTAGGAATTTCACTTCATTCTTCACCCAATGTAGTAACGCATCTTTTGCTTTCGCAGTCAATCTCCAAATCGGAAATGGTGCGTTCCCCCGAGCATCGACATGCAATTCTTTTCGAGCGCAATATCTTGCAACATCTATTCTTGACTTGATGTTATCTTTAGATTTGTCCTTAATATTCATAATAGTGTACATGATGTTATCGAAAAAGTTTTTCTCAATATGCATCAAGTCAAGACAATGTCGTAGATTCAAATGAATCCAATACGGTAGCTCCCAAAAAATGCTTTCTTTATGCCAGTTATGCCAATCTCCATATCCGTCCGGTTTTGTTTTATGTCCATTTCCACCACAATCAGAAGTTTTAGGTGCCTTGGCATTCCGTACGTACCTCAAAACTTCTTCTCCACTCAACGAGTCTGGTGGGTTGTCGTTTACTGCGCTTTTTCCTTTTATGAAATTGACTTTATTTTTCCGCAAAGGATGGTCGGTAGGCAAAAAACATATGTGGCAGTCGAACCAACAAGGCTTCCTACCAGACGGCAACTGAAAAGCATTTGTATCACACATACAAATTGGACAAGATAATTTTCCATGCGTAGTCCATCCAGACAACATACCATACGCTGGAAAATCGCTAATCGTCCATAACAGAACAGCTTTAAGGTTGAAATTTTGATTTAAAGAAATATCATACGCCTCAACTCCGTTAATCCATAAATCTTTTAGCTCCTCGATCAGGGGTTGGAGAAACACATCTAGACTCGCACGTGGATGATTTGGACCAGAATTCAAAATTGTGAGAAACAAATACTCACTCTTCATCGCCATATCAGGGGGTAAGTTGTAAGGTGTCATGATCACTGGCCACAACGAATGGTTTTTTGACATCCCAAATGGATTAAACCCGTCTGTACACAATCCTAGGTAAACATTTCGCTTTTCCTCTGCAAAACTCGGATACATTTCATTGAAATTTTTCCACTCCGCACCGTCAGATGGATGACACATAACTCCGTCTTCTGACTCGTGCTCAGCATGCCATCTCATCCATGATGCAGTCTTCTCAGATTGGTACATCCTCTTCAATCTGTCCCCAATGGGTAGGTACCACATCTTGCTGAACGGTATTTTTGTTCGTCCTTGACTCTCTTTATATCTCGGTTTTTCGCAAAATTTACAATGCTCCAACTCCTCATCTTCTTTCCAGAAGAGCATACAGTTATCTATACATACATCATATGTATGATACGGCAATCCTAGCTTTCGCATCAACGTTTCCGTCTCGTAATATGAACCAGTGGCCTGATTAGGTTGTGGTAAATACTCAGAAAACGTTTGCGCCTAATCATCCATGCAATTTTCAGACTGATTATGGTCTGTCTTGTGGCTCATGAACCGCGCGGCTAATGATAATTGTGAATGACCTTCCTGACATCCATCATACAGCGGGGTATTTGCAGCTTCTAGCAAGTCGTAGAATTGTTTCGCCTCATAGGTAGGTTCTTCATTAACATGGTCATTACCACTCTGACCATGTTCTTGATCATGATCATGATAAGCATTAAATGGTGTAGTACCATGAAATGCATCATTGACCATACCAGCATAAATATCCCCCTCGGTACCATAATCGAATTGTTCATTACCCGTATTAAAATATTGTTCATTACTAAAATCTACATTTTCATAATGGCTACTAGATCCTGCCCCACCAACATTATAATCCTCTCCATGTTCAGACCATACATAATATCCGGGCATAAACCCTTTACTAAGCAAATGGTCCGACACAAGTCGAGCGGGTCTTATTCTACTTGCGTTTTTGCATTTAGAACAAGGACATATAAACTTACCATTATTCCTCAAGGCGAAGTCCTGGTTACTCGCAAAATCGATGAATTGTTGCACTCCATCCAAATAGTCCGTTGATATATTGTTGGTGCGTGGATCGATCCGGTTGTACATCCATTCTCGTGACGAATGCCACATTATTTTTTCTTTCCAATTTTTTTTCCTCCCGAGTATTTTTTTCTCTTTTTGCTCTCAAATATTTTTCCCTCCCGGATAAATTTTTTTTTCTCCCCAATTTTTTTCCTCTTCTTTTTTTTTCCCCCGTTTTTTCTCTTCTCAATTGTGAGAAATTTGAGAGAGGGACTGCCTCTATTTATAGGCTGAATATTTTGTCACAGATTTGCGACGCCAGAAAATTCGTCACAAATTTGTGACGAATTTGTGACGGATTTGCGACGCCAGCTGAAAGTTAGGTGGAAGTTAGGTGGGAGTTGGGCACGTGTTGGATGACAGTTAGGTTGATTATAAAAATCAAATTAAACACGTTGCCAACCACTTTTTTCAGGCCGACAGTTTTTGCGACGCACCGAAAGAGTCACAAATCCGTAGCTAATTTGCGACACCGGAATTGTCGTTGCAAACGTGTCACAAAACTGTGACGCTTTCACAACAATCTGTTTCCGTCGCACATTTGCGACGATTTAGTGACGGTGTTTTTAGGCGTCACAAATGTGTTACAAACTCGTTGCAAAAGCGTCACAAAATTATGTGACGGAAAAAATCGTCACAACTTGGCGTCACAAATTCTGTGTTTTCTTGTAGTGACATGGTTACGTGTTTGAGTGAGGATTATTCCGCTCATAATCATCAGATCTCTAACCTAGCAAAGCACGTTTAATGTAATTAAAACCTACTGTAATTGTATCCACAGATTGTGTGGCCCTTAGTACAGCAAAGCTAGGTTAATGATAAGCCACTACGCAGCTACGTATACAAGAAAAGGAAGCTGAAGTAAACTAGTAGAGTGGAGAAGAATAAAGAAGCGGTTAAACATTAACCAATGATTTCATAGTTTGTTAAATTGGTTAATGATTTGGATAAGGTTTGTTGGTGAAACTTTTAAATTGGTTAAGGATTTGGATAAGGTTTGTTGGTGAAACTTCTGATATACTCCCTCCGTTATTTTTTTATTGTTGTTTTAAAGTAATTTTTTTGTTTTGTTTAGATTGATGTTTTCAATTTTCTATGTAAAATTAATTGTGATTTTGAGTTTTTAACTGTTTAAATTCTGCAGTTTGTTTTTTTGTTGGTTGATTTTTTTTGGAATTGATGATAAAACATGTTTTGTTTTGAAAAAAATTAAAAATTGAATGATTTCTTAATTTGTGTGTAGAAACCTTAAACATCAAATAAAAAAGAACTGAGGGAGTATAAATAAATATTTATTGAGAGATAATTCATTCATTCATTTTTCTTGTCGGTAAAAAAATCTCAATATTTTCTCTTTGGAATAATAGAGGTGGGTAAATTTGAGATCTAATCCGAATTTGAGAAAGTAATACTAGCTAATGAAGATGATACTGTAGAACTTAATAGGATAATTGAAAGGATAAAATCTCCACTTTCACCTACCGTATATTGTAGCACTTATACGGCAAATGACAGTAAGAGTTGTAATTTCTATTTTCTAGTAGATGTGTAGTAATTAGCATATATATATATGTTTTTTTCCAAAATTTTGATGTAAATATATATATGTTGTTCTAGTTACATACCATAGAATAGAGTAAATAGACGAACTCGACGATATATGTATATCATCGAGTTCGTCTATTCTATTTTTTCTACAGAGATGTAGAAACGTTTTTTATGGTGTCCATAATGTTTTATTTTCTAATTTTTCATAAATTCTAGATTTATTTAATACGTGAGTTTCAGAAGCTTTTTCTTCACGTGCAGAGCCTTCCATGCATGATGCAAGGTCAGTTTCGTTAATATTGCAGTTTTTACATATTTCATTTAAGAAAGCCAATAGGTCATTGATATAGTAGAAACACAATTACTATCTAAAGCCCAAACACAAACATAGCAGATTACATATGATTTATTTTTTCACGTAGCTTTATGAAGGGATAAGGTGCTACGTGGCAGGCATGCAATCAACCTCCGCCGCCGATCAGTTCCGCCACCAGCCACCGTAGAGAAAACTGAAGCTCCAAGTCGTGAATCTACTGAGATATCCTTCCTCTAAACAATACCATCTCCTCTTGATCGGAAACCACTTTCACCACCGGATTAATCCTGAGAAATTCTAAAGAGAATAAAACAAAACCAAAAGCAAACACGCCTCAAACTGATTTTGTTTCAAAACTCCCAAAATTTCTCAATCTCATAATCTTCAATCCCTAATAGATACTTTCCCAAGCCTAATCTAAAGGTCTACCCGATGAGAGGCGAAGAGTTACTCTCCTCGAAAAAGAGAATCATGCTAGCGAAAAGCATAGAATCCAATCCAAGAAGTGACTGCAATAACAAGATAACTCACAGAGAGGAAGGCTAAAACGAAAACAAAATCCGAACAGAATCGTAAAGAAAACATTCCAGTCATGCCGAAAATTATTATCCAATAAACGGAACCGGAAATCCGAACGAGCTGGAAACAAAATCGGTCAAAGCCGAACTAAAATCCGATTAGATCGGAACACTACTATAAAACAATATAAACATATATACAAAGCCACGACGCTGACAAGAAGAAACCAGTCGCCGGGATAACTTCGTCGTTAATTTATTTTTTTAGAGAAAAGGCAGAGAAAAGAAAAAAAGAGAGAGAAATATAATGATATCGTAGCAAAACTTTTTATAGTTACCAAGCGAATTTATTATTTCTTTGGGATATAAATATCCCTCTGTTGTGAAAGTCAAATTTGCATTCACACTTGCAGTAAGATAATGTTTATCTTTTCGCGCGTACGATTATCTCTTGTGTGGACCCTACTGTCACTATGCACGCACAGTAAATTCTATCTGTTTACCTTCTATATATACGAATGTTTCGACTTCATTTTGTAACAATTCACAACATCTTCGACATTAATACGAAACACTCTTTTCTTTGTTCTCTCTTCTTATTTGTGTTCTGATTATCCGAGGGTATAAATCTTTCACTTATTCTTAAATTTTTCCTCAGAGCAATTATTCAATTTTCTTTTATAACACGTTATCAGCACGATCACTCTAAAATTCCAACTTTTATATGCATACTTATTATACCCTATAGTGGGCGGTTTCTCGCCTCTACAGTTATTTGTTATTTTGCAGTGGTTGCTTAACGCACCATTATTTATCGTTTATTACGGTGGTCGGATTACCGCCTCCATATTTACTTATTGTGGATGCTTTACGCACCATAATTATTTATTTACTTGTTTATGGACGGTTAAGCCGCCTGCTAATTTATTTACGGTCTTAATTATTTTGTTTATATATTAATGGCCGGTTTAGCCGCCTGTTAATTTATTGTGGATGTTTTACGCACCATAATTATTTATTTACTTGTTTATGGACGGTTAAGCCGCCTGCTAATTTATTTACTGTCTTAATTATTTTGTTTATATATTAATGGCCAGTTTAGCCGCCTGTTAATTTATTGTGGTTGCTTCAAGCACCATAAATTATTTACTTTTATTAATGGTCGGTTTAGCCGCCTTTTAATTTATTTAACGCTTTAATTATTTATGTTAGTGGTCGGTTTTGCCGCCTAATTATTTTATTTATTTATTTACTATTTTTACTATGGATGACTATGTCACCATATTTTTACTAAATTTGTGTTTATAGTTTGTTACATAAGATGATTAATTAACTGTTTATAAATTTAATATCTGAACCGGTAAATTTTATCTGATTGATTATTAAATTTTTTTTCAAAATTAATTTATCTTTTACATCTGAATTTACAACGGTCACAAAGAAAAATTTAAAAAGTTTTACCTTTTTAAAACGGCTAGTTAACGGCTATGAATAGTGATTTTCAATCTATAAATACACTTATTTTTCACTCTTTCATTTTATTCATAATTTTATTTCATCTCTTTTCAAAACTAAGAAAATGTTTCGATTTTTCTTAATCATTATAGCATTTGTAATTTTTGCTTGTATTTACGGTATTTCTATTGGTGATTTTACTCCGGGAGAGTACATCATGAGTCTTATCTTAATGTTTTATGCATTAATATTTCTTGTAATTTCTTTTATTATTAATTTGTATGGTTGATCTTAATTAATGAAATTCTAATTATGATTTCTATTTTTCGTTTTAGAAATAAATGGCAAATATCGAGAAGCTTAAGATTCCAGCTCTCGAAGTCACTGGAGAAAACTACATAGCATGGTCCACAAATGTCGAGCTTCATCTAGATGAAATGAATATAGTGAATACTATAAGAGAGGGAAATGAATCGCCTAGCCATGAGAAATCAAGAGCGATTATTTTCCTAAGGAAACATCTAGATGAAAATCTGATACATGATTATGCGAAAGTAAAAGATCCTGCAGAGCTGTGGCAAGCTCTAAAGGAAAGTTTTGACAACCAAAGGGCAATAACTCTCCCACATGCTCTTGATGAGTGGGCAAATTTGAGGTTTCTGGATTTTCAGTCGGTAGAAAAGTATAATTCTGCCATGTTAAGAATTGTGTCCCAAGTAGAATATTGCGGTAAGCATGTGAGCGAAGAAGAGATGCTCAATAAGACTTACCTCACTTTTCATAAGGAACATTATGTTCTAGCAAAACAATACAGAAACTGCAGGTACCGAAGGTTTTCTGAGCTGATTGTAGCACTTAAAATAGCGGAGAAGAATAGTCAACTTCTCATCAAAAACTACAACACTCGGCCTGCAGGAACCAAAACAATCCCTGAAGTGAATGCTATGGTTGTAAAAAATCCAGAGAAAACGGATGTGAAAAATCCAGAAAGAGGAGGTCAAACTTATCGGGGTCGTGGTGGTCGATTCAATCGAGGTCGTGGAAAGTATTATAACCCGCAAGGACGAAAGTCATTCAAATGGGTTCGCTCTGAACAGAATTCTAAAGGCAAGGAAACCAAAAGTAATGTCACTCAGAAGCGTGACGGAATCTGTTACAGATGTGGATCGAAAGGACATTGGTCCCGTGTGTGTCGAACTCCTTTACATCTTTGCAAGTTGTACCAAGAGTCTGTTAAAGGCAAAGAAAAGGAGGTGAACCTAATGGAACACCCTGAAGGTGATACCCATCTCGACGCTTCGGACTTTGAGAATGACAACGAAGTTACCGACCTTGCTGAAGACTAAAATGCTTGTAGTGAGACTACTGAATAGTCTCTAGTTATGCCATGTATAATATTATGTTTTTCGGTTGTTTTGAAGAATAATGTTGTTTTACCAACAAACTAATGTATAATTAGTGTGTGTTTACTCTTTCATGAATGAAGTTTGTTTTTCCTTTATTGATGTTTTATCTTGATTACAGAAATGGACAAAGGTACGAATAAATCAATATCCAAAGGAAACGTTAGAGAAATTTGTATACCTGATAGTGGAACAACGCACACTATTCTGAAACACAAAAGGTATTTCTCTAACTTAAAACCAACGAGAGTTACAGTTGATACAGTATCGGGTCCTATAGACTTGATTGAAGGAACTGGTAAAGCCAACTTTACGTTGCCTAATGGAACAAAATTTTCCATAAGTAATGCCTTATTTTCTCCGAGTTCTAAACGGAATTTATTGAGTTTTAATGACATATATCTTCAAGGATTTGATACTCAGTCAGCAACTGAGAATGGAAAGAAGTATATGTTCATAACTTCTGATAAATCAGGAGAAAGGAAAATTTTAGAGAAAATACCAAAGTTTCCTTCTGGTTTGCATCATACATACAAAAATGCAATAGAATCGCATCTTGCAATCAAACGAAATCCAGAAGATTTCACATTATGGCATGATCGCCTTGGTCATCCAGGCACTTCTATGATGCGAAAAATCATAGAAAACTCTCATGGACATCCACTGAAAATCCAAGAGATTTATCAGGTGAATAGAATGACATGTGTAGCATGTTTTCTTGGAAAATTAATTACGAGGCCATCCCCGACTAAAATTGATAAAGAATCACCAAAGTTTCTTGAACGAATTCAAGGTGATATTTGTGGACCGATACATCCACCATGTGGACCTTTCCACTATTTTATGGTATTAATTGACGCATCCAGCAGATGGTCACATGTTTGTCTATTATCGTCTCGAAACTTAGCGTTTACAAGGTTTCTAACTCAAATTATCAAACTGAGGGCTCAGTTTCCGGATTATCCCATTAAAAGAGTTAGATTGGATAACGCTAGTGAATTTACATCTCAAGCATTTACTGACTATTGTATGGTAACAGGGATTGATGTCGAACATCCGGTAGCTCATGTTCATACACAAAATGGTTTGGCTGAATCATTAATTAAACGTTTGCAATTAATTGCAAGACCTTTTATCATGAGATCAAAACTCCCAACCTATGTATGGGGACACGCTATTTTACATGCTGAGGCACTTATCCGAGTCAGACCAAGTGCAAATCATAAGTACTCCCCATTACAATTAGTGTTTGGTCATGAACCAAATATTTCTCATCTAAGGATTTTTGGTTGTGCTGTGTATGTGCCTGTCGCACCACCACAACGTACAAAGATGGGACCGCAACGAAGGTTAGGGATATATGTTGGTTATGATTCCCCATCCATAATACGATATTTAGAGCCTCAAACTGGTGATGTTTTTACGGCACGGTTTGCCGATTGTCATTTTGATGAAAAAGAATTCCCAGTTCTAGGGGGAGAAAATAAACAAGTAAGAAAGGATATAGAGTGGAGTGTACCATCTTTGTTACATCTTGATCCTCCTACAAAACAGTCGGAACTGGAAGTCCAACGAATTATACATATGCAAAGTATAGCAAATCAGTTACCTGATGCTTTTGTAGATACTAAGACGGTAACTAAGTCACATATTCCAGCTGCAAATGTTCCTGCTCGGGTTGAAATTCCCCAAGAACAAGGAAAGGCAGATGATACACGCGAGTCTAAGACACGCCTGAAGCGTGGTAGACCTGTTGGCTCTAAAGATAAAAATCTTAGAAAACGTAGGGAATCTGAGAAGCTTGATGTTCCCGAAATAGCAGAAAATATTTTGGAAGAAAGACATCAAGAAACGAATGATAATGTAGAGCATCATGTGCCTGAAGAAAATCATGAGATTTCTATAAATTACATTTATAATGGGAAGATTTGGAATCGAAGTAAAATGGATGTCATGGATGACGTTTTCTCATATCTTGTGTCGAAAGAAATAAATGAGGAAAACGAAGATCCAGAACCACAGTCGGTATATGAATGTCAAAAGAGGCATGACTGGGGAAAATGGAAAGGAGCCATCCAATCCGAACTCGATTCGTTGAATAAACGCAGTGTATTTGGACCGATTGTACTTACACCTGTAGATGTAAGACCAGTTGGTTACAAATGGGTTTTTGTTCGAAAACGAAATGAGAACCACGAGATTACGAGACCTGGAATAGATTATGAGGAAACCTATTCTCCCGTTATGGATGCCATCACATTTAGATTCCTGATGAGTCTAGCAGCTGCTGAAAACCTAGAAATGCGTCTTATGGATGTTGTTACTGCTTATCTGTATGGATCATTAGATACCGATATTTATATGAGAATTCCCGATGGGTTTAAAATGCCAGAAGCATTACGATCTAAACCTAAAGAGTTATGTGCAATAAAATTGCAGAGATCATTATATGGGTTAAAACAATCTGGACGAATGTGGTACAATCGTCTCAGTGAGCATTTAATGAAAGAAGGATATGCGAATAACCCAATATGCCCATGTGTTTTCATTAAGAAAACAACATCCGGATTTGTGATTATTGCGGTATATGTTGATGATCTAAACATAATTGGAACTCAAGATGAAATACAGAAAGCATCTAATTATTTGAAAGGAGAATTTGAGATGAAGGATCTCGGACAGACAAAGTATTGTCTTGGTTTACTAATTGAGCATTCTCAAAAGGGTATATTTGTACACCAAGCTACATATACCAAAAGAGTGCTAAAACGATTCAACGTGGACAAGGCAACTCCGTTGAGTACTCCTATGGTCGTTAGATCACTACAAATTCAAAATGATCCATTTCGACCACCTGAAGAAAATGAAGAAATACTTGGTCCTGAAGTACCATATTTAAGTGCAATCGGAGCACTCATGTATCTTGCGAATTGTACTCGTCCTGACATCTCATTTGCTGTTAATCTTTTAGCAAGATTCAGCTCGTCTCCAACACGAAGACATTGGAATGGGATTAAACATATCTTCCGATATCTTCAAGGGACAATTGATTTAGGATTATTTTATCCTAAAAACTCAAAAGATCAAATGGTTGGTTTTGCAGATGCCGGATATTTATCAGATCCGCATAAAGCGAGATCACAAACAGGATACGTTTTTACTATTGGAGGCACTGCAGTATCCTGGCGTTCTCAGAAGCAAACACTTGTAGCTACTTCTTCGAATCACGCTGAAATTATTGCACTCCATGAAGCAAGTAGAGAATGTGTTTGGCTCAGGTCAATTTGTCAACACATTCGATCATGTAGCGGATTACACGTAAACATGGAGCCAACGATCTTATATGAAGATAATGCTGCATGTGTTGCCCAGACGAAGGAAGGATATATTAAAAGTGATAGAACCAAACATATCCCTCCAAAGTTATTCTCATACACCCATGAGCTTGAGAAGAATAAAGAGATTGAAGTGAGATATGTTCGATCATGTGATAATGCTGCAGATCTCTTCACGAAATCACTTCCTACCTCGATATTCAAGAAGCATGTCTATGACATTGGAATGCGCCATCAACGAGATCTATATGCTTGATCATTCGAGGGGGAGCTTGCGTGGTTGTACTCTTTTTATCCTACTAGGGTTTTTCCCGCTGGGTTTTCCTAGAAAGGTTTTTAACGAAGCAACCGACAGACATAACGCAAGAGACATAGTGACATTGGTCTCCAAGGGAGAGTGTTGTGAAAGTCAAATTTGCATTCACACTTGCAGTAAGATAATGTTTATCTTCTCGCGTACGATTATCTCTTGTGTGGACCCCACTGTCACTATGCACGCACAGTAAATTCTATCTGTTTACCTTCTATATATACGAATGTTTCGACTTCATTTTGTAACAATTCACAACATCTTCGACATTAATACGAAACACTCTTTTCTTTGTTCTCTCTTCTTATTTGTGTTCTGATTATCCGAGGGTATAAATCTTTCACTTATTTTTAAATTTTTCCTCAGAGTAATTATTCAATTTTCTTTTATAACACCCTCTATATTTTAAATGATGTTTAATATTATGAGAAAAAATAGCAATAATGCTTAGTCATGGAAACACGTGGTAAGTGGAGCACGTGTCAATAGGAGAGTACTGGTTGAAGGCGAAGCAACTCCCGCGAGTTACTTGGAATCAGTTGCAATTAGATCTCTTTATAAACCGAACAAAGCCTCTCGACTCTCCACCACAAGACAGAAGCAGAGAAATAGCCATGTCCACTGATGCAGGAGCAGACTCGATTGCGACAGTGGCTGAGAAAGCCCCGGTCACGGCGGAGAGGAAGGTCCGAACTGATCTCGACGATCGTCTCCCCAAGCCATGTACCTTCATTTTCTCTTTGTTTGTTTTTTTCCATTTCCGTATATATGTTCTTCTTCTTCTCTATTGTGGACGATTCGCGTGTTAGGGAGGGTTCCAAAATTAGATTCAGTTTTGTGCATTTTTCTAATCAATTATACGGCTGATTCGAGCATTTCTAGTTATTTAGTAGTTGAAACTGATTCGGAAAATACGGTTCTAAATCTAAAAATCGGATTGAATTGGTTGTATATATCATTTTGTTTCTGTTTTGCTTCCATAACGCTAAACACAAATGCGAAATTCGTGACTAGTTGTTTGGTGGATTGAAAACAGATGTGCCTCGAGCCATGGTTGCACCTGACATGGAAAATGTGAACGGCACAAGGGGACACAAGCACCAGGACATGTCTGTTCTTCAGCAGCACGTTGCTTTCTTTGACCAGGACGGTGATGGTATCATCTACCCAGGCGAAACATTTAGAGGTATTACAAGTGGAAAAATCTTATGTACAAGTGAAAAAAATAAATGTAAGATCACTAACCATCGCTTTTGAGTTGCTCAGGATTTAGAGCACTTGGTTTCAACGTGATCTCTAGTTTCTTTCTAACAATCATTGTGCATCTTACAATGAGTTATGCCACATTGCCTGTAAGTTTCTCATCAACTTCAATCTCAACTTTGAAGATGTTTAAGATAGTACTCTTGTCTGCTTTTCGGAAACTTATCTCTTTTGGCTCCTCAAGATAGTACTC
Source organism: Arabis alpina (assembly GCA_900128785.1). Taxonomy (NCBI): domain Eukaryota; kingdom Viridiplantae; phylum Streptophyta; class Magnoliopsida; order Brassicales; family Brassicaceae; genus Arabis; species Arabis alpina. Next base: position 23,113,302 of record LT669795.1, read on the forward strand.
TTCTCTGATTTTTCGGAAACAGACTTGGATGCCTTCTTTTAGCTTTCCAATTTACATCAGAAACATCCACAGAGCCAAACATGGAAGCGACACCTCAACTTACGACACAGAAGGAAGGTTTGTTTGTCAATATATAAACCCTTGTCCATGTTGTTTGGACTTGTGTGATGTTCATAAAATTTGAAATGTTTTCAGGTACATTCCTGCGAATATGGAGAACATGTTCAGTAAGTACGCACGTACAGTGCCGGATAAGCTAACCCGTCACGAGCTGTGGCAAATGACTGAGGCTAACCGCGATGCATTCGATTTCTTTGGCTGGTATATGCCTCTCTATATCTCTCTCTAATAGTGTCTCTCTTTCTGTCTGTCTCTTAAAGGTGTGAAAATGGAAACAGGGCTGCAAGTAAAATGGAGTGGGGAGTACTGTACTTACTGGCCAAAGACGAGAATGGTTACTTGTCCAAAGAAGCTGTAAGAAGATGTTTTGATGGGAGCTTGTTCGACTACTGCGCCAAGTCTAGAGCTTCTCCTAAGAAGGCTGACTAACGACCCCCTTGATTTCTATGCTGTTTCTGTCTTAAGAAACCTTTGTTTTGTCTCTTAACAGAAACACAATTCCGATCATAAACTCATACTGTAACTTTTTGCTACTCAAGTTTCTCATCTTGTTGAACGTTTCTTTTGAGTTTCTTGATTTTGGATATTTTAAGGGACTCGACCTGGAAAAATCCCAACACCTCAAGTAGTCTCTGGAAGCACAAGCACCATTGTCTTGATTAAATTTGGCGAACACTGAAAAGGTTTGTACAAGTAGCTTAAACTTAATTTGAGACAAATTCAGTTCCAACACTATCAAGAAAGAGAGATTGAATAAAAGATCATTAGGTGATTTTAAACTCTCGAACTAATTGCAAAGAAACATTGATTTGGATGCAAAGAACAAAACCAGATTCGTTGATGGAACCTTGTCCGTCGGCCTGTTGAATCAGATTTTAATTTCCGTCTTATGCATAAATGCAATAGCTAGCATGGTTACATCATGGGTATTGAATTCAATCTATTCTAGTATCTTGCGTTTGAATGATGTAATATTTGGTGTGATCTTCATGGTCGATTACTCGATTTGATATGACAAGGCTTCCATGCACATTCATGTGAATTTAAGAAATTATGGGACTCAAGAAAAAAAGCGAAGAAGAAGAAGTCTGTCACTGTCCTATCCCGAGATCTGTCAAAAACTTAACTTTTAAATCAAGAAAGCGTAATTGGTTTAGTTTGAGTTACAAATACGGGAAATCGGTTAAGCTAAAAGGATTGTTTAGCAAGTTTGGTTATAAATTTTGGGGGTGGATCGTGAAGTTGATCTAACATATTAGGCCCAAGTGTTTGTAGAAACTTTATTATATTAATTAACAAACCCTAATTATTTCTTTAGTCAATCTAGTATTTTTTTGCCGTCAAAAGAAAAAGAAAATAAAAGTGTAGAGAAAAGTCGAGGAAGAAGGAGAAAAAGACAAGAAAGAAGGACAATCAACCGAGATCTAAGATCATCCTCCTCTTCATAGTCATGATTCCACGATCACACTTTGCCTTTACCTGCATTACATGGAAAAACGAGATGCGTGAGTATTATCATAAATACCCAGTGAGACGGCCATCCCATATACGACTGCGCAGTCAGGCACGATGGACCGCTCAGGCAAATACACAAATCACCCAGCACATCTAACGGCTCAACACAACCAATTCCGACGTGTGTCGATCGACACTACAACTAGGTGTCGATCGACACAATGGTTCAGTGTCGATCGACACACCTCATTACACCTCACTGGTGTCGATCGACACTCCACACACCGGCGCCTGTGTCGCTTGACACAACTACTAGGTGTCGCGCCACACACACCACCTCGTACTGGTGTGTCGATCGACACACCTCATGTGTGTCGTTCGACACACATCCGGCAGAAACGTGGGAACCGATCGTAATCCTCTCTGATCGATTTCTCACCTGCTCGAGTACGCGAAACCTGCACAAACATCAATATTCACACCACAACAAGCATACACAGCCACAATTCGATCCCCACAAGATTAATCAATACACACAAACCCATCACCACAAATCCCTAACGATCCATCGACCCAGAAGCCATGGTCACGCACTCACCTTAGCTTTTTCGGTTGGGAGAACAATGGAATTGAGACTAGAATGAGATCAACCTTGATCACCACTAAAAACCACGAAATCCACCTCCTATTCCACTAGAGACGCATCTCTCAAAGATCTGCCAGAGATCACAATCTCCCAAAACACACTATCTCCATACCCTCACGCTCTCAGTCCTAACAAACGATCGGTATGCAGGGAACCCATTATCTCCTGGAGAGACGCATCTCTCAAAGATCTGCCGAAGAACGCATCTCCAAGAAAGAACCACTGTCTATCTCTGAGTTATGCGAGAAAATGAACATCCCCGAACGAAATCAATTCTTAACGTCTATAATGCACCTCTGACCGGAACTACCTCCCAAGGTCTCACCATGATATTCCCAACCTAGAATACCATCCCAAACTTGACCATCACAGATCGTCTGGACTACCCCTCACACCGGGTGTCCCTACAGAGTTTCTCCGGAAATAGACAGTTCTACCCACCGTAAAACTTATATCCCAAGATTCTCCAAACACGCAAACACACACATAACCCATTAGAGTTCCTCTGAAACTGCCAAGTTTTACTCATTATAAAACTTCCATTTCAAGGTCCTCTAACAACACACTCATGACCAATACCCAGGTCATCTGGGCAACCCATCACAAAGGGTGCCCCTGGTAGAGTTTCTTCGAAATAGACAAGTTCTAACCACTATAAAACTTCTATTTCGAGATCCTCCAACCACCTACTCAAGGCTACCAAAGCCAAAACGCAAGAACTTCATGGCTACCCAGCCAGAACATCTGAACTCATGGCTACCACAGCTACCACAACCACAACATAAGAGATATACATCTTATAAATCCGGAAGAATGACATAATCGTTTCACTCAAAAGAAAATACATAATTCCAACCACATCACCACACCTGGTGATCACAACCAAACCAGACATTGGAACCCATGAGACCCAGTTCACTTCCCGGCTTGCTTCACAAACCACATCAAAACTTGTCTCATCTTAATCTCTGGTTCCCAAGTCTCCTCCTGGACACCGTCATAGCCCCACAAGACTCTAAACCACGGCACCCTCTTCCGGCGCAGATCCTTGACAGTCACTCAAGGATCCTCACCGGCCTCAACTCAACCGCCAAAAACTGGGTGAAGATCTACAAGAATCCTCACCACTACCTCCCAAGACCCATGTAGACACTTCCTTAGCTTCGACAAATGGAACACTCAAGAAAGTTCTGCATAATCTGAGGTAGCTCCAAACGATAAGCAACTGGTCCCACTCGCTCCACCATCCGGAACGAACGCAAAACCACCGACGAAGCTTATCCTCTGCAAAAGACCTCCCACCTTAAACTCTAACTCATTTCTCCTCTTATCGGCATAACTCCCCGGTCGATCAAGAGCCTATTTCATGTTCAGCTTCACTACACGGATCTTCTCCATTGTCTCTTGAACAAAAATCTGTACCATATATGCCCCTCTCCCCCACTTGTGTCTAGCATAAGGTGTGCGACATGACCTCCCATACAAAGCCTCAAAAAGAGGCATACCAATACTGGCCTGAAGCCCTCATCAACTCAGAAGTGAACCTCGGATCACAAAACTCGCTGGCACTTGAAGCAACCTCATTAACTCACTCACATATTTCATAACCAGAACCATTGCTCCCTCTGTTTCCTTAATGGTCAGAAAATGTGCTAACATAGACAAACGATCCGCAATCACTCAAATAACAACATAAGTCCAAGAAACCGGCAACCCTGCCGCAACATCCAAGGAAAACATGCCCCACTTCCCCTCTGGAATGGGTAAACAACACAACTAACCATTCGAACTGACGTTCAGCAACCAACAACTGGCAACTTATCGCAAGCTGCGAACTAGTTAGCCACGTCCTTCTTTATCCCGACTCAGAGATGATACCGTTTCCGATCACTATGCCTCTTAGTCGCTTCTGAATGAATAGAGAAACATGCTCACATGAGCCACTCTCATAAATCTACTACCTCAAACCTCATCCTTAAGCACAGAGACTCACTTGTGCCCTAAGATAGTTCTAATCGCCGAGACCTTATAACCAGAACCTGCAATCTTAGAAGAATCAAACCCAACCCTGATCCTTCTCCTGAGCTACTCGAAGCCTGCTCAAAAGGTTTGCCAGATTAACTGCCTCCAACCCCAACGGCTCTCCTGAGATAACGCGTAACTTCAACGTACGAATCTCACTCAACCAATGCCTCACATCATGCTCTTGTGTCGAAGCATACCGCCTCCGACTAAGAGCATCCGCCTCTAGATAAGCCACCACGATGGTAAACTATAAACATATTACAATCTGCTACAACTCCACCCATCGCTTCCGCCTCAAATCCCAAGACCACACAAAAGGAACCTCCTCCTCATACCACTGGGATCACGAGTTTTCCCGGTCTAGGCCCAATTTCTGATAAATTGCATCTTCGTCGGATCCACAGAAAATTCAACAGCAGAAACACTGCAACCGAGAAACACATACCCTGCTGCCAGAAACTGCACCTGCTCCACTTAGCAAACTGCTTTTGCTCTCGCAGATTCTCCGAACTGCCCTCCCCTGGCTCTCATGCTCCCAGGACTCTTCGAATGCCCAAGGTGCCATCAATGAAGATAATCACGAACTCAACCATATACTCATGAGAGACTCCGTTCATCAACCTCATAAATGCAGCTGGCGCATTCGTCAACCCGAAATGCATCACTACAAACTCATAATGCTCATAACTCGTCCTGAAAGCCGTCTTCTTGACATCTACCTCATCACTATGATTTTTTTGGTGGTAACCAGATGCCAAGTCAACCTTGGAGAACCAAGTATCCCTCGAAATTGATCCAACAACTCATCAATTCTCGGTAGAGGATACTTGTTCTTCACGGTGACTCGGTTAAGCCCTCAATAATCAATGCACAACCGGAAACTATCATCCCTATTTTTCAAAAACAACACCGGCGCTCCCCACGGTAAACTACTCGGTTGAATAAAACTCTTATTCAGTAAAATCCTCCAACTCCTTCTCCAATTCTGCTAACTCTGCTGGAGCCATTCGATAAGGTGCCTTAGATAGCGGCGTCATCCCAGGCTCTAACTTAATCGTGAAAGGATCCGATTAAGACGGCAGCAATCCCTGCAACGACCAAAAATCAACCTCAAAGTCCTGGACAACCCGGATATCGCTCACTGCAACCTCACCAACATACTCTGACATCACAATAGCCGCCAAGTAAGCCTCGCAACCCCTCTCAATCATAGTCTCGGCCTGAACAAGCGAGATCACAATATTACATGAAGACGGTCTCACTCCCTGATAAACCAACCTCCCACCATCACGCTCAAACACAACCCGACCCCGGTGACGATCCAGATGGACTCTGTACCGATCAAGCCAATCCATACCCAGGATAACATCATACAGCTCCACTGGACTGATCACCAAGTCCGTTGGCATCAACTCGCCAACCACCAGAATATCCACGTCTCTCGCCCGACCATGAGTAGCTAGAAACTTCCCTCCATCAACCATAACCGGTCTAGTCCAATCACCAGTGTCACTCCGGATACCGCCCCACTCCGCATGATCCAGAGTAATAAAGCAATGCGATCCTTCCGGCTCAAACAATACGTGTGACTCACCACTGCCCACTACCAAGGCCTCCACACAACTCCCATGTGCTAAGAAACCTAACAAGCTCGCCAACTTATGACCCATGCCTCCACACCCGAAGCCTACCCGGCCACTCTGGCTCAAACAGGAAGTGTCTTCCCACTTACTCTTCTGTCCCTGCGTCGGCTTACTACCATGCCAGGTACCACCTCCTGCTGAGGCCTATTAGACTGAACAGCTGGGCTAACCACCACAGTCTGCTCCCTCAACTCCTCGACAACGCCTCCAGCAGTCTCAACCAACTTTGCTCTTGTAGCATACTTAGACACTCCGCACTGTGTCCTCAAATCTGATCGAAGTCCTCTCAATAACTTCTTATCATAGGCATCCTCGCCCTCCATGCTTCTACCAGCATAAACCAAGAGTCGATTAAACTCCAAATCATACCCAAGAACTGATCTCTCTAACAGATCCAGTTCCAAAACCCTCGTCTCTAAACGATCCGCAGCCTCCTGAGGAATGAACTTGTCACTAAACTCCGCCCAAAAGTCTATCCAGGCCAACTCTGTCTGAACCCTCCTAGATGCAACACACTACTCGCAAAAAATCATATACCAATCATCTGCACTTGTTCCCTCATCCGCATATAAGATAGAACCTCCCCAACAACCGCAGCCCTCAGCCACACCCCTACCACTCATGGCATCACCGAAGCCAAACTGGCACCACACTCGGTAACCGCCCCATAACTGCTGAAGCCAATCCACCAGACGATCATCACAACCCTGAGCCCCACTCGCGGGCGCACCCGCACTACCAACCTCACGAGGACCCACACCGGCTCCCGGCAACTAACCTGGGACCACAGTATCCCCATTATATGATCTTGGTAAGAGATCAATCCATGAACAGCCTCTGATCAAATTGGAAGACAAAGGGTTTCGAAACAGTTGGGTTTGGAGTTGTTTTGAACGGTTCAGAATAGCGAATTCGGATAAGCGGAAGTCTTTGACGGCTTTGCAGCGTACGGAAATAGGGTTTGATGGAGAATTGACGAAGGTTTGATGGATTTGAACAAGGATTGAAGTGATACTTTCAGAGGTTGTGAAAGACCTATGAACTATCAACTCGATCTATGTTTAGATATGACACACTAAACACGAAATCAAGAATTTCTAGATATTACACACTAGAACACAATGATCAAACAGTTTGTAAAGGATTTTGATTGAAAAGTTTGATGATCTTATTCATGAAAGAAACAGAGTTTAAATAGGAGAAGAAAGGTCTCGAAAATACAAGTGAGAACCTTTGAAAACGTTCAAAATTAAACACACACATTGACCAGACTAATTATTACTACTAATTATCCCTTCGGACTCAATTTGAATCTGAATTTCGGCTCCCAAACATAAAGAGTGATAATTAGGCAATGACAAGGTAAATTCAACATGCCTCATTAAAACCTTAGTGAGAAACCCAAAGGGATAAAACTCACTGAAGGAAAAAGAGTACAAGTGAACTTACCAACCTAATTATCATCATTAGAAACAACTTGAATCAAAACCATATTAGCTGGATAAGTAACAATTTCTAATCGACTCTTAATTTGTGAAATGAGCATAATCAGACCTTGTTTGAGAGTTTTAGACTTTGATCTTGTTAAAGGTCCACTCGGCAACTCCAATGCATCCTCTGGTTCAAGTTGCTTCCTTGTCTTGAGCTCCAATGCATCCTCTTATTCAAGCTGCTTCCCTGGTTCAAGCTTCTCTTTATCATCTTCACTGGTCAGGATCATATCATGCTCTCCCTCTTGAAAAAGATTTGTCCTGAAATCTGCTTCATCTGAAACAAACGGCAACAGATTAGAAACATTAAAACTATCACATATAGTATACTTACCTTGAAGATCAGTTTGATGATCTTGGTTGTTCATTTGCTGGAACACATGACTCGGTTCATCATTTCTTCCCTTCCATTCAGATTTCCTTCAGTATTTCCAGTTCATGTAGCCAAACAGATTAGTTCTTGCTTTATTCTGCTTGTTGGCTTCAATTGAAACTAGTCTTGATTCGTGGATCTCCTTTGGGCCATAACTAACTTGATTAGCACCAACACAAATCTTCCATATGACTAACACTGAGTTCCGAACCTGTTTCTTAATCAATTTCACCAAAACTAAATAAAACACATCAAATATGCGGCAGGAACAGCTAAACAACTTCTTATGATGAATAAACATACTTTCCTTGCCTAAAACTTTCAAAACACATTCTACGTGATTTCTTAGTTCATAAAACAATTTAAAAGCACACAAAACAAATTCAAGCATTGGTTTCGTCTTAGAACACGTTTTGTACCATGCACTCTCAGATTTAGTTCTAAACAACTTAAACACGTTATTGAACTCAGAGACACTTAAATGTGATGCAAAATCTTTATTCAACACGGAATCATTCAAAGAAGAACCAAATTTATGAGCTGCATCAAGTAGAACAACTTTGGACTCTGAAAACGAATGCAAACGAATAATTCCTTTAAAGATCCATTGAGCATGATGCAAAGTATCATTAGTTTCATGAACATAACTGAAATGATTTATTTTAGAGCATCGGTTCGTAGCAATGAAATATAAGGCCCCCATCCATCCTAATCCTAAGCAATTCAACAAGACCAATAGAGATTTCATAGCATGAATGCAAATGGATAGGGACAGACATATGTAAACCGTGGGGTTGGGTTTCAGATAGTTTACAAGTGACATAACATTGGTATTCGTTTCCTTTTTCTTGTGAGGCCAAAGGTAGTAATCTTTCATCACTTGAAAGCTCTTTCTCACGACATAATGACAGATTGGCTTTTCTCCATGCGTTTCACAATCGAATGCTATAGGTCTATGATCCTGCAATAAAACAATACCAATACCTATCCCAGTAGCATGATACTCAAGTTCAAAAGTTTTAAAGAAATCTGTAAGAAATAGAACAAGCGTATTAGAAAACTTCGCTTGGTTAGCAGATTCGTGAATCTTCCATGTGCTTGTAGTTGATTCCTTGACCTGCCTATCATAATCTTTCACAAACACTAAAGGAAACACATCAAATGTGCGGTTGGAATTATCAATCAGCTTCCTATGTTGATTAAACAAGTTTTCACAGCCTTCAACATCTGAAACATAATTTAAGCGATTTCTACATCCAGAGTTGCACACAACAGTTTTTAGTGTTTTTCTTTTTATACTAGAGAACGTTTTATACACCATAGGCTCAGTTCTAGCTTTAAACAACTTTGGTATGTTACTAAGCGCAAAAACACGTAAAGAAGAATGAAATTCAGAAAATTCATCAGTTAAAATAACTTTAGGCTTTAGAAACGTTTCAAGTGAGAGATTATGAAAAGTAGGAACTTTTTTGTCGAAAACAGAGTCTAAAACAGAAAGTTCTTTAACATTTTCTAAACCAAAACGTTTTTCATCACGAGCAGAAATCAACACAAACAAATTAGGTTCAGTCCTAACCAAATCAAATTTCTTACAGTGCTTTCTTGGATAGTCACAAGGAAATGGCATAAGGACTGCGTCTGGCACAAAGTGTGTTGGCTGCTCCACGTCATTAATCAATGGCAAACTCTTTTGTGCCTTTTCTGGTGATTCATCTTCTCGAATTTGTGAAAAAGAAACAATACTACTCGGAGGCACCGGTTTTAAGTTGGTTAGTTTTTCAGGCACAAAATCAGATTGAACAAAGGAGAAATCACACTTAGCTTGCAAGGATTTCCTGAAAAAGGTGAGATGCTTCACAGTTTTGGTCTTAGTTTGCTTTTCCTCTATGCTTAAGTATTGCTGATCTTGAGTAGTTGTGTGTGGTGAAGTCTCCACATTCTCCTTGATGTTGTTCTCAACGTTTTCTTCTAGCACCATAGGTTTTGTATATGCATCTATGTTCCTCTGAATATCCAGCTCCGTCTTAGAAAAACTTGGTTTTTCCTTTGTGGTTTTAGTACCAAAATATTGGCGTGTGGCTGGACTCTTCCTTTGGTTATTCATCAAATCCATAACTGCTTCTAGCACCATAGGTTTTGTATATGCATCTATGTTCCTCTGAATATCCAGCTCCGTCTTAGAACAACTTGGTTTTTCCTTTGTGGTTTTAGTACCAAAAGATTGGCGTGTGGCTGGACTCTTCCTTTGGTTATTCATCAAATCCATAACTGCTTCTAGCAACTTCCTTTCCAAGTCTTCATAACGCTTTTGTTTACTGAACGTGTCCTGAACATGCTTAGCTTGCTCCACCCTTCTCTGTTCATCAAGCATGTAGTAGTCATCGCATGACTGACCACTGAACTTCTTGTGTTGCTCTATGGAACCTTGTTGATGCTTTCTCCATTCTAGTGCACGTGTAGGCCTTCTTTTGCTGCCTTGAGAAGAGTTGCTGATATGAACATTGTAATCATTAGTTGATTTGTATCTAGATGTTTCAGTCTGATCATGGTTCCTCCTTGAGGATCTCTCTTCCTTCTGATAATCAGACGTGCTACTGCCTTTTCCAGCCCCCTGACTTGATTGTGAAGAACTCTTCCTCTTAGGTTGTTGCAGTACTTGGCGAAGCTTATCCATGTTCTGGTCCATTAGTCGCTCCATCTGAGTAGTGAGTTCTTTCAACAATAGTTTACTGTTTTTGTTGAGTCTAGTTTCTTTATCATCGGGATCCAACATCCTTTCTGAAAATGAAAACTAACAAACCACAGTAACTAGTCCTTACAAAAGGAAAACAAATCACAAGATCCAAGTAGTCACAAATTTCACAAACCCTAGCATTTAGATTTAATTTCAGAGATTGATTGATAACAAAAATCTCTAAACAACCTAGGATTCGTTTTGACTAGATCATGGATAACCAAAAATCTCTACACAAACCAGAATTCGTTTTGATAATAGAAGGTTAAGAGACAAAATTCTAAAATTTGCAGAACAAAAGATGCAAGAACACAACCTGATCAAAGAAGGCTCTGATTACCACTTTATATGATCTTGGTAAGAGATCAACCCACGAACAGCCTCTGATCAAATTGGAAGATGAAGGGTTTCGAAACAGTTGGGTTTGGAGTTGTTTTGAACGGTTCAGAATAGCGAATTCGGATAAGCGGATGTCTTTGACGGATTTGCAGCGTACAGAAATAGGGTTTGATGGAGAATTGATGAAGGTTTGATGGATTTGAACAAGGATTGAACTGATACTTTCAGAGGTTGCGAAAGACCTATGAATTATCAACTCGATATATGTTTAGATATGACACACTAAACACGAAATCAAGAGTTTCTAGATATTACACACTAGAACACAATGATCAAACAGTTTGTAAAGGATTTTGATTGAAAAGTTTGATGATCTTATTCATGAAAGAAACAGAGTTTAAATAGGAGAAGAAAGGTCTCGAAAATACAAGTGAGAACCTTTGAAAACGTTCAGAATTAAACACACACATTGACCAGACTAATTATTACTACTAATTATCCCTTTTGACTCAATTTGAATCTGAATTTCGGCTCCCAAACATAAAGAGTGATAATTAGGCAATGACAAGATAAATTCAACATGCCTCATTAAAACCTTAGTGAGAAAACTCAAAGGGATAAAACTCACTGAAGGAAAAAGAGTACAAGTGAACTTACCAACCTAATTATCATGATTAGAAACAACTTGAATCACAACCATAGTAGCTGGATAAGTAATTGTTTCTAATCGACTCTTAATTTGTGAAATGAGCATAATCAGACCTTGTTTGAGAGCTTTGGACTTTGATCTTGTTAAAGGTCCACTCGGCAACTCCAATGCATCCTCTGGTTCAAGCTGCTTCCTTGTCTTGAGCTCCAATGCATCCTCTGATTCAAGCTGCTTCCCTGGTTCAAGCTCCTCTTTATCATCTTCACTGGTCAGGATCATACCACTAAGTGTCGATCGACACACTAGTCCAGTGTCGATCGATACACCTCACTCGTGTAGATCGACACTCCACAGACCGGCGCCTGTGTCGCTCAACACAACCACTAGGTGTTGCGAGACACACACCACCTCGTACTGGTGTGTCGATCGACACACCTCATGTGTGTCGTTCGACACACATCCGATAGAAACGTGGGAACCGATCGTAATCCTCTCTGATCGATTCTTCACATGCTCAAGTACGCGAAACCTGCACAAACATCAATATTCACACCACAACAAGCATACACAGCCACAATTCGATCACCACAAGATTAATCAATACACACAAACCTATCACCACGAATCCCTAACGATCCATCGACCCAGAAGCCATGGTCACACAGTCACCTTAACATTTCGATTGGGAGAACAATGGAATTGAGACTATAACGAGATCAACCTTGATCACCACTAAAACCACAAAATCCACCTCCTATTCTACTCTGAATCGCACAACAACGGTTCGTTTCACTAACCAATCGAATCCACACACACAAACTCACTGGAAACGATAAAACTCTCTGGGAAAACAATATAACTCTGATTCTCTGGCCTCCTATCTAAAAAATACGGCCAATCAGATTATATCAAAACCCTAGGGTTTCTCCCAAACCAACACGTAAACCGATCGACTTAAATTGAATCAGAAAATCGTTCATTTTAAACTGTGTCGATCGACACACACCACCAGTGTCGATCGACACCCACTCAAATCCAACCAGCCTCAAGCCAACAACATGTGTGTCGATCGACACACCTCACTAGTGTCGATCGACACACCCTTCCAATTTCTCAAAATTGGTTCACGAGTGTTATAGGTTCAACTTGAGATGTTGTGTTGACTCATTTCTTCTAGCGTTTGCAACCTGATTATGCTAGGCAGTTCCGGCGCAGCTACTTTGAGGACCCAATCAGAGGGGCAAATGAAGTATGATTGAGCTGTAATTTTGTGGAGTTATTCATGGCAGTATTTACTTTAGAATCAACGGTTGGATTGACAAGTGAACGGTTAGTTTGTATGTTATTCACGACTTTTGAAGCAACATTAGTGCAGTTTTGGTTGATGATAAACTGTACTGAGTTGTATTGTTTGGTTGGACAAACGAGCTCGGAATGAGCTGGATGTTTTCAGGAACTATATGGACTCATACAAAGAGATCGTGTGAAGATAAGTGGGTTTTAGACTCTGGATACCTTAAGGCTAAGGCGAGAATGTGATCTATGTTACTTTGGTACTTGTTGATAATAGGTGTTCTTCCATGCTAAGTCTAGGAATAGAATGTTTGATGCTTGCAGTTTGAAAGTAGAGATAGTGTGATGTGTGGAAATTGTTGGTAAAGAAATAATGTTTAAGATTATACAAAAGATTGTTAAAGTATATGATATATTTTTGGACGATCAGCAAACGTTAGCCCGTTGTAGTACCACATGGCCATAGAGGGCCTTGACGGGGAAGACATACCCAAAACGTGAGAAAAGGGTTAGCCCCACCGGGTATATGTACATATATCTTATTATATAAAAGAGAGTTTGTCAAAATTGTAACTCACGGGATCGCGACAAGTGTTAATTATCGATCGAGATGGTGACAAATGTTAAAATACTCTTTTTAAAATTAAGCAATCTTATTATTTAAATATATCATTATGTTAAACCAATAAAATAAAGACACATTAACATTTTTTTTATTGTTTCATTAACATAATTCTAAAATTCAAACCAAATCTTATGTAAATCGTTAAAAAGAAAAGCAAAATATAAATACCATTATGTTAAACAAAATAAAATGTTACATCACAAAAATGAAACTTTATATATAAAAAAATAATGTTAAACCATATATTATTTATAAAAAAAAGTAAACATACGTACAACTTTATAAATGTTAAACCATAAATTATTTAAAAAAGAAAAGTAAGCCTACGTTCAACCTTCCAAAAACTATATAATTACACACACCTCCCACGATTTAATGTACACCTCAAATCCTTAATTTTCTTTACAAATCAAGAATACCACCGTCCCACAAATCAGTTAAAACTATTTAATTTTCGATCAATTAGATCGAAATCGTGTTTACTGTCGAACTATTGCATGTATTCTTTGAAAGTGGGAGGTTAGAAATTTTAAAGCAAACAACGTACTAATGGGAATGTAAGTACTTTTACTTGAGGAAAATGTTAGTATATCTCAATTATATCAAATTTCAATTTATATTACATAAAATAGTTGATGAGCAAAGATTTAAAATGTAAGAGAATAAAAGAATAATAACATATACACACATTTCTCACTTTTTGTGATTATTTAGGAACAAAATATCTAAATATTAACATTAATGATAGAGTTAATGTACTAATTTTATTTATGTTACCTATTTTCGGAATATTTTGTTAGTGTATGTAATTGTATTTTCTAGAAATTTATGTTGTAATATAAAGATTCAAGTTTATATTTTCGTAACTGGATCTTTATTTAAAAATTATTAAATATGTAAGGAAATTAGTTTTAAAAAATTAAGTTTTAAAAATAATTGATGTTTATTTATAAAATAGATTCAGTTTCAAAGTATATAATATTTCAAATATGATTGAAAACCTTATCATTCGTTTAGATTATTTTTATAATTTTTTAAGATTTAAACTCATTATTGATTTACTTACTCACAGTTAAAAAGATATACTTTATGACTATTTTAACAGGGTTTTAATTTAAAATATAACTATGAAACAACAAAAATGTAAACGTACAAAAGCAAGAATGATATGTAAGGCAGCAAGGAAAAAGAGGTATCTTATTATATAAAGGAGAGTTTGTCAAAATTATAACTCACGGGATCACGACATGTGTTAATTTATATAAAGAAGAGTTTAACATGGTTTTAATTTAGAATACAACTATGAGACAATAACTACACAAGTTATCTATTTTAATATCTAATACCCGCATATCATGGGTCCTAATCTAGTGTATATATATAAGTAAAGTATATGACAAGAAGTGAAAAGAAAAGTAAAGAATGTGAAAGGTTTAAATATGAGTTATTGGTTAAATAAGTTTGATCTTGCTTGGTCTATTTCTGGTTTAGTGTGTTTAACCATTTATTGTTTTCGAGTATTGAAGTTCCGGCGGGTAAATTCCTCATTAGGTCATTTAAATTACTCACCCCTCTTTTTTCTCATTTTCAGTGAATGCAAGTTTATTTCTTATTGTGCAAGTTAGGGCGCGAGACTTAGGACTTAAAGTGATCTGGATCCGGGCTTCACAAAGTCGATCATGAAGATTACTTTCCTAGACAAGAAGAAACCGAAGAAGAAGAAGAAAGAAGGAATGTGAACCAAAATCATCCGTAAAATTAATGCATACAAACAATGGTTAATTTAACGATTGGCCATCATCTTTTCGTGCATGCCAACATGAAATTCTAATATAGCTTTGATCTAGAGTTCATGGTAACGATGTTAAACAAAATTGATGTTCACGAGTTATGAGAACACGAATGTTCTTGAGAATTGGGCTTTGAGTTTAACATCGTGTTACAAGGAAAAGTATGAGTACATAATAAGTGGCGGGAAGAATTAGAAGGACTGGATTGCAAATAATAGAAGGGAAGCATAAAAGTGTGAAGGAATCGCACATGTGATTAAAAGGAAAAAGAACTTTATCATACAAGCTAGAGCTCAACAGAATTCATTAATTGTTGTTCTTGTTGAATTTTCTCTGTAACAAACTCTAAATCTCATTCCTGAATCGCTTTTCCTCTAGTTTTCGCGAGCTAGTGGTAAGTTGTTTTGGATCATTGTTTCCTGGAATACCATTGGTTCAATTCCTATCCAATCTTACATCGGTTTTCCTCTATCACATCGTTATCAGAAGCATGAAATACAATGAGTAACATATACACAACTCTACAAATTCAACTACTTATTAGAAGACACTTTAAAAACTTTTGACCGTAGGCTTTTTATATTAATAAAAAGCTGTAAAAGCTTTTATTTAAAATATTGGGATGTGACTTAAAAATAAAAGGTTTAAGTTGGTTGCTTAAGAAAAAATAACCGTAACAAGAGTAAAAGTAGTTATTTAGGCTGTGAAAAAATTTAGGAACTTGGTAAGACTGAAGTGTGATCGGTTAAAAATCGTTGTAAAATATATTTTAGAGTGTATAATCTTTACAGTCTTTATCCCAATCATCGGATTTGCAATTTCAAGTATTTAATGATGGCGTTTATTAGATGAACGTTTATTGATATGCTTTTTTAATCTCACATTGATTTAGTTATCTCAGTTTAACTAGTCAAATTTCATACAATTTTAATATTAGAAAATGCATACAATGGATCCGATTGGTAACCGAAAGTTGTACAAGTTTTTCAGCTATAAGGTGGATCTAGAAGCCGTTAGCTGGAGCTTTATGAATAATGCAAAACTGTACAAAGTAGTTTTATGGAAAAGTTGAGTGGAACACTGTTGATAAGTTTTTGGTATAGTTTTTGTGATTGGTACAATGTAAAGCGTTACAAATTATAAAATAGTTGTCTAATTATCAAGACGGTTACCAATCTGAGCCAATAAATTATCTAGATTTAATGTTGAAGAACTTGGGGAAACATATGTTGCATTCTTTGGTTAATAAACATATGCTCGTGGAAACATATGTTGCTCTTTGGTTAATAAATTGATTACGAGAGTCTAATCACGCTTTTTAAAGTGTTTACTATCTCTCTTGCCAAATATAATATTCTAGAGAATTGTTCATAAAAGTTTTTGATCAATAATTAAAAACCCAAATATAAATTAGGAAGGGAATATTAAAGCAAAAAATAAGATAAATTAGTGACCTAGTTATCATCTTCTATTTATTAAAGGAGAAACATTTTTAGCTTATGTGTCAAGCTCTCCTCTTTTCTCACATTTTTTATTTAATTAATTAAAATTACTATCTCCTACTATATTCATATCCAAATATTCCAAAATAACTTCATCCTTATACCCAAACAAATTATAACTATTATTCACTACTACTATATTCATATCCAAACACTCTAAATACCTTAATACATATATTCAAATAAAAATTAAATAAGTTTACTCATCTAATTAATTACATTAATATTATGTAATTTATACATATAAAATTTTGCTACCTAATCACTATTTCAAAACACAATACTAACTTGGCTATTATAATTCATATTACCAAACAATTTCAAAACATGAATTATCTACTAAATAAATACTAAAATAATAATTAATTTATAAGATCATAAATTGGAGACAAGTTTTTGGTTATATACACTATTTTCATTTTTGTATCTTTGAGTCATATATTATATCTTTAAAAATATGTTCTTTTGGTTTCAGCTATTTCATAGGAATTTTCGTATAATAAATCTGTAAGTAACTACATTTGATTATTTTGCTGTAAATATATGAGAGAAAGAGAGAATTGTGTTGTGTATTATTTCATGAGAATTACAAAGTATATATAGGGATACAAAGCTTGGGGAAGAAGTATTACTTGGTGACCATATCTTGGAGAATAAGCTAGAAGGTTCTAGAACATGGGCCTATAATGAGCATCCATCTAAATGGGGTTATAACAATATCCTAATGCGCATAGAATGCTGCCTCATTAAAAACCTTACCAGGAAAACTCAATTGGGATAAAATCATGGCTAAGGGAAAAAAAGTGCAACGCGCTTTTACTCTTCCTAATGAGTGCATAACTTGATATCTTCGTGATGATGTAAACTTGTTTCTTGAAAGTAGCAGTTGAAAGTGTCTTGGAAAGTAAGTCCGCCAAAGTTTCGCTTGAACAATATGTAGAACATGTAGATCGCCATTCTTCTACAACTCATCGGTCTTCTAGATAATTCATCTAGATCATTCTCTTTGTTTCCATCAATATCATTCGTGGATGAGATTCTTATAGAAATTTATAGACTTTCATATATAATTATAATGATAACGTTCCTCTATAAGTGTCTATCATTTGCGTGTTCTTTGATGTCTCGTTAAAAATCTTGTCATAGAAAAACCCTATGGGATAAAAACTATGATAAGGGAAAAAGAGTACATCCACGCACATCATTATATTTCTCCCCCTCAGAAACATCTTCTTCAAGAGATGAATTCCGATCATATATGCTATCTCTTTTGAATTATTATAAGAATAGCATTAATGAACAAACTCATATGATATCTCATATTATTGGACTTCTGGTCCATAACATCTTTTCTTTATTGAAGACATATTTTGGTCTATTTGGACTTTAAGCCAAAATCTCATATATGTACACATCTCTAAACATTTCTCGTGTACATAATATTCATGCTCTTCGTGTAAAAGCTATTATATTTGACTTTCCCTTTTGTCAAACACATATTTCAATCATGAAATAAATCATTGAATTGCTCTAAACACATTGTATGTATGGTACTTCAAGACCAAATATATAGGAGCATTTTTCTGTAATATCCTTCAAGGATCTTTGAACATAACATCTTTTTGCTAGATGATTAATTTGATATATTTAAAGATAATTTTCTCTTTCAAAAATATTTTCCCAAAACCTTTCTTCAAAATTTTCACTGTATATAGATCTCTTCAGGAGTTCTAATAATGTTCAAATCATCAACATACATTATAACAAATAATAATCCAAATCTTGTTAACAATGTATAAACTCTTAGAGGGTGTTATTCAATGATAGATTTTGACAGAGTTTAAATCTAACCAAAATCCACTGTTATTCAATCAATGATTTTAAATACTACTTTAAAATCCGATGTTATTAGATATGATATTTGTAAAATCATGTCTTAAGGATTTTAAAATCTTCTGTTATTCAATAGAAGATTTCAAATCTATAATTAAAATCCACTGTTATTCAACTTTAAAAGATTTTGGAAGTATTTGTTTTTAATGGATTTGAGATCACTTGAGGATGGAGTTTAGTGAACAAATATTTAAAAATCAAATCTCAAGGATACTGCAGAAATTTTTAAAATCCACCCAAATAAACTCCATTAGAATTTAAAATTTCAGGGATTTTAGAGTTTATGGAATTGATTTCAAATCATTCATCCAATAACACCCCCTTAAAATCCAAAATGAGTTTGCTTCCAGCAATTGAAATCCTTAAGGGACTTTCATATAAATATCACTATGTAGTGATATCATATATATTATCATCATCGTACTCTTATGATAACTCTACTGGAGTTTTGATGATCTTCAAATTAAGGATCCATTTGATCAATAATCTTTTGATAGATATACATGGGTACATTGGTTAACCTTATGCAATACACTTTCATGTTATACCCCACACAACATATTTGCTTTAATTCGATCGAACAACTAGAGTTTCATAATTGATATTATTAATCCTCCATGGATATATATTCTTCATGGATTTTCATAGAAATTTCATCATCCAGTGGGTTGTATGAATAAGATATAAACTATATCATAAATCATAAATCAAGTCATTATTTTTCTTGCCATATTGATAATTAAAGAACTTGAAAGTAATTGCATCCACCACAAGAGAGTAAATCTCTTCATAATAAGTTAAAGATCTTGTGAAATTTTCGTTATTCTTTCACATAAAGACTTGTTTATCTTCCACTGGTTTTACACTTCAGGTGTATGGACTACTGATCCAAAATTCTCTACAAGAGATTATAATTATGTCTATTTCTTCCTTTCTATGATTGGCCAATCATTACTTTGTGTACACTTTTCAATAGACTTTCTTGATCCTCTTTTTTTATAATATCAACTGCTCGCTGCATGCAAAATTATTACGACGTCAATTTGCTTTTCGATTCCATTTTATTCAGACATGACATGAATGACTTTACTATTTGAGATCTTTTTATTCTCAGGTACCTGAATTTGTTTCTATGTCATGTTTCTCTTCTGGAGATCCTTCATATAGATATAAGTTTCCTCAGTCTTACCATTATGAATTATGCTCCTTTTCTTTCTAAGGATTCTCATCTTTGGAATCAAATAAGTCTATCACGTTTTATGTGATCTTTAGACTCACTAGCAGTTTGATATTGTCCTTCTAGAACATCCATTTTAATTGGAGCATTACAGCTGGAATGTAACTTTATCACTCTATATGGGTCATCAAAAGCATCTGGCAATTAATGCTATAAGCTCTGGAAATGAATTATCCTTTGGACTTCTAATTCACATTCTTTTGTCCGAGGATCAATGATATTTTATTCCAGCTTATTTTCTTCTCCAGCTGTTTATTTTCTCCCCATAATGTTGGAAAGACTGGTTTATTACAGTCTGCAAAACAAGTCTTACTTAAATCCTTCATGGATGGCTATAAATTTTTAAGTATCTATGGAGATTTATATCCAACATATATTCCCATCATTCTTTGAGGATCCATCTTAAAACTTTATGGTAGAGCAACTAGAATGTATATTGTACATCCAAAATTCCTAGATGGGAGATATCTAGTTATAACCCAAGACCAGTTACAATAGGGAAAAGTATTGATTATGCATTGGCATGATGCGAATTAATGCAGTTGCATTTTATGTATGAACATGTGCTACTAGATTTTCAACATGTATCCCAATGGATATGCAATAATCATCAAATGCTCGTAAATTCACTAGAGTTATTAAGATGCACGATGGGTGATCAGCCCTGCAACATCTCAACATTCTAGAAAATTCATAGATTCTAATTATGTTCGAATAATGACAACCATAGATTAATTTACCTTATGAGCAAACAACACATGACAAATCATTATGAAGAATCTTCTGGTTTTTCAATGATTCTTTACATATATTAATTTTCGCATCAATATTGAATCGTAATGGTCTAACCGATTCATGTCAAACAAAGATTTCGTAAACTTCTGGTTTACTATATCTTTTCATCTCCATTCTACGAATCTTGGTGTAGTACAAAATACAAGTAATTTTTCTAAATACTTCAACTCTCTTGGGAAATACTTGTGATTTAAAGGTATCTACATTTCATTTACTTATTGTCTCAACATGATTTTTTCTAAAATCTCATGAATTAAAGTTACGAAGGATTCGTGTGAATATAATATTCTGGATGTTTCACTTGTTATGATATAAGGGATTCTTTAACTCTCCCCCTCGAGATGATAACACTGATTTTATCAATCTTAAATTGAATCCCTTTTTAGAATCAATAACATATCCTACTCGGGACATGTATTATACCTTAAATCCTTCTAACTTTTAAGACTTATGAGAATAAATGGATAAATATATCAAATACATTCCCATATGCAATATTATCAATGTGCTCTTCTGGAGCATTCATATATATGCTCTTGTTTAGCATTCAATAAGCCATGTAGTACCTTGTATTGTACTCTCAATAGATTCGTTAATTTTCAAAATGATTCACATATCTTTGACTTATTATCATCTCTATTTTCTCACTTCTGGTGAAAATATGAGTTCATAATAGAGACTCTTCAATCTCGATCTCGATTTTGACGATGACCACATTCATATCCACTTTCACATTTACGACCAATTATATAGCAATTTCCTTGATTATCTTTCTTAGGATGTGACGTCACATTCTTTTCACGGAATGGAGCTTAACAACCAACACATGTCTATAAAAAAAAATTCATTATTTTGTTCAATGTCAATGAGATAACATATAAGTTCTAGAAACTTCTTAAACCTCTTTTACAATTTGTGTCTAATGGACAACATTATTTATATTCGAGGTAAATATACTTTCTCTAGCGTATATACACTATTGATATTATCTCCACAATATAAACTCATGACATTCACTTACAGACTTCAGGTCTTGTAAGTTATATTAACCAATCATATTGATCTTTAGAAAGTATTACATTCAAGTGATCATTCTTTTTTTTTTTTAAGAATTGCTCCGACTAACTTGCAAATCTTTATGGTCAAGTAGTGAACATTATCTTCTGGATATGTTACTTTGAAGTGAACTTTCATAATCAAAGAGTGATCATAATCTTCCGGATTTGTTATTTATGGTCGATGTGAGATTCTCTAATTTTCTCTCTATAGATAATGAAACTACCATCACAATTTGCTAAATATTTTTCCAAAATTTATTCGATATTGCACGTTAAACTAAGTTAACCATAGTATTTGTATATAATATAACTATTAATACTATAATGCTTTACTTAAACCAACGATGAGAATATTCTCATTAAATGTAAAGTAACCTTTCCTATGTTTATGAATCTTTCATTAGAAAGTTTAGTAACTTACTTGGAAGGTGTTCGAAGATTTTATCGAAAATAACTCGGCCAAAATATTCCTAAAGTATTTAACAATGATAATATTATTTATCACTGGTTCTCCTCCATATATGAACGACTCGAGTATCACTGCCAATTGGATAAATCAACAGCGTCATAAATATAAGCTTTCGGTTTAACAATTAATAAACAAACAAAAACCAATAAATAATGCTTTCGGTTTAACAATTAAACGAAACAATCAAACCAATAAAAAATCATCTAAACCGAAGTTGTGAATTCTACAGGTGTCTAGATTATAGCTAGCTTTGAATTTTATTTGCCCTCTGGTTTCTTTGTTTTTGGACCAATTAAAGAATGAACCGAATAGAACCAAACTAAACCAAACAGATCTCTCCATGAAACGGTAATTAAACAAACATATAATAAACCATGATTTCATAAGGTTAACTGATAGAACAAAGCGTTAAGTTAACTAATAAAGCATGAGCCGATCGATTATAAAACAAGAGGTTACTTATCTCATCGAAAAAGAGACGGTGGTGGTGAGATCGAAGATGCCGGTGAAAAACAGAGACGGTGTTGGAAAAAGAGTTTGTGTCGATTAGGGTTTGCTCATGTCGATAAGGATTTGCTCATACGGCTAGGGTTTTACTCAGTGGTTAGGTTATCGTGCTGATAACGTATTGTAAATATATGAGAGAAAGAGAGAATTGTGTTGTGTATTATTTTATGAGAAGTACATAGTATATATATGGATACAAAATTTGGGGGAAAAAGTAATATTTGGTGAATAAATATCTTGGAGAATAAGTTAGAAGGTTCTAGAACATGGGCCTATAATGGGCATTCATCTAAATGGGTTTATAACATATTTGACTAAAATTATATTAATTTTATTTGATAAATATTTTGTCCCGTGTAAAACGCGGGTACTATTCTAGTATTGTATAAACGCAAATCATGTAACTAAACACTTGATTGTACATGTTAGGCCGAGCATACAAGTTTTCGGGTCGGGTACATGTTCGGATCCTAACGGGTACATGTTCCATTGAGTATACTAAAAACATACTCATACAGGTTCCTGTAAGATACATGTTCAGGTTCAGGTTCGGGTCCAGGTTCGGCTCCAGGTTCCAACTTATTAAACCTTTTAAATATCCAAATTTTACAAGTTCTTCCAGATATAGGTTCGAGTCTAGGTTTTGTGATGTGTTTATACCCGAAATCTCAACAAAAACCTGTAAAATGCATTTGAAACACAAACAAACCAACAAGACAACAATCATATAGTATGAACTAAGTT
The DNA here is from genome assembly GCA_900128785.1 of Arabis alpina. Lineage (NCBI taxonomy): Eukaryota > Viridiplantae > Streptophyta > Magnoliopsida > Brassicales > Brassicaceae > Arabis > Arabis alpina. The sequence continues at coordinate 23,136,689 of LT669795.1, forward strand.
AAGAATACAATTATCAATCGAAGTTTGTCAATATATAAAACTATATCAATGTAACCAAAGCAATTAGACAAACGAATAAGAGTCAATGACGAATCACGAATCGAAACAAATCATTTAGATAGACGAGCAACAGAACAAGAATCAATGACGGATCACAAATTAATCGAAGCAAGATTAGGAAGAGAATGATGATGAATGTAGATCAAACTCAAGATGTCTCTAAAAGAGACGATTGTGGTCGAGCTCGAGGAGAATTTGCAAAATCAAGCTTGAAATTTTAAGGATTACATTCGTTTGAGGAATCGATGTTTTTGGTGTTGGTATTGGGAAGTCAAACCCGTAACAACAAGTAAAAGTAAAACATTTAACTCACTTGTATAGGTTTTTTTATCAGTATTATGACAAATATTATAAATTTTTTTTATAGATAACAATATCAATAAATTAAATCTGTTTTATCATAAGCTTTGGTAGATTTGACTTACTATGCTTATGCATACAGGTTCAAGTTTGGGTACAAATTCGGGTCCAGGTTCGGGTACAGGTTCTATCAGGTCTACTATAAACATACCCATACAGGTTCCTGTAAGGTTTCGGGTCGGGTCCAGGTTCGGGTCTTACATGTTCGGGTCCAGGTTCGGGTACAGAGGTTCAGGTTATTTTGCCCAGGCCTAGTACATCCCCTAAATATTATTAGAGAGGTGATTTTTTCAAATATGCTTGTGTCTCATTCTCCTTCAAAGTTAGACAAAATACAAGTCATATCAAATGTGACATGACAAAAAACTCATTCAATTAGCTATGAGCTATTGAATACTTAGCCCAATAACTTTATAAATAATAATAATTAATTAACTTCATACTTAGCCCATTAACTTTGATTATTCTTATTCAATTGATTATTTTATGTAAACTAATAGTAAACTTCATATATTATATATAAAGTTATACACAAATGATAAAATTTCAACATGAACATTTTTATAAGTTTACGTAAAATTATAAAAAATAATGTTTAATCAAAATGTCAAAATTTACTGTTGAATAAAATAAAATACAATATAGATCTATAGAAGAAAAATAATATTTTGATTAAAATGTAAACAAAAGCCAAAATTAAACTATACAAACTTATCCATAGTATATTATTTTCATTTTTTATATTGTTATTCACAAATAATTCATATTGATTTAACCAAATGGATATTGAACACAATTAGAAAAACAGTTAATCATAAAATATTTTTTTAAAATTTATTGGATATTTTAAAAAATAAATAATATTTAGATACTAATTTAAAATTTAAATTTATTTGAGATAAAAATTATTTGATCAAAATTTGAATAAGAATCGAAGTCATATTATCATCTTAATATATGCTTTATTGTAGATGCTATTATTCATAATTTTTTTTTATAAATTATCTTAAAGACCAAAAATGAACTAAAAAGTAAACTATAACATGGCAATTGTAACTCTTAACTCTTAGGAAGTATTAGTCCGCGGGAAGTAATCTAATGTACTAGAAATGAATCGAAATAGCAGCATGGGCTTATTCGACAAAAACAACATGGGCCTTAAAAAGGGATTTTTTTTGTGTGGTAGGTTAGTTATACAAGAAGAGTTGGGGTTTTTAGAGCAAACATCAAGTTCCGAGCTCTCAAGCATTAGCGGCGCTCCAGGTCGAGCAGAACAAGACTATTTTGAGTTCGCTTGTCCAAGACTAATAGATCCTCAGGCAAGGTACGTTAGAACAAGAATCGAATCCGTTTTGCTAAATATCGATGTTTTGATGCTAAGTTGATCTGTTCTGGGTTTGCTTGGACTTGAAACTCCTGTTTCTGCTTCGTAATGCATTCTGTGTTTTCTTAGTACCATCTTGGATCGTTGTTGTTATTAACTAAATGGAATATTCATGATGCTCTATTTCCCTAGCTTGATTTATTGGTGTTTGTATTCATCTGTTTTCACAGAGATAGAGCGAATTTGGAGTAATGGCCGAGAATAAACCGTTGATTGGTCTTAAATGGGAACCAAAGTTTCCAGGCTTATCTTTAGGGTCCAGTTCAAACAAAGGATATGACCAAATGGGTTTGCTCTGGTCGCCTAAGTCAGACCTTGTTGACGGTCTTTGTCTTCCACCTACTGATCCAAGGAAGATTAACAAGATGATTAGAAAGCAACTCAAAGACACCGCTGGATCAAGCTGGTAACTTCCACTTGGGATTATTTACTCACTCTCTATTTTTATTTGATATGAGTTATCCGGTGAGATCACATTGTCTTGCTACGGTGGATAGGTTTGATATGCCCGCACCAACAATGACTCCCGAGTTGAAAAGGGATCTTCAGATGCTTAAGGTAATGACTTCTTCTTTTGCTATCTTGTTGTCTGTATTTGGTTTCAAACTCCTAACTCCATTCTATTTTTATGTATTGCAGTTGAGAGCTGTAATGGATCCTAAAACACACTACAAGAAATCTGTGTCCCGCTCAAAACTAGGTGAAAAATATTTCCAGGCAAGTTTCAGAAGAATAAACTCGATCAAGACTAGTACTTTTGTCGTGTCCTCTGTCTAACATCAATTCTTTGTGTGAAAAACCAGATTGGCACAGTAATTGAACCAGCTGAGGAATTCTATTCTAGAGTGACAAAGAAGAATAGAAAAGCAACTCTTGCTGATGAGTTGGTCTCAGATCCCAAAATTGATCAGTACAGGTAAGTTACTTCTCATGTCTATTAAGATTATGTTCCAAGAAATGCGTAGATTCTGTATACCATCACATATATAAAGAAAAATAGTGCACAGCTTTTTGAGGCTAGTTGATCGTAAAACCTTTAGATTGTGAGACTTCCAAGTTAAATTCATCTAATAGCCCGAATTTGATAATGGAATTGGACCCGTGTTGATTGTAAAAGTTAAATGATGAGCCCTTGTAGATGTCATGGTGGGTTTGTTTCATATACATGGATTGCAAGAATGCTACATTTACGAGAGACATTAGTTTAAGAATTGGTTCAAACATAAGAATTTTGCGGTTGTGTAATGTTTGCTAAGCGATTGTGTTTGTGTTTTTACAGGAAGCGTAAAGTGAGGGAGATTGAGGAGAAGAACAGAGAAGTTGAGAATAAAAAATGGAAGAGAACCAAGAACACAAGACAAAGAAGGAACTGAACTACATTTGATAGAATATGACCATAGTTTTGGAACAAATGTTGCCTGTTGTTGTTTTGTCGTTTTGAATTGTTATGAAACCCGTGCGTACCTAGTTGCACAAGCGAATGATGATGTATGTGCTGCCGGCCAAAATCTAATTTGTTGCTAGATTAAAAGCATTTCCTTGGCATGCTTATGGTTTCTTTGAATGTTTTTTTCACTTAATAATTCTACAAGGGTTATTATACAAAAGATGTACTTTTTGTGAAAAGTTATATACAAAAGAGACACTTTGAAAAGTTGGTACACTTTTCTTCTATCAAATGACTAAAATACCTTAGAATTAATAACTCAAGCATCAAATTATTAACCTAATCCATTACTTTTAGTTAACCATGGTTCACCTTTTTATCTTTTTTTTTCTTTTTCCTCTTCTTTGAATTCTTTTTTTTCTTCTATCCAAACTTTTATCTTTTGAAAATATTTTTTTTCTACAAACTATATTCTTGTCATTCAAATTCATAAATTTAATTATCAGTTATATAATTCAATTTTGATTTCTCTTTTTCTCCAAATATCATGTAACTTTGATACTTGTCAAAGAGTCAATCTCTACGATTGTGGTCAGTTTATGGTGGTCAACTTCAGAATAAAGTAAAGACTCAGACAGTTTATGGTGGTCAGATTTAATTAAATTTTTGATTCCAAACAATTCAAAGTTTGAGTTTTTTCTTAATTGGCTAGATACATAAAGATTTCTTAAGCATTTCATATCTCATGAAGTGATTACTTTTTCTTTCATGAAATTGATGTATTTGATGATTTATTGAACATTCTCATGTAAGTTTTGACCACAAAAACAATGATGGAGTATGTAGTGAACCAGAAACCTTCGTTGAACATACATGTGAATGTTGGTGGTCAAGTGAACGTGGTCGAATGATACTACACGTTTATAACAATATAGTAATTGACCACATGGACATGTGCATACAACTAATGTAAAACATTCGATTACGGAAAAATAATGTTCATACTATAATTTTTCAGATCTAAAAAGAGGAGAGAGAATGCTAAAAAGTAATAAAAAGGTACAAAACTTTTTTTGTCATTGTCTGCCACGTAAACATAATTAACCATGTTGCATGTACTTGGGTTAGGGATATAAATAAAATAAAATGACCAATTGTTGAAAGAAAGTGCCTTATTTTTTGAAAGTGCATATTTTATATAATATTTTGTCAAAAAGTGTATGTAAAGGTAATATTTCCATTCTACAATCTGTTTGGTCACAAGATTGGATTTAAGCAAGTGTATAGAGTACATTAGAAGCTTGTTTTTTTTAGGAAAAAATTCTAGGATTATTGGTGTATTATCATGACAAAAAGTATCGTTGAGGTTACAATTGGGCTTTTAGCCCATATTAACTTGGGAGGCCCAAACAGAGGAATGGTCACCCTAAACCCTCTCGCGAGGTAAGCATATTCCTCTCTATCATCTTCCTCTTGGACTGTCGTTTTGATCTTTGGTGTTTGTCTCTCGGTAAGATTAACTACTTTCCTCTAGACTATCGATCAGATTCTTTCTTAACTATTCTTGAATTTGATTATTTGTTCTTCACTTGTCTATTATCTTGAATCAAGGTTGTTTAGTTTTGGGAAACCCTAGAGCTCTCGCTAGGCAATGGGGTCTCATGAGAGGAAATCACCTGAGAAAAGTGTGTCTAAGAAAGTTGCCGAGATTTGGGAGCAAATGAATAAGGGAGTGCCGAATAAGCGTCTCAATTTCGTCTCAACCGCTCAAAACTCAGCAGCTACCAACGTGAGGGTTTCTTCACTCTGTGTTTTTGTCGCCTAGGATTTTGAATGTGGTTTTTTTTTATGCGCAGAATTGGAATAAGTATCTTGGTGGGGATGCGATCAAGAAGGATCACTTACAAAAAGAAGATACCGTTCCTGATGATAGTTCTAGAGAAGAGGCTAAGAAATTTGCTGCAGCCGCTTTAGCTGCTGTCAGAAACGCAACCGCAACCGCTGCAGCTGCATCCAGCCGCGGCAAGATTGAGGTCAGGAAGCTTGCTTTTACTTTGAGTTTCTGTGTTTGGCTCGGCATTGTTATTGTTAGAATCTGTCAACTTGTAAGCTTTTTGGAACTATGACGATGGATTGTGCTAGGACTAGAATCTCTGTCTCAAGCTGTTATGTCATTTGATTGTCAAGTTTTGTTTTTTATTTGAACTTCTGTCTCAAGCTGTTTTTTTATTAGAATCTAACATCTTTTTATCTGTTTGAGACTAAAAAAGCAAGCTTTGTGTGGGAGTAGAATGAGTTAAATTGTAGTTTTGATTGAACATTTGTCATCTGTAAATTGCATTTTTTTGAGCATTCTGTCGGTTGATGCATATGTTCTTCTTGGTCATTCATTACCAGATAACTGAGGTGAAAGACTTTGCGGGTCAAGAAATCGAAGTAAAGCGGTTAGTGGAAGCAGATTCAAAGGAAGCACTGGAGAGGGGAAACAAAGGGCCCTCTTCCTCCTCGAGCGCAACGCCTTCAGCGGTCGATGCGGTTCTTGAGCAGATAAAAAAGAAGCAGAAGCTGAGCGTTTTGGACAAGACAAAGAAAGACTGGGGAGAGTACAAGGATGAAAACAAAGGTGTTGAAGACGAGCTGGATAAGTACAAGAAAAGCTCGGATCAGTATCTGGACAAAGTTTCCTTCTTGGAGAGAGCTGATTACAGACAGTTTGAGAAAGAGAGAGACGCTCGTTTAGCTCTTCAGTCCAAGAGAAGACACGATGATGTCTGAATGCAACTCTTTTGACTTTCTTCTTCTTCTTTTGGTGTAACTATTCTTGTCTTGTGGCATGTAGAGAAGTGATCTTAGTAGCATTTTCTCCTTGACCAGAAAACAAAGAAAAAAAGTAGCATTTTCTCAAACAGCGAAGATCATCATCATCCTCTCTTTAGGCCATGGACGATGAAATGGGCTCTAAATGCAATATAAGCCCAACTTTATAAGCCCACGTTACTATTTCAAACTTTTGTGATTGCTATCATTTCCTTCTCCTTTTTGTCTTTAGAGTTAATTTTTTTTGTAACTAATACAAAATAAACTAATAAATATGATAAATTAATAAAAATAATTTGGTCCCAAAAATGATAAGATACTTTTTTTCTTCTTAAATGCTATAAAAATTGGATATTACAGTGACAAACAACGTGTAATTTAAAAAAATTAGGTAGAAGACAAAGACAACTATTTAGAATTGTTCAAAATATTGTTAATCTTATTGTACCATTCTCGTCATCTTCTTTCTTCCTTTCTCACTTTTTCTTGCTTATTGAAAATAAAACCGAGATTTGTATTTCACGGACATCAGATTTCTGCAACGATTTCACCGAATCATCGATAATCTCAAGTCCCAACCGCAGAGATTTTTATAGATGTATCGTCGGTGATAGACAATCGATGTAAGCATGCCTTATTTATTTTTTATTTTTTCTTTTTGTTTGAATTTTCATATTTGAACCACAAGTGTATCATATATCTATTTTTCTCACTTGATTTACTTTTAATTTGTATGCATATACTTGTTGCGAAAACTATTTCAATTGATTACTATATTCAAAGATTTTTCCCAAAGAACATTAATTTGGTGGTTCAACAAGGAAGTAATGATGCTTCACATTCTAATTGATTCTCATATGTTTGTGTAACGTGATTGTTGGCTTGGTCTAACTTTCTTCGTTTCTTGGGTTTGGAATGGCAGTGAACCGATAAAGGAAGAGAGATGTAAGAGTATGAATATCGGAGGGTTTATAATGGGGTTCATTAGTATTAATATTATAATAATACCACTTAAGAGCTGGTTTACAAAGAATCAAATCATTAAAATGAACCAAAAGAATCGATGCTTTTTGGCCACGTGTCTCAAGATTTACATCTCAAACACACCGTTCCTCTTCAATGCTCCGATTTCAATCTCCCTCTTCCTCCTAAAAGATTCTCTTCTTCAAGAGGAAGAGAACAAAACCCACAAGTTTCTAGAGAGACCCATCTTCACATCTCTCATGGACAAATCTTAGGTCGTGGAAACAGCTTGTCTGGTAATTGCGGATACGGTGGATCCATTTTTGGTTGAGGCTCTTCAAAACCCTCATCATCGTCTTATGAGTAAGCTTCATTACTAGGGTTTTTCTCTCAAGTTAACAATCTCTTTAAAACTGAAACTTTTTGTTTAACCTTATTTTCTCAATTGAGCTTAAATCATGATGATGGACTTTTTTTGGGAACGATTGGTGTATGGATTGTTTATTTATTCTCTGGATAGACCCTATAGGTTGTTTTTGCGGATTTGGATATGTCTACTTAGTCTTGGAATGCCATTAGCTCATTATTGAACATCATTTTTCTCTTTGTGCAGTGTAAAAGCTTGACTAGTGTTATTGAAGTTAGCTTGCTTTGTTAGTAGATGATCCATGGTAGACTCCATAACAGGACAGTGATTTTTGTAAAGTGGGTTTTGCAATAACAATGTTTTTAACATGATGTTCTGAGGTTAGATTGTTTTAGAGCTTGAATTATATCTCCTTGATGGATTCATCATCAGGGAGGGCATTCCAGCATCTCGTGTTGCAATTAACAGAGATATAGAGAAAGATCAGTATGACCCTGACTATGACCGCATCAACTATGTCAGGTATGTAAAGCATCCACGACCGATTGAAGTTGCTTGTGGATATCAAATAATGGTGAAAACTTTTGTTTGTATACTTAAAACCTTGTGGGTTTACATGTACAATAGGAACCTCTCGATCAAACAAAATTTCGGCTTTCCACACTTTCAACAATCATAATATGGGGACACCGTTCTATGATATGGGATTTAGCGGATATAGTCAAAACCCAAATGCTCCTCCTCCTCTGTACTTTGGACCACACTTCAACATTCATAATTTTTTTTTCTTCTTATGAACCCTCACTAAGTGTTACCAATAAACATATAAAAACGACAAAAATTATATCAAGTGTCAAAAATTAAATTACTACTAAAAATAATACTACTTTAATCCAAAAAACACTCTCTTTGGGTCATTGATATTCATGCTGTAAGTGCAATAGGAAGGCTCACTTTAAAATAGTGATACACCAACTTTGTCACTGCTATATCCTTTGGTTTAGGCTTTCCCATTGTTACTTTCTTAAATACACAAAAGTGTATGGTTTTGTAGTTAATTGACCCATAAAAATATAAGGAGAATTTATTTAAATTGTTATTTTTGAAGTGTCACAAATATAATATTATTTATTAAAAACATTATTTAGGTTTGGTTAACTATTTATAGGGGAAATTGCTCAAATGGCCTCCCCATTTGAATTTAAATCTAACTAGCCCTCACTAAATCTAAGTGGCCCTCTCTTTTTACAAACATATTTTTTCACCCATTTACCCTTTTTTTTACCCAATTTTCAATTTAATATTTCATTAAATTTGTCAACAACCAATCAATAAATTAACCCAACAACAACCAATCATATGCTTCCACATCACCCCCTCTTCTTTCTTCTTCTTCTACGCTTGCTCGGTACTCACGGAAGAAACAAAAAACCTAAAACAGAGAGCAACTCGTTTTCCTTCTTCTTCATAAGTTTGACGTTCTCTTCTTAGACAAGTGTTCACAACGAGATTTGAAGGTAAGATCTTCGTTAAGAGTCTTTATCCTTCTTTTAAATAGTTAATTTCGAATTGGAGGTTTGATTGTAGATATGAAAATTTGTTATTTTTGTATGATAATATAGATAATGAACTTATTTTGTAAGTCTCTTAGGGTTATGACATGATTTTGGTGGTAAAATACTAATTGAATCGTTGTGAATTGCTGTGAATCAGATGTAAATCGAAATTGCAGAGGTATAACTTTAAACACTGGTACTATTAAGACTGGTCAGTATTACTAACCTAACTGGTACTAATAAGACTAACTGGTACTAATGAGAATAACTCGTATTACTTGACAAACTGATACTACTGGATGAACTGGTATTAATGTGTAAGCTAGTGTTAATGACATACTAATGACATACTGGTATATTAAGCTATCATAATGTAGTAACAATATTTGTCTGTTACTTCTTTCAGGACACAATGTATAAAACTTGTTGCACAATCATATGTTTTGATTATGGAGGATCTTATACAAGGGAAGGTGATTACACAAGATAGAGCTCAAGAGGAGATGAAATTCACACTTTACCAATGCGGACGGCACCAGAGGAAGTGACGTATTCGACGCTAGTTGATGGAATCAACAGGAAAATGATGATAGATGAAGCTCAACGCAGCTTAAACTCAGTTACTTTTCGTTGGTATGGGATGGTACAGTACCATCATATATCTCAAATGATGATGGGGTTTTTAGTTATCTAATGCAAGTGAATGGAGATGGCCGTAGAAGTCTTTTGCATGTGGAGCTCATTGAAAATGTTGAACAAACTAGAGAGGGTCGAGAAGTTGAAGTTGATGTAGGTGATGGTTTGGTAACTCTATACACCAATGAACCCACGGAACACCATGAGCTAGCACAACGAAGTATAACTGGTATAAATGTGGGAAATTGTTTTGTGTTCTTTCTGTCTGGTACTACTAGGTATAAATGGTATAAATATTTGTCTATGTTTTTATTACAGATCATGAAGAACTTGGTACATATGACGACGCTAATGAGGATGACTTTGGTATGTATGAAGACAATAATGAGGATAACTTTGGCACGTATGAGGGACCAGATGGTGTCGAAGGAGTGGGGCATGTAATTAAAGAATGGGAAGATGGTATGGATATCACTAATGGCCAAGAATTTCGAACTAGGCAAGAAGTGAAAGATTTGGTTCACATAGCTTCACATCGAAATTGTTTTGAGTATGTGGTAAAGAAATCCGGACCCCTTCGATATGTGGTAAAATGTTGTGATATTAGTTGTAAGTGGCATCTACGCGTTGCTCCGCATACGAAAGGCGATCCTTGGATGGTTAGAACATACAACAAGATGCATACATGCTCTCGAGCTGATGCAAGCACAAGGAGAAAGAGAAGGAAAGGGACAGCAAAAATGGTTTCATCTATTGTGCAGGAAGATTATCCAGGTGTTTTGACGACTCCGGTTCCGAAAATTTTGGTAGAGTTGGTTAAAGTAAAAGCTAGTGTTGATATATCATACTCTACTGCATGGAGAGGAAAAAATGAAGCTGCTAATGTCGTGCGAGGAAGTCCCGAGGAAAGTTATCAAATGTTGGAGTCTTATATGTACATGCTAAAGGAGAAGAATGAGGGTACAAAAACATGCGTGGTGTGGGATGAGCAACACATGTTTAAGTATTTGTTCTTTGCGCTTGGAGCTTGCATTGAAGGGTTCGAAATTATGAGAAAAGTCCTCGTTGTGGATGCCACCCACCTTAAGAATGCATTTGGTGGAGTTCTTATAGTTGCTACGGCACAGGATCCAGATCGTCACCACTATCCAATTGCTTTTGGTGTAGTTGATGGTGAGAAAGATGAAAGTTGGATGTGGTTTATGGAGCAGTTGAAATTAGTTGTACCGGATAATGATGAGATAGTTTTTATAACAGATAGAAATCGAAGCCTCATCAAATCAGTACGTGTGGTGTTCCCATTGTCTAAACATGGATATTGTATTTACCATTTGGCTCAGAATGTGAAAGGACGAGTTTACGGTACGAAGAAAAATACCGTTGTGGATAAGTTCATGGAATGCGCTCATGCTTATACAGAGACCGAGTTATTAACGCTTTATGGTGCGTTTGAAAGACGGTATCCTACTGCAGTTGAGTATCTAAGAAAAAGTGTTAAGGTGAATAAATGGGCAAGGTGTTATTTTCCAAGAGAAAGGTACAATTTAGATACAAGCAATTCTGCGGAGTCAATCAATTCTGTTTTGGTAGAAGCAAGGGCGTATGCGTTATTACCCATGATTTATGTGATTGTTGGGAAGTTGGCTGAATGGTTCAATAAACATAGGAAGAGTTCTCGTGAAGTGTCTTTGTCAAAGAAGTTGGTGCCTTTTGTGGATAATGTGATTCATAAAATTTTACCGATTGGAAAGAAACTGAAGACGTATGAGTTAAACAGCTTCAACCATGAGTACCATGTGATTGGATTGGATGGCACGAGTTATTTGGTTAATTTGACAGATAAAACTTGCAGTTGCAAGTATTTTGATATAGATAGGTACCCATGCGTGCATGCAATAGCCGCTATTCTCTGATTAAGCGGAGAGACAGAAGTTCGGATATATGAGTTTGCAGCAAAATATTATCATATGGATCACTGGATAAAGGCGTATCGCAGGACGATATATCATGTACCCCATAAGTCAACTTGGATTGTACCTGATCATATAAGAGATTCGATTGGGTTACCTCCGCCACACGAAAAACCGAGCAAAGGAAGAGGACACAAAAATCGGTACGCGTCAGAGGGAGAATCTAGAGGAAGAGGAAGAGGAAAAGGACGAGGGCGAGGAAGAGGACGAGGACGGCCAAGAGAACTGGGAGGACTATACGTGTATCTTGCGAGCGGGAGCGACACCAATGGGGAAGAGGAGTAGGTATTTCCTTCGTATTTTAATTTACAATATTCTTTCTGCTCGGTATAACTAGGTATGACTGGTTTAACTTTGTGACACATTTTGTGTGTTCTTGTTGTTTAATATTATGTGTAATTTTTTATTAATTCATGTACTTCATGCTTATTTATAGATGTTAGACTACTTTATACTAGAGCACCAATAAGTACTCATGAGTATAAATTATAAATGTATCAAATATTTATTTTCTCTTCTAAACATACCTTATACATAAGGATTATGTGTGAATACAAACCTTGTTGTTCTGTATAAAAACCAAAAATATTGTTTTCAAACATTTTTTTATGTGAAACTATAGTAAATGCATTTAAATGGAATAATGTGATTTATACTACTACCAAAAGTATAATTTTAATATGGTATTACTAACTATACGTGAAAAATGGTGAAAATAGAACTATGAGTAAATTAGTACTACTAAATATTCAGTATGACTATGAGTAAAATTGTAGTAGTTTTAAATTTGTGACGGCGCACATGTTTTGTGTGGTATAATTTTTTATTAATTTTTATGCTTAGTCCACGTTTTAAAATTGGTTTTCTTTATCAAGTTACATAACTTATAAAAACTACTCATACCAGTATTACTATAAACTCAATTTTTGTCATGATATTTGCTTGAAAAACTAACATGCCCAACAACCAGCTTTACCTGAAAAAAACAATTTAACATCCAAAACAATCCAAATACCTAAAAACAAAGTCTTCTAATACTTCAAAACATTCAAAGTCTTAAAATACTTAAAACAACACCCAAACCAAGTGTTCTAATACTTAAAAACATTTAAAGTTTTAAAATACTTAAAGCAATCCAAACATTCCAAGCTTCACTTCTTTGTCTTCTTCCCGAGCTTTTTCTCCTCTGCTACATCAATTTCTCTTGAGTTATTTCTGGTCCTTTTCTTTGGAGCCGCGATGTCAGTCTCTTTTGTAGTAGCAGCTACTCCTTCCTTCTTATTCTGCCCTTTCCCATCAGACGTAAACGGATGTGTCTTGAACTTTGATGGTTTGATATTCCTCTTCACCCTTGGAGTACGACTCTTCTGATTTCCTTTCTTATGAACAGGCTCAGTCGTTACTTCTTCTTGTTCACTTACTTCTTCTTGTTCACTTTCTTCTTCTTTTTCTTCCTCTATATGAGATCCTTCTCCTTCTTCTTCTACCTCACTGTTTTCTCCTTTTTCCTCACTGTCAATGTCATCGCCTTTGTCAACAGCCATCTCACCTTCAAAGATAACCACAGCCGTCTCTGTAGGAAGCTCCAAAGCTTGTTCTTCCTCATGCTCAAGTACTTTCTCAGCTTGTTCTTCCTCAGGCTCAAGTACTTTCTCTACTTGTTCTTCCCCATGCTCAACTTCTTTCTCGGCTTGTTGTTCTTCTTCTGTTCCATCTGCGTCACTCGATTCTTCTGTTTCGTGTGACTCTTCTTCATCTTCGTCATCTTCGTCATCTTCTTCAGCTTCTTCATCTTCTTCAGCTTCTTCATCTTCTTCATCTTCTTCATCTTCTTTTCCTTTCTCTTGTGATTTTTCACCAACAATCTCATCTCCATAAGACCAATCCCAATTACTTTCCGTACTATCTCTCATCTTCTCGAGATCTTTCACTTTCTTCTCCACAACCCTTAACTTCTCTGATAGCCCATTAAGTTCAGTATTCACCTTCCCAAACTCTTCACTCATCCTTTTGCCCAACCTATCTTCCATCTCTTTCATAAACTTAAGCAATGACTGATTCCTCTTAGGTACCACAACCTCAACTAATCCAGTGCCTTTTTCTTGCTCTTGAATCAACATCTAGGTCGTACAACTTTTCCCAAAATATCTTCTTCTTCGCTGCAAGATGTTTGCTCCAACTATCTGGCAAAAAATCCCAGGCTTCATCATCCATTTCATCATCTAAGATGCTCGTCAAAAGAGATTCTTCTTCCAATTTTGGTTCCAAGATACTCTCAATTTCCTATAAAATGTAAATAAGTACGAATTAGATGTTAACATTAACAAAAACAATTTCCAGCTAAGAATAAGTTGATTTAATACCTTATCAGAACCAAGCGAACCATAAATCTCTTCCAATGGCCACCCTGTCATACTACATTTCTTGAACTTTTGCTTACACATCCTTGGACAATCTATATCTGCCACAATGTCATTATCTTCTCGAAATGACATCTTCAGATTTGATATACACTCAAAAGCTAGAATCTACATATATAAAAATATAGTCATAAACATTAATATCATAATAAATAAAACCTTAATATATTTAGAAAATAAGATTTACCTCCAAAGGAATTATGAATCCAGGAAAGGTTAATCCAGCTGGCACTTTCCCCTTCATATTACTCACTGCATAATAAACATGTTGCACAGAATCTTCAAACGTCATACGCCCCCACGGATAAGTTCTACACAAGTTTGGCTTCTCAGCCATTCTGAGTAGGAACGGCTCTATGTATCCATTAACCTTCGACCCACTTCTCAGTACCGTGGATAAGAAAAACAAGATTGATAACTTCAGCCGATCCGGAGAAGGATCCTTCATTGCTCGTAGCTTCTCTTCCACATCTTTATCTGTTACTCTGTCTTTGTTGGGAAAGATCCTCTCTTGAAACTTATTTGTGTACTCCTCCAAGTCCATAGTAGGACGAAATTCAGTCGGATACTCATGGCAGTACAATCCGGTTAACAGAGCTTGTTCTCTCAAGGAGTACCGGATGGGAACGCCATTCACGATAAACCAAACAACATTCTTCTTATCCACTTCAACAGTTCTAAGTAGTAGCATCCATAATCCCATAAGCTTGCGGTTTTGCTCCTCAGCCATGTGGAAGAAGTGCTGAAACTGAGGGTGGTTTTTGAACCATTTGTACTCTGGTCCAAATTTCTTTATCATCTTTAAGAACTTTCGCAACTTACACCTTGTTTGCATCTTCAATTGCTTGTTATATTCGCTCGGATTGAAGTATAGCTTCAAAGGGCGCAATGGCATTTCTTCTGTATCTGATACATCCTGCAATCCAAAAGAATACCAATTACTAAACGAATACCATTTATATTAAAAATACCAATTAATCAAAGAATACTATTTCAACTAAGAATACAATTAATCAAAGAATACTATTTCAACTAAGAATACTATTTCAACTAAGAATACCATTTCAACTAAGAATACCATTTCGTCTAAGTAATAAATGTTAGAATAAGAGTACCAGTTAACATACCTTTGATGTTGAAGGAAAAGCCTCATTTTCGGACTGCGGCCCCTTTCCAGACTCCTTAACTAACTCACACATTTCATTTCTTTGCAATTCACTACTAGACGCTTCTAAGGTCCCTTTTGAAGAGTTTTTCTTCGATTTTTTCTTCGAGTTGTTCTTCTTAAGTCCTCCCATCGTTTTAGGAGGCATTTTTACAATCCTGCATCACCAAGACAAGATATAGTCATTCAATTACAGATTACAACACAAATCCCTAATTATTAATTAAACCCCATCAAACCCTAATCAAATGATTTAACCCTAAATTGAAATCGGTACATCTCTAATTCATAGCAAAACCTTACACTTCTCGATTTGAAATCAAAAATCTATGCAAAACGAAACCCTCTCATCTCTCAAAACCGAAGCTCTTTAGAAATCAAAATCCCTTTTTGAAAAAGAAGAGACGTGGAGAGATTGAGGGGGAAATTACCTTGACGAGACGGAGATAGAGATGAATACGATGCCGGAAACGGTGACTATGACTCCTAACACCGGCGTTGACAAAGATGATGACGAAATCACCTTGGAGAAGAGGAAGAGAAAGAACGGTTTCTCGCGAAGGAGAAAGAAGAAAATAATTATTTAGATTTTTTAGATTTAGGTTTAATGAGTATTCGGGTTCAAACCCGAATTTTGGTGGGTTGGGGTGGATCTGATCCGTTTCAATAAGGATGTTTTGGTCATTACACGCGTTATCCTTTAAACCCAAAAAATCAACAATTTTTTTTGGTCAACGAGGCCAAATCAGAATATATATTGGTCAAGGAGGCCAAATCAGAAAATTGCCCCTATTTATACGTTAGTTTGTTAGGAGTCAAAACTTTGTTTATGGTTAGAATTTTAGATAGGCATGGGCAATACATCCGCACCCGAAAACCAAACCCGTCCAAAAAAATCCGGTTCGGAACGGTACAGATCGTGTTAAATAACTGATCGGTTTTTGATGTAAGAAAATTCCGGTCGGGTATTAACCAAAATCCTACGCCACACCGAAGATATCCGACGTAACCTACGCAGACCTAACCCTAAGCCACTCATTGTCTGTGTCGTAGGGCTCTTGTATGCTCGAGCCTGTTCCGCTTCTTGACTGCAATTCCGAGATTGCTTTGGGCAAATTCGAAGAACAGAGAGGAGGATATATACCTACTTGAGCGTGGAGATCCAACAGTTTCACAATATCTCTTCCTCATCTCCTCTATCTGTAAATTCTCAGAGATGATCGCATGTATTTCCTCTTCGTCTTCTTCTCCTTTATCTCAAATAGATATTCTCACTCGTTGTCTTGGATTCGGACCAATTAGAGTTCTCTTGTACTATACTTTCAGTTTCTATAAACCCAAAATCTCTGATCAAATATATATAGTTGTCTAAGATTTGTATCTAAGAATAGCCAAAATCTCTGTTAAGTTAGACTTCTCTGCTTCGTTTAATTCTTGATTTCGATCAGTTTTAGTTTGAGATTGATGTATTCTAATGTCAATTGATGTTTGATGTGTTCGTGATGCATTTTTGACCAATTCGAGTTACCATCGTTAAGTTCTTCTTTGATCAGTTTCATTGTTTGTTTGATGTATATTTTGATATCATTTGGAGTTATGATTGTCAAGTTCTTGTTTGATCAGTTTAGTTGTTTGTTTGCTGTATATTCTTATATCATTTCGAGTTATGATTGTGACGTTCTTGTTTGATCAGTTTCATTGACTGCTTGTTGTATATTTTGATATCATTTCGGGGTATTATTGTCAAGTTTTTATGACCAATTTATCTGTGTGTTTGAGATATATTTTGCAGATGGACTCTACTTCAGTCAACCATAAAAATGGAGTCAGAGATGATAATGAGCTTCACAACGAGGAAGCACAAAACTTGACACATCCATATATCAGTGGTGAGTAAAACTCTTTGGTTGTTAGCTAGAAACCACTATCTAAGAGTTGACATTCTCTCAACATACATCTTCACAATGTTTATGGTTGATGTCCTTCATGAACGATGTACATGTTTACCTTGATGCATCAACAAGTAAAAATGTCAAACATTGAATAAACCATAGCTAGTAAATCTATTACAGAAATTAAATACAAACCTTATTGTAGAAGTGTCTGAATGCCATACTTTCTACGAACGCCAAAGGTAACTTTCCTATCACAAGCATTTCATTGACTGCTTCTCTGAATACTGGTTCATACACCTTTGCATTATGTAGTTGTCCGTCTTTGTTAATCATATTTTGGTTATGAGTAGGGTCTTGACCCTCTTCCCAAGCTTTGTATTCTTTACAGCTTTGCATATGATTTCGCAGGTTTGTAGTGCATGATGATGTTGGACATGTGAACTCTTTCTGGCAGTAGTTGCACACACATCTGTCACGATTGTGCTCAAGTCTTGTGTAATGAGCCCATACTCCTGACCTGGTGGGGAGTGTCCTCTGTGTCTAAGGCTAATTCTGATCATTAGCAGACCCACTTCCTTCTGCCTGTTTCCTTTTACCCCTTTAAATTGATTAATGTCACAAGTCACAAAGTCACACCTTTAAATTGTTTCCTTTTACCCCTTTACTATTCATTTTACTTTGCTTAATTTGATTTTACTTGGTTTAAGGTGTTACTTTCGTGTTGCAGGTGCAAGTTATACGGTGATAACAAATGTCGATTAAAGAAGTTGATCCTTAGATACAAGTACGTGATAGATCACACAGGTTAGACAATCTGCACCACACGTCTTGAATGCTTAATTGATTAGGGATTAGAGAAGGTTTCTTGTGTCACTGTGGATAATGCAACTGCCAATAGCAATGCATTGAGTAAGTTTTAGTATGCTTTCTCCTAAATCTGAGATGATTCTCTAGTGATGAATGGATGCTTGATATACTCATATATTTATCGCTTTCATGTATATATTTGCATCTCTTTATCATCCTTTTCAAATTTTATCATCATTTAGAGTGCGTTTAGTCTAGATTAGCTTAGACTCGCATCTTAGGACCTTAGTTTAGGTTTTGTACATATTTCTTTCTCTTTTACCCTTTTTCAGGTGGTATATGTGGATAAATGGTGATATCTGGCTAGCTAGAGCCTGGAGGAATGCAGAGGATGTGAATTTGGGTGCAGAGGAGCGGAGAAGCCTAAACAATGAAGTAGAGAAGCAGTTCTCGGGCGCTCAAGTATTGGTTAAGACCAATTGACCGTGCAACTGACCACGGTACAAAGAACAGAAGAAGATTTATTGACCGCGATACAATGGCCCGCCCGTGTATCGATCAAGACCGATAGACAAGACAACTGATACTCTGTAGTATCGTTGGAGACCGATAGACCGCTCCATCAAGAGCATGTACCGACTATTGACTGCTGGACTAAAGATGGACTGCGCAGCCTATCAGTCACGCACCATGTCGGTTTTGACCGATATCTTATGCTTTTTGTTGACTTTTCTGGACCTCTTTATTTTGTTGACCCGCGTTGAGTAGGGTTGACCCGTCTACTGTTCACAAAGCAGTATAAATACTATCTTATAGCCTTGTGAAGAGTAAGCGGATTCTCCTGGTTTTAGCTTTCTTTTAGTTTTTCTTTGAGATTTTAGCTTCCTTAGTGCATTTGTAGACATTGAATGTGCTAAGTACTTCTTATTTTAGTATTAATCAAGTTAAAGTTTCCATTTTTGCATCTTCTTTAAGAGCTCTTTACGATTTCAAGTTCTCTGCATATTTCGAGCCCAGTCATGGCTTTTCGCGTAGCCATGAGTGAGCAGTCTTCTTGTTGAGCTCAGGGGTAGTAGATTATGACTCGTAAAGGTTATTTAAGGTTGCAGGAGGTTCAACGCAGTAGATCCTCGATCTTAGGTGAGCTCAATGCTTGATCCAAGACTGATCACTTGGATCTTGATCTCAAGAAGCTCCCTGCCCGACATGTGTTTATGGAAATGCTTAACCGATCTTTTGCTCGGTGTAGTGTCCTCGACCACGACAGTGATATAGTAGCGCTACGTGGGCTCGATTGGTCCTTGTTTGATAAAGCTTGGAGAGTCTCTGAGTCTCGCCACGACTGTGAAGGAAGAACAGAGACTCGACAAAGGAGTATCGCGCCACGACACTGGGTGTGTTTATCTATGTGGTCCATTGTAACGCCCATGTTCACTATCTGAACCCAAACGCCACTGATGAACGCTTAGGCACCCGATTAGCGGTTCCTAGAACACATCCGAAATCCCTAGGCCGGAATTCTAAGCATCCATCCCTATCGAATACACCTCCAGACTTACCAACCCGAGACGTACCCGATAGTTAGTTTGTCCGAACAAGGACTAGTATCATATGCTATCCAAGTTTAAACAAACTTTCTTTTACACATAATTATACATAACATTTTACAATGAGTTACCAAAACTTATACAAGTCGGCTTCGAGTCAAAGCAACATTATTACATACTAAACACAAATTCTGTTCACAAAAAGACATATAATCTATACATAACATTTTACAATGAGTTACCAAAACTTATACAAGCCGGCTTCGAGTCAGAGCAACATTATTACATACTAAACACATATTCTTTTCACAAAAAGACAGATAATCTACACCAACCTTCCTATGCTCCTTTAGTCCTTTCTAAGTTCTGACTAAGGGTTACATGCAAAACAAATAGAGTCATGAGCAGTAGTTGCTAGGTGAGTTTGGTTTCCCCTAACATATATTATCATTTCCCAACCCAAACCCAAAATAACAATCAACACAGAAAATGCAGCATGCAAATGAAATATGAACATTTCTAATAACACTTCACAACCGCACATTTGACATTGCCCACACCCATCCAGTAACTCTTTTGCCCCAAACAGATCTTAACCACAAAGGCTAAAAGACCTGATGGTCAATCATTACCACATCCGACTGCCTTGTCTTACCACAGTCCGGATACCCGCATAGTCATGCAGTGCACGGCCCCCGGCTGCAATCCCATACATTCGTGCCATCACAACTTAACCAAAGCACAAGGTGCATTTGGGTCAGTCATGGAACCTCTGGGTTGTCAAATGGCTATATCCACATCCTCATGAATGCAATACTTCGAGAAATAATTGAAAGAAACATACAAACCTCAACCAAATATGAAACAAGCAATGAACACATAAAAAAGAATGGCGCGAGTCCTCTCTCACTTGGATAATTCAGAGGAACCGCCCTCAAACGTTTATCATCAACGATCATAGCGAGCAAGATGTCCCTCCTGGATTATCCACACTGCATCGCTAGATTTGACCGGGCTTGAATCCCTAAGACATGTAGAGCACCCGCAGGCTCATACACGCCACAAAGGTTAGTAGCAAGCTCATACACAATCAAACATCAAGCAAACGATAATCCAGAACACTTAACCAAATTTCTATACTCTTAGCATGAACCTCTACGACTATAAGCATAACAATAAACAAGCATGACGCTCTATTTTTTTTGCAGAAAAGCAACAAGCATAACCAAGACTCACCTTTTAACTTAGTGAAAGCTCGAGACTTCTCAACGGATCCTACTCTCGGTTTGCCTTAGATTCGGACGTGAAACTGGTCCAAAGGATCACACGGTTACTAAGGGAACACTTAGTGTTTTCTTAAGGAAAACTAAATGAGAAAAACCACGGATCATACCTAATATGGATCAGAACATGCCGGATCATACCTAATATGGATCAGAACATGCCGCACACTTTTGCTCGATCTTTCGAAACCTGACCAAAATTGAACTATTGAGTTTGAGATAGATCCGTTCATTGGATCAAGAAACAAAGGTCATAATCGTGATCATCACAAAAAATCACTTCGAAAAAGCTAAGGTTCGGAGCAAGAAAGCTTACCCTAAGAATTTCCGAAAACTACTCGGTTATAGGTCACAATGGACTAAGCAACGGACTGCTATGACTCGCGGACTGATCGCTTACAGATCATGGATTGACTGCGGTGTAAAATGGCTCGATGATCGAATAGAGTTATCACAAAAGGCTCGGTAATTGGACAGAGTTTGGCTAAGACTTTCTATGATCGGATCCAAGGCTTAAGCCTTGGTTATATAGGCTAAGGGAAGCAAGCAGGCAGGCTGGTGAAGCACCTCACCACTTCCCCTTTCTGATCCACCTAGAAGAGCCTCTACTGGGACATGTGGCAGTGATGGAGTAAGTTTAGGTGCTTGTGGCCGGCACAAGCTGGCACACGGCCAACACACTCCGGACACAGGTCGGAGCTAGCAAGCTAGCAGGCTGCTCCATCACCGAAGCACCCTAGCAGGCTGCTCCATCACCGAACACCCAAGCAGCTTAGTCACCGAGCTGCTTTGGCCAAATCTCGACCAAAACCATGTCTCATCCGGTGTGTCCATCAAGTTTTGGCTGCGGCTCGGCCTAGCCCTTGAGAGGGTCATTACATCCATGCCCTAGGTGGTGCTTAAAGAAGGAACCTTTAGCTCTCTTAACCTCGCCTTAGAGTCGTAATCAATTCCTATCCCGAAAGCTCAACCATTTAATCATATATGCATCTAGAA
The DNA here is from genome assembly GCA_900128785.1 of Arabis alpina. Taxonomy (NCBI): domain Eukaryota; kingdom Viridiplantae; phylum Streptophyta; class Magnoliopsida; order Brassicales; family Brassicaceae; genus Arabis; species Arabis alpina. Next base: position 23,158,302 of record LT669795.1, read on the forward strand.
ATCATATTCTCCGCTTTTAAAGTTCTTGCTTTTCTTTAGTTTTTAGCTTTGCGACTAGAAACAAAACGCTTTTTATGATTGCTTTAACTTATTTTGAATGTTTTGTGGCTTAGTATTCTGTAACCATGATTCCTTGTGTTCGATCCCGTCTGTGCTACAATTGAGTCATGAGTTAAGTTTATTTGTGACATTTATTTCTGCTTGTTCTTGCATGCATAGTAAGAAAAGGACTCACCAATGTTATATGCATATAAGATGTGCTGGTCATATCATCAACTTGATAGTGAAGGATAGGTTGGCTGATGTGGATGAGAGTGTTATTGCAATACGCAATGCCATCTCCTATTAGGTCTGGAACAAATAGAAGAGAGTCCTTTGAGCAGAGGGTGGTTGGTAGAATGACGAGGAAAGATATCTCTGGGAGCTTTTCGTCAGCGCCGACCTCGTTTAATTTGAAGGTATATTCTGTGAGATATCGTCTTTTCAATATGAGGGATCGAATATGATCTAAATGCAAATCTGTTCAATTCTATTTTCAGTTTCGAGGAGTGACTTTGTGAGATTGGCTACGATCACATCTGTAGACAATCTACATATCGATAGAAAGCCCCAAGTCTCAGGTTTACAGAAAGTCTATACAATTCTCGATCAGATGTATGTGGTGAAATTAATGAAGTTTTCTTTTCGTCTAACGCAATATGTCATTATCTCTAACCCTCATAGACTTGATTAGTTTTAGTGGCGAATGGAAACCTAGGATAAAAAGTGTTCAGATCAACCTAAAACTTGGTAAGAATCTTCCAGACTTTATTATTTACCTGAATCAGAAATCAAATTGTCATTTGGAATTATGATATAAAAGTTATGGCTGTTTATTTGGAGGTGATATCTATAGTGTGAATATGTGACAGTCGGAGTAGAATTTGTATCTCGGCTTTTTCATAGATCTGATGAAGCTAAATTGTAAAGAGATTGGTAACCTTCTTAGCAGGGTCTCTGGAAATTATTGGTAAGTGCATAAATTGCCCTTTCTTAGCATGCATTTTAGTTAGATTTTGAGGCGTTTAGCTTAGGTTTTTACATGTTTTGTTGCATATCTTGTTCCTTTTAGATTAGATTGAGTTTAGAGTCCAAGTTCTTGTTTTCTTGTATTTGCATGCATATTTTGTCCATTTTAGGTACAAATGGAGCTTGGGATCAATTATGGAACAAGTGGAGAGAAGAATCAAGATTGAAGAATGAAGAACAAGAAAGTGAAGATCGAGAAGGCCTATGGATCGGCCAGAACTCAGTCTCTTGGTCGATCCATAGGACGTCTCGAAGTGCCAAAAGTCCTTGGTCGAAAATTGGCTCGTGGGCCGACCAGTTGGTCGATCCTTTGGTCGGTCCACAATGTCTCTCCTTCGTTGATTTTTGTAGTTGACCGGGTTTGACCCGGTTTGACCCGGTTTGACACGGGTACACTTCTATTTCTCTATAAACACTCTTCTTTTGATTAAAAACCCTAAGCTTTAGCCTCTCTTCTATTATCATTTGTGTAAAACCTAAAACCTATGTGTTTTTGATGATTTGAGGTTAAAGTCTTCACCTTTTATGTTTTAGCAAAGTTTAATCTTGTTTATTTACTTTAAGCTTTTCATTATGCATCATTTTAATCATGCTTTTTGTGTTTTAGTCATGATTAGTGAGTTGTTTCCTTAATGGATCTTGGGTAGGGAAGACTAAGGTTGATTCATGTTAGATTAGTGATGATAGGTTGTTAGTCTTTAATATTTTATTGATTAAAGAGCCCTTAATGCTAGTTTAGGAAGGAATTACCCCAAATCTAGATCATGGTCTTTTCATGACTCGAAAGTGTTTGTGAAAATGTCTAGAAGAACTTTAATTATGATTTACTCATCTTAGCCAATGGAAGTTGATGTCTAAGGAGTTTAGTAAGCTTTTATGAACATATCCTTAATGATTCTTATTTAATTTTTAACAAGATGGAAGTTTGTGTTAGATTTTGATTAAAGAATGGATTAATACCATAGAAGTGGGTTAATCTAGATTAAATGGATTCATGCTTTGACATTAGCTATCTTTAGTTGTTGTGCATCACTATCTTAACTTGTTTCAACCTAAATCAGTCACCTTTACTCAATATCCATGCTTTAATCTCACTGTTAATCAAGTTTGACTTTTGTTGACTTTTGTTGGCTTTTCCGTTGACTTTTGTTGACCTTTATTAAATTGTATTTTGAGTTAGTTTTACTTTCATTTATGCATTGCTTTTCTTTACTTTAGTGTTCTACATTGTTTAAGTTATTGCATTTTATTTATTGCACCATTTCATATTGTATTTTACACTTAGTAAATCGAAAATCACACCTTAAAATTGGATTCACCTAGCTTCATTAGTTTCTTGCATTCCAATTGCTTAGAAATCATTAATCCTTGTGGAAGAATGACCATTAATTACTACATTGATTTCACCATGCACTTGTGGTTAGTTCATTAAGGTTTTAAAACCCATAACATCTAGGTTGGACATTCATTTGCATTGTTCATCTCTACCTTTTTACGCTATCAAGTTTTTGGAGCCGTTGTCGGGGATTGATTGATTTTTTCGTTAGACTAGGTTTTTTTTTTTGATATTCAATCTATCTTGTTTGTCTCTTGGTATTGCTTGGTTTGTAGGTGCATGATAATAAGAAGCAAGAGTTTAGACAACTTTGATCTACGCATTGACATTAACCAAGTTGAGAAGTAAGCTAGATTAACATAAGAGAGGAAAGAGAACGTTTAGCAATGGAAGCTAACGTTGGTAATGGTAATGACGGTAATCGCCAAGTTAATGAAGTTGCAAGAAACGTGGATGGTAATGGTAATAGAGTACCCGTTCATGCTCCAAGAGAAGAAAGAAGGATTGGAGATTTCGATGAACCGTTCACCAATGGGACAAGAACCGGTATTCGCCCACCACATTGTGCTAACAACAATTGGGAGATCAAATCAAGTTTGATCAATATGGTACAAAACAACCATTTCTTCAGTTTAGCCTTGGAACACCCAATTAAGCATCTTGATAACTTTGATAGATTGTGCGGAACGGTGAAGATGAATGGCGATTCCGGAGATGTTGTGAAGCTTACCTTGTTTCCATTCTCTTTGGAAGACAAGGCTAGTCAATGGGAGAAGAGTGTAGTTACATCTTCCATCACTATTTGGGAAGAGTGTAAAAAGCGGGTTTTAACCAAGTTCTTCTCCAATAAACGCACCGCGAGAATTAGAAATGATATCACGAGCTTCAAACAAGGTCCAAACGAAGCTCTCTATGAAGCTTGGAAAAGATTGAAGGGTTACACTAGGTCTTGTCCTCACCATGGAGTTCCTATGGAAGCTCTACTTGGAATCTCTCATAGAGGGATTCAAGAGAAGAATTACTTAGCTTTGAATATAGAAAGTAATGGAGACTTTGGAAGCTTGACCATAGAAGAAGGAGAAGAGCTCATTGAGAATCTAGCTCAAAGCAATCAAAGCTACAATAGGGAGTATGATAGATCATCAAAGAACCTAAGAATGAGCTTAAGAGTAAAGGTCAAAGGATCAAGGAGATGAGTGATAAGCTAGACAAGCTTATCTTAGCTAGTATGAAGCAAGTCCACTATGTTGGGGATTTTGATGGAAACCAAGAGATGGTTGTTGAAGGAGTCCAAGAAGGACAAGAAGAGATATGTTACATTCAAGGTCAAGGGTATTATCAAAAAGAATTCAATCCTAACTATAGGTCTCATCCCAACTTGTCCTATAGAAGCACTAATGTGGAGAATCCCCAAGACCAAGTCTATCCACCTAAGCAACAAGCTTTCATTCCACAACAAGCTCAAGGATTTGTTCCTCAACAAGCTTTTGTTACTAAGCAACAATACTACTCTAATCAAGTTGCTCCTACCAATCAAGCCATTACCTCTACTCAATCCGCTTCTCAAGACCAAGAGCTCAAGGCGTTGGTTCAACGGGGTTTAGATGGACAAATCAAGAGTAATGCGGATATCGCAAGGAAGTTCCATGAGGTAAACACTAGGATTGATGGGATTTATCAAGAATTGGATGGCAAGATTACAAGTCTAGCTTCCCATGTTAAGACCATTGATGTGAAACTAGCACAATTCGCTTCTAGCTCAAAGGCACCAAGCGGTATTCTACCGAGTAAACCCGAGTCTAATCCTAGAATCAACATTTGCAATGTGCTGATCTTAGAAGAAGTTAAAGGATGGAGATCAAGGTATGGACCTTTGACTAAGGAAGATTATGAGGAAGATGAGCTTTACTTAGAAGGTTTAGCTAACCTATTAAAGCCTCCCCAAGAGATGAATGTTATTGTGAAGAAGGAACACTCAAGAAGGATTGAGTTGGTTAGAAAAAGAGCTATGGAAACTCCAAGCTATGAAGATAGGCAACATAAGCCTAAGCTAGACCTTCCAATACTGAATTTCACTAAGGCGGTTAAGAAGATCTTAGCTAGTTACAAGAAAGAGATGGAGGATATTGGTATCAAGTTTCAAAAGGAAGACGATTACAAGCGGATTGCTAAAGAGCGATAAGGGGAAAGGTTATGATGAAGTATCAAGCTAAAGGGGAAAGAGATAAACCAAGAACCCTTGAGAAGAAGTTCAATCCTGGAAAGTTTACGATTGCTTGCACACTTGGGAACTTGGAAATCGACGATGCGTTGTGTGACTCTGGGTCTAAGGTTAACGTGATTTCTCGTGAGATGATGGGAATCACAAAGCTCAAGAAGACCCCGTGCTCTCTCATCTTTGGAGATGCAACATGCAAACAACCACTTGGAGTCATTGAAGATTATTCTTTGAAGATCGGTAATTGTATTATACCGACAGATCTTATGGTTATGGAAATGAAGATGGCTAAGTCGCTCCTACTTATACTTGGTACACCTTTCTTGGCTACCACCGGAGCTAGTCTAGACTTTCTCCACATGAAAGCTCTATTGATGAATGTGGATCCTTACACTTACTATGATAGTGAACCTATTGAGGTTGGTATTTGTGGTATGGTCTCTAGTGAAGATGTTAAGAAGAAATGATGAGTCTAGAGACTAGTGAAGAGATCAAGAAAGTTGTGAAAGAAGCTCCCAAGCTAGATGATTACAAGGAGAGCTTAAATTTGTTTGATGGTGGCGGTATTGGATCGATGTTTGAAACGATTGAAGAGACGTCAATGGATATAGCTAACGAGCCTAATGGAGCAGATGGTAAGAGCTCCGAGATGTCCAAATAAAAGGTTAGAGACAAGCTCATACTAGAGCCTATAAAGAAAATCGGTGAGGAACTTAAGTGCAAAGCCGTTTGGAATGGCGAGCTTGGAAGTTTCTATAAAGCTAAGATCGTTTTCCCCACTGGTATGAACCAAAAAGAGATTGACAAGTGTAAGAAGGCAATGAAAGAAGCCTTTGACATTGATTTGGAGGATTGGGAACCAAGCAAGATTGATGGTTCTCCATTGATCTCCAAGTAGCGCTTTCATCAACCGTCAAACTTAGAGACGTAAAACAAGCGCACTTGGGAGGCATTCCCATGGTATCCTTTATACATATATCTTATGCTTTTTATTTATGTTTAGTATGTTTTTGGAGATTGATTTTGGTGTAGGACTCAAAGAAGATGATTGGGGAAGTATTGAATCAAGTTAGGAAGGTGAAAAAGACCAAGAAACTCGAAGGAATGCAAGGATCAACCAAACTAGTCAGTCTCTTGGTCGATCCATACGAGACTCCAAACGCGAAAAGTCCCTGCCCGATTTTTGGCCGCTGGACCGACCAGCTGGTCGGTCTACCAGGCCGATCTATACGAGCTCTCTAAGTGCCAGGTTTGACTTTTTCTCTGCGCGTTGACTCGGTCCAATTTTGGTTTAAACTGGTTTTCTTCAAGTGTTTTTAATCAATTTTGACCGGTTTAGTCTCTAAAAATCAGATTTCAAAGACCCTTCTCTTTCAAATTCAAACTATTTTGAATCTTTTAAAAATTCTTTAACATCTCTCTCTCTTACTTTACTCTTTCTCTAAAAGAGATTTTCAAAACCTCTCAAAATCAAGATCACTTTTCTCTCTCAAACTTTGAAAGAACTTTAAATTCACCATTTCTTTTGGATCTCCTCTACCATAATCTTTGATTATCACCAGGTATTCTCTCTTCCCTTTGCTCATTTCAATTACTCTTGAAACTCATGGATGCATACATGACAATCTTGTGGAATCTACTACCATTGGGTCATGAATTGAGTTGTTTTGTGGTTTAATATGAGTTATAATTGTTTGGGTAGTTGATTTCATATACAAATATGGACTATTGATGGTTGAATTTGAGTTTATATCATTTTAAGAGTTCTTGAATGTTGGAAATGCTTTAAAATTGAAATCTTTGGATGAAATTGAGTTTATTTATGAGTTTTGCTAATCAATTATTGCAATTAAACCTTGTTGGTACCTAGTATTCACTAGAATTGGAAAATTTATCAAGTTCAAGATTTGAGCTTTGGTAAATAGGTTTATTAAAGAATGGAAAAGTTAGAATTTGTTCAAAAATGAGTAGAATGGTCATTGAATATTGCTTGTTACATTGATTGATCCATAGTCTAGCCTTATATGATGCCCATTGTTAATGAACCTTTGATAATTGGCTAGACAAGTTGTGCTCTGATTGGAAAATGATTCTTATTTGGGAACATTTCTTTGTAGGATCAATCTAGCAACAATGACTACTGGAATTGAGAAGTTCGCGTTAAGTGTTGACGAGATTCGAATTGGTATCTTGAGCCAAGCGACGTATGAGGCTACAAGGTTCGCGTGTCCATTGTTTTTGGCTAGGAGTGGACTCAAAGACAAGGTTGAGGAGCTTTTAAGAAGAATGCAAGTAAAGAAACCTCCTAGAGTAAGCTAAAAAGTTTAAAGAAAGATTCAAAAGGCTTAGATCACTAAAAGGAAAGAGAGTTTGCAAAATCATGGGTAGAATTTAGGAGTTTTAAATCATATGGGTTGGGTTGAATGGAAGCCCTAATTTGTATGCATCAATTGTTCCATTTCTTCCTTGCTTTTACATGATGTTTTGCATTACTTTTCCTTGAGTGTGAGTCACCTAAAACGTTCTCAAAACCGCCTTGTCTTTCGCACTTGAACCTTCTTTTACCGAGCCTTGAACATTGTTTGATAGTTGATAAGCAAGACCATGCATTAGTCCTTAATGAATGTTAAATAATTGGTGGATAGAAAGGTATGTGAATGCTTGATCATTGAGTCTAGAGGCAAAAGATTGAAGTAGCGATAGATTGCGAGAAGATTGATTGAGTTTAAAGCGCTTAGCGATAGCTTTGTATTTTCTTAGGTGATGGTGTTGAATACTTTGTTTGAATCTCTTTGTTTTATTTTCTTCGTTTTCAAACCTCTTCATCGGTTTGTTCTCTTTGTTTGCTCGAGGGCGAGCAAAAGGCAAGTCCGGGGGAACTGATAAGTGCATAAATTGCCCTTTATAAGCATGCATTTTAGTTAGATTTTAAGGCATTTAGGTTAGGTTTTTACATGTTTTGTTGCATATCTTGTTCCTTTTAGATTATATTGAGTTTCGAGTCCAAGTTCTTGTTTTCTTGCATTTGCATGCATATTTTTTCCATTTTAGGTACAAATGGAGCTTGGGATCTATTATGGAACAAGTGGAGAGAAGAATCAAGATTGAAGAATGAAGAACAGGGAAGTGAAGATCGGGAAGGCCTATGGATCGGCCAGAACTCGGTCTCTTGGTCGATCCATAGGACGTCCCGAAGTGCCAAAAGTCCTTGGTCGAAAATGGGCTCGTGGACCGACCAGTTGGTCGATCCTCTTGTCGGTCCACAATGTCTCTCCTTCGTTGATTCTTGTAGTTGACCGGGTTTGACTCGGGTTGACCCGGGTACACTTCTATTTCTCTATAAATATTCTTCTTATGATTAAAAATCCTAAGCTTTAGCCTCTCTTCTATTATCCTTTCTGTAAAACCTAAAACTTATGTGTTTTTGATGATTTGAGGTTAAAGTCTTCACCTTTTATGTTTTAGCAAAGTTTAATCTTGTTTATTTACTTTAAGCTTTTCATTATGCATCATTTTAATCATGCTTTTTGTGTTTTAGTCATGATTAGTGAGTAGTTTCCTTAATGGATCTTGGGTAGGAAAGATTAAGGTTGATTCATGTTAGATTAGTGATGCTAGGTTGTTAGTCTTTAATATTTCACTGATTAAAGAGCCCTTAATGCTACATTAGGAAGTAATTACCCAAAATCTAGATCATGGTCTTTTCATGCCTGGAAGGTGTTTGTGAAAATGTCTAGAAGAACTGTAATCATGTTTTACTCATCTTAGCCAATGGAAGTTGATGTTTAAGGAGTTTAGTAAGCTTTTATGAACATATCCTTAACGATTCTTAGTTAATCTTTAACAAGATGGAAGTTTGTGTTAGATTTTGATTAATGAATCGATTAGTACCATGGAAGTGAATTAATCTATATTAAATGGATTCATGCTTTGAAATTAGCTATCTTTAGTTGTTTTGCATCACTATATTAACTTGTTTCAACATAAATCAATCACCTTTACTCAAGATCCATGCTTTAATCTCATTGATAATCAAGTTTGACTTTTGTTGACTTTTGTTGACCTTTATTAAATTTCATTTTTTGTTAGTTTTACTTTCATTTATGCATTGCTTTTCTCTATATTAGTGTTCTACATTGTTTAAGTTATTGCATTTTACTTATCGCATCATTTCATATTATCTTTTACACTTAGTAAATCGAAAATCACACCTTGAAATTGGATTCACCTAGCTTCATTAGTTTATTGCATTCCAATTGTTTAGAAATCATTAATCGTTGTGGAAGAATGACCCTTGATTACTACATTGATTGCACCATGCACTTGTGGTTAATTAATTAAGGTTTTAAAACCCATAGCATCTAGGTTGGACATCCATTTGCATTGCTCATCTCTACCTTTTTACGCTATCAATTATCTATGTGTCATCTCTGGTAGTTTGAGAGATATGATTTAAATATTGAGATCGTTTTATGCAACATTCATACCAGACCAGCCTATTGGGATGAGATGTTTGGACAAGGAGAGCAATCGAGCTGAATCTTTGCTGACATGTTAAGGACTTAGACCTAACTCTCCGTAGAAACAAAATCGATTTGAGATTGAAAAGCATAAGGAAGTGCAAAGTCAAAATTGTGACAGCAAATCTGTCCAAGAGCAATGTAAAGAGCACTGAGTTGTTCTTCTTCATTAAAGGTGCAAAGGTGAGTGGCAGGATCTTTTCATGTTATGCAATGGTTTCACGAGCCAAAGGTGGCGTACAAACTTTCGAGGTGACGGCCAGTTTAGTTCAAGTTGTCATGGATTTCATGTCGCGTTATGTTTATATATAACAGTGAGTTATGTGTCACGTTTGATGAAGAGTTTAATACATACACTAGCTATCTCCAAACTTGGTCTTTTTAACCAATTAACAATGTAGAAACTTGGTATAAATTGTGAATTGTATATTTTTTGGTGTTTTATTTTATCCTAGATTAGGACCCGCATTATATGCGAGTATTAGATGTTGAAATTGATAATCTATGTAGTTATGATACGTATAATTATATTTTAAATTAAAACCCGTAAAATTGTATTCTAAATCAAAATCCGTATAATTATCAATTTATTTATCAACAAATTGCATTTTGTTAACCGTAAGATAGAAAATAGAAATTAGTTTAAAGCACGAGACCTAGAGTTCAATTTGAGGGATCGATCTTCACATAATAGATGATTGGATTTGTAATTAGAATATCAGATAGCACCTAAACTTTGTGAAAATGACAAGGGCCATGAATGAGAATTGGTTTTACATTAATTATTGTTTCTAACTGGTCAATGTGTACTCATAATGTGAATATTCAAGTGTAGATATCAATAGTTTGATTTCAACAATGATTAGAATATTATCTTGGTCCTAATTTTTTTTGTCGGAAAAGAAAGTGCTAGTATTTAAAATAAACAATCGATGTAAATTTAGGGGTGGGCAAAAACCCGGAATAGAAAACCGAACCGAACATACACCCGAAGTTCAAAAAGGAGTTATGTTCATACATCCATTACTCCTTTAATATCCACAACATCATACTACAAGAAAACAGATGATTAAGGACGAAAGTTAAAAACATCATACTTTTATCGTTATGTAACGACATGTTAAGGACATATAAGACATAGAAGGAAGTAGTGCAAAGTATCCCAAAATCCTTTCTTTCATACAAACTTGAATCAAATGGTAAATTAGAAAGGCTAATATGGTTTTTCATTACATATTTATAAAGCCCATTTTGAAAGTGCCAAGTTCCGTCTATGTGCTTGAAAGGCTCCTTTACTTCAATTCTCTTTGATGTGCTTAGTGATGCTCTTAGTTGCTTCCTTTGTTTAAGTTTTGTTTCTGGTTGTATTTGAAGTTTCGTTTTCCTCTTTTGGACTTTGTGGTTCGAATGTATTCATTTCCGTTTCAGATGGCAACAGATGAGATTTTATCCTACCTGTCTATACCTAATTCTTTTTTTAACACTTGATTATCAGGAAATCTATTACATTAGCCATAGATCTATACCTACTTTGTAACACCAGTTTTTAAATTACCAGTTTTTAGTTCAATTTAATCGACAATATGGAAAAAAGGGTGCCATGTTGTGCTTTATTTGGGCTTGGCCCATTCCATTCCGATGAATTCTTGACATTGAAATACAAGATAGTTCGATTACAAAAGAAAAATACACCGAGGACAAATGTCTCGAAGTAACTACATATTTCATTGTGCTCAAGGAAGTGTCTTTGCGTATGAAAAATAGTAAACTAAAGCTTTTGAATCTAAAGATCAACGGCGGGCGGAATGTCGTCGACAGTGAGATCTACACCATCATCCGGTAAATCAGATCCGAGCGGTCCTAGTATCCCTTCAGAACTCAGCGTCAGTCCGCTCTGCTCCAAACATACAACATTAACTTTATTATCCTCCACCAAACGAAACCTTCTCAAGTGATTTATCCCAATTCATCTTCAACAAACCAAACCCCCAACAGCAATTAACGAAAAGAACCACATAATTCTCGAAATTCCAAGAACTCATTTCTGGTATTTGATGTAAATTGCAAAAGTCCTAGATGGTTACTAAATATGTACACCAATTGTTGGAGCTTGAGTAAAAAAGATAAGACATCAACAGGAAACTGAGAGGCATTTGATAAAACGAGGCGAGGTACGCAGCTAATCATACCTCAGGTTGGAAGCGGAGCATGTCTGCACGAGCCATCGCTTCTGCTTGCGCAATTCTCTGTCTGAACGTCTGAGCCATCTCCTCAGCCTTGAGACGACAGAAAAAGTAGAAAAAAGGAATGAGACGAAAGAGGTAATTGGAGAGGAGAGTATTTCAATGGAAAGACTGTTACCTTTTCGAAGACAAGTTTTGGGTTGCGGATCATATCACCGGGTGTTGGCTCCAGCTTCTTGGTGGAGAGACTTACTCTTCCTCTATCACGGTCATGGCTCAGTATCATAACCTGCAAGATTATAAGTTACAGACTATTGTTTAAACATGTAAAAATGAAAAGATTTTAAGAAAATCGGTGGAAGACCTTGAGAGTGTCACCGGGCTGAAGAACAGTTGCGATATCTGAGACACGATCATGACTGATCTGACTGACATGAAGAAGCCCATTGATTCCTCCAATGTCAATGAAAGCACCATAGGGTTTCAAGCTCTGAACAACACCGAGGACCACAGATCCGATTCCAAGCTGAGCTTGGCTGTCTGCTACAGCTTTACGGTTGCTGAGGACAAGCTTAGTCTGTTCCTCATCAACCTCCACAAACTTGAGAGGTATTTCTTTTTCAAGAAGCTCTTCAGCTGCTGCTTTCTGACAAAATCGTAGGAAAAAACACAGCATCATAAAGCATGCTACGAAAAGCTACTAGTTGATTATCCTTAGAATCTTTACGGACCGATGATATTTGTGAAAAGGGCACAAAGCCACGAAGACCCTCGACTAGAGCCACCAATCCACCTTTGTTAGCACCAATAACCTAGGCATATAATCGGAGTGGTGAGCTAGTAACGAGGTAGATGACAAGAGTAGGAAAGAAGTTGGAAGCGTACCTTAGCCTTGACAACGACATCCTCAGCCTGAAGCTGCCTGCAGCGTTCCCAAGCAAGTTCGTATTGGATCATCCTTAAGCTCAATAGCAAACTGTCATCATTTTCGTTTTCACCGATAATGACAAACTCTTGAGTCATACCAGGAACAATACCGGCTTCTTCCACATGCTTGATTCTATGAATGCACGCCTGTTCAACCGACAAGTAGGCCGATGACTTTGCAGAAATGTCAACTAATGCACCGTTTGCGTCAGTCTTGAACACCGTTCCTTTTACCTGAACAACCCACAAATGATACAGAATCAACATTTTATCAAATTAGTCTGCATATTCCCACAATTCCACTACAAACCCTAGTGCCGATCTCCGAATTGAAGTCGTATTGTTCGATAGCAGCTGCGAAATCGTCCACAGTGAAAGCCACACCTTCCATGGGAGCAGTTCGACATCGCTCATAAGCGTCCTCGAACATCTTCTTCAGCTCCAGCCGCTCCCTTGTCTGCCCGCTCGACATCGCAACGGCGGCGACAATGGTCGGAGAAACGGAGCCGGATTTGTTCTGAGGAAAGTTCTTCGCGGCTCTCCTCGATAACCTAGACGACGAAGAGAGTGGAGAGCACCTCAGGCCCGTGAATTGCTGAGCCAACGACGCCATTGTTTGCTACACTCGAAGCTTTATCTTCTATTGGCTCCTGCGTCTCTTTAGTAGATAAGAGAGATATATGTATGTACAAAGGAGTAGAGACGATGATGATGTGGACTCCAACTACGTGCCGTTTATTTCCCATCTAAACAGCGTGACGTTTAATGCCAATCGGCCCCAAACAAGAAATGCCAAAATTCCATTACTTTTTTCTTTGGGGTCATTTCATTAGAACAAAGTCCAATATGCCCAGCCTCTCTGCCTATCCGTTATCTTGGTATGCCCCTTTGTACTAGGAGATTGATCATTCTTCACACATATAAGGAACAAAAGGTAAACGTCGATACACCTTTTGACATCGGTTATTTCCGGTATTGTTAGCTTCTAGACATCAGCATTCATGCTACCTAAGCAAGTAATTAACGGTTATCTCCGGTATTGTTAGCTTCTGGACATCAACATTCATATGTAATTAACGTTTATCTCTTTTATTGTTAACTTCTGGACATCAACATTCATGCTACCTAAGCAAGTAATTAAGCGTGTTAATACTATTTTGAGTGCTTTCTTTTGGCATGGTTCATCAGAAACAACAAGAGGAGCAAAAGTTAAATGGTGTAATATTGTTATACCTAAGCAAGAAGGAGGGTTAGGTATGAAAAGTGTAAACTCTTGGAATAAAACATGTGGCTTAAAGTTGATTTGGATGTTGTTCTTTAAACCTCGGTCTATTTGGGTGGCATGTATACAAAAAAAATATTTATCACACTCTTCATTTTTGGACATTCAATGAGCAGAATTATCGTTTTTCTTGGATGTTCTGGAAACTTTTACAATTGCGACCCATCGCTTACTCATTTCTCAAGATTAAAATAGGTAATTGGGACGGCACATTTTTTTGGTGGGATCCATAGACACCTTTTAGCTCATTGATTCATTATCTTGGTCATGATGGATCTTCTTGGCTTGGTATTCCGCTCTTCTCAACAATCAGTGATCTTATCTCTCTAGAAAGGTGGAGCTTACCACCTGTAAAGACTGAAAATCATGTTAATCTTCACACCTTTATCACCACTCTCAATCTAAATTTGATGTGTGATCAACCGACCTCGTTAATTGATGGTGAGGTACAAAATTCTTTCTCTTCTAGAAAGACATGGTCTATGATTTGAACGGTTTTATGGTATGCGGGAGTATGGCACAGAGCCAGAATCCCTAAACACGCTTTCTCGGTTTGGCATTTTGTTTTAATCGCAACCCAACATTAGACTGTTTACATAAGTGGGACTGTGATGTCGAACAAACGTGTCTATTGTGTGGGCTGGAGAATGAATCAAGGAATCACCTATTCTTTGAATGTTCTTTCTCAAATGAAATATGGAAAGCTTCGGTGTATGGATAAAGTCCTTTTTTTCATTCCCCCTTTGGTTTGGGATGATATCTTACGATAGTTACCGACGGCAATCCAGAACAAGGAGCTTTCTCTAGTTTTGCTACAAGGTTAGCAAACTTGTATCTTTGAAATTTGGTTAGAACGAAACCGTCGTTATCATAATGGCCTTTCTCTGCCTCCTAGAAGAACCTTTTTCAAAATTCTCTCTGTTTTTTTGAACAAGGCGCAAAGTATCGAAAAATCAGTACCAGATCGTGGCTCACTCTTGCCTTGCTGGGCACGTCCATATTCTTTCTAGTTTCCGCCACCTTGATTACAGCAAATACTTCTTCATGTATATGCATTGTCTATATCATTGCCTCGTAATGAATTGGAGCTTCTATTTTCTTCTAATTTTGGGGTGGTTTCTAGAATAACTCAAAAATTCAAGTCAATTACAATTATAAACCTCATTTTCTCTCTCATAATTTTTTTTCCAAATAAACCAAAACATTCATCTGATTTGCGGAAATGCCATTACATCTGAATTTTTTTTTTTTTTTAAATCAGACTTTTGATCTCTCAAACAAACACCCAAATATATCAACTTATTTACGAAAATGCCATCACCATCAAGTTTCATAACCACCATGAACAACCAAATTGAAGCTCTTAAATGCTTCTCCATCTGATTTTCGTGCATAAATACATCACAAACGAACTCATAACTTCTTCAACTACCATTTCATCTCCAATTTCATCCAAAACACTATGTAAATGAGCATTTGAAAAATTCTCTCACTCACAATCTCTTGAATTTTAGTGGTTTTTGCGATATAACGTCTGGGCTTCGAAGTTAACAGTTAGAGTAAGAATTTTATGTGTTTAAACGAGCTAAAAACCGAGATCTACGGCGAAACAGAGCTAAAAATCATATTTTCCGATATGGTTCAGAAGAGTAGACTTCGTCGGACGTCTGCTGGTCAATGAGAGGTTAGATTTGCAATTGACTTGTTTCATTTTTTGACGAAGACTTCTCATAGAAGTCTGCTTCTTCTCCTTTATTCTCCTTTGACAACAAAAAAAAAATCAGTGGACTGCACGGGAAGTCTACTTAAAAAATGGGTTAGTTTCGCCTTTGACCAAAATGTTGACTTTTTTAGAGCAGACTCTGTAAGCGATGCTAAAAGTAGACTTCCATCAGAGTCTGTGATATATCATGGTTTTTACCGGTTTTTGACCATGATATAAGTCTTTTTATCGAGTCTTTTCGTTGTATTTCGAGTCTTTTTAGTATCTTAACAGGTTATTGCACGTGAGAAGTTTATTTGGTGAATACGGTGCATTTTGGAGCGTAAACGAGATTGGAGTCGGATTTGCAAGAAGAGAAGCTGAAATGAAGCACCCTGTCGATCGACACACCTGGTGGTTGTCGATCGACAGCGACGTTACAGCCTGTCTATCGACACACCATGTGGTTGTCGATCGACATGTACTTCGCAGAGGACGACCTAATACGTTTTAAAGAAGAAAATTTGCCAGTTAATGGGCCGGAAGTTGCAATAAACCGTCATAAAAAGCCCACCACGAGTTTTTCTTCTATAAATAGTTTATTTTAGGGTTTTTAATCATTACTTTAGATTTTACTTAACAAAGTTTAGAGAGCTTAGGAGAGATTTTCGGGAGACAAGTTTACTACATTCTTTGAGATTCTTCGAACCCTATTGTACTTATTCTTATCCTCTTTTTTATATGCATTATTATTCAGCTATGATTTGCTTTGCTGTCATGTCTGAGTAGTTTGCTTGTTAGGTTTAGGGTGATTCGAATGGAATGATGTTGAATTGTTAGGTTAAAGTCACTTGTTAGGATGATCTGTTAGGTTCTTCACCTAGATTGCTTCAACTCTGGTTTAGGATTCGCGACCCTGAATTTGGATATCTTAGGTTGATAGATTGACACGAAAGTGTAATTGATTAGCCAGAACTAGATCTTAGGTGAGCAAAATTACTTATTCGCAAAGAAATTTGGTTTAGGAATTTTGTGAACAAATTGGACTTGAATTTAAAGCTTGTTTAAATTGACTGAATTCGCAAAGAAATTTGGTTTTCTAGAGTTTAGGCATAGTTAGTTTTCGCAACGACAGTTGGTTAATTATACATTAGTGTTCCAAGTTCTAGAACGGTTCTTAATTAAATCCTGACTTTGTTAAAACTACAATTCTGATTCATCCTGAGAATTACCCAAAAGCCTAGGTCTTTGTTTAATTGAATTTTAAATCAACAATCTTGCGTGTTACCAATTTCTTTTGTCTTTTATTTCACATTTTTTACTTAGCTCAATTCGAAGTCAATATTCCTATCGTTTGATTTGACTCCCAGTGATTCGACCCCTACTACGACGACCTCTTAATTTGAGAGAGTAGCTCATGGTAAATTTGAGCATATCAAATTTTAGCGCCGTTGCCGGAGAGTCAAAATCTTCCATAGGATTTTGATTCTAGAATTGAGACTAAGTTTTCTTTTTATTTTTGATTTCTGTTCTTTTATTTTTGGTGTTTCAGGTTTATGCCTTTTAGGAGAACCAGAAGCAACAAGGATAAAGAGTTAGCAGGTTTTGTTCCAGAGTTAGGAGTTTTGGAACGAGAAAACAGACGACAAGCAAAGCAAGCTAAGATGGTTAATCGTGCTTTGGTAGTTGTTCCGAACGCTCAGGGGGAGTTGTTCGACAGAGAAGGAAATCGGTACAATGAGCATGGAGATCGAATTGATGAGGCTGGTAATGTCATTGTGATGGCAGATGAGGATGACGATGCGGTTGCAGCTGAACGAGCTGAGTTTGCTCGTCAACGGGCTGAATGGGAGCGCCAGCGCGCTGAGTTTGAACGTCGAGACCGGGCGAATCGTAGGACTCAGGAGGCAGTAGTTGACCAACGCACTTTGGGAGACTACTACCGTCCTGAAGAGCACTACGCCAACAGGGCAGCGATTCGACCCCCTAGATTTGAGCGAAGGGATTTTGATTTGAAGCTTGCATACTTCTCTCTAGTGGCTCAACATGAGTTCCATGGGCACCCATCAGAGCACCCCATGGATCATCTTGAGATGTTTGAGGATCGTGCGTCTAGCATCAAGGCTAACAACGTGTCTGAAGACTACATTATGTGTAAGCTCTTCCCATTTTCTCTTGCTGGAGAGGCAGCCTCTTGGTTGAAGCAGTTGGAGCCAGGCTCACTGACTACTTGGAGAGATACCAAGAATGCTTTCCTGAGTCACTTCTATGATGAGTCACGCTCAGAGGATCTACGAGCTAAGATTTCAACGTTCGTTCAGAATTCGACAGAATCTTTCAAAGCTGCGTGGGAAAGGTTCAAGGGATATCAGAGAGACTGTCCTTATCACGGGTTTACAGAGGTTCAGTTGCTGGGTATTTTCTACAGAGGAATGGATTGGCGACATCAGATGACTTTAGATGCTTCGAGTAATGGGAACTTCAAAACCAGGTTTCCTGCTGATTGCCTTGAGCTCATCAAGAACGTGTCTACTAGCCATAGTACAAAGAAGATCGATGAGGAAAGGAGAAGAGAAGCTGGTCAAACAGGTGGAGCTGAGATTGCTGAGGTTAAGGCTAAGATAGATTCCATGCATAATCTTCTGGTGAACAAGAAATCAGTTCATTTTGCACAGGAAGTTGACACTTTCTATCAAGATAAAGATAGAGAGCAGGAAGATGTTAATTACATCAACCAGAATGGCTACCAGAATCAGCGATATGGGAATCAATCAGAGAACAAGGGCTACAACAACTACAATCAGAAGAGTTCGTTCTCAGGAACTCCAGGTTCTCCAAGCTATGCTTAGAAGTCGAATTTTCAGAAACCATTTGGTAGCAACAACAACCAAATGACTTATGGATCTACGTCATACCAGCCAATTCCCTCTAAATCTTCAGAAAATGACGTAAAAGGTATGTTCGAACAGCTTCTTGAGGGGCAACAAACACTAACGGTAAATCTCAATGGGAAGGTTGACGGGCTCTACACAGATCTCAATGGGAAGATCGACAGTCTCTGCACAGATCTCAATGGGAAGATCGGCAGTCGCTGCACTGATCTTAATGGAAAGATAGAAGCCCTCAATATTCACATGAAGAAGTTGGACACTCAGGTAGCTCAGACTGCAGAGAACACGAGAAGACAAGATGGGTTTCTTCCTGCCAGAACTGATACAAATCCTAAGCAGCATGGTGTAGCAGCTATTAGAACCAGAAGTGGTAAGGTTATCGAGCCAGTGCTCAAGAAACGACTCTCAATCGAACAGTTGGACGAGCTTGAAGATGTTGAGGATCAAGAGTTGTTTGTCCCGGATGACCTGTCGATCGACAGACACAAGACCTATCGATCGACAGGGGCAGAAATTGCTAAGGAAAAAGTAAATCCGGAAGACCTGTCGATCGATAGACACAAGGAGTGTTGATTGACAGGGGCAGAATAGTGTTGTCGATCGACATACCCAGCGGTTGTCGATCGACAGGTACCCCAGACGGACCAGAACCAGATTCTGCCTACTGAAAGAGTGTACAAACCGAAGATACCTTATCCTAGAGGTCTTAAGAAGTCTAGACAAGAGCTTGAGGAAGCTAAGTGTAAGGAAATCATTGACAAGATCACAGTTGAGATGCCATTGGTTGAGGCAATAAGAACTTCTCTGGTTATTCGCCGATATGCGAAGAAGTTGGTTACTAAGAACTTGTGCGTTGAAGAAGGGGTTGCTATGATCACAGAACAAGTGAGTGCTATGATTTTGAATAAGGTTCTAAAGAAGCTAGCTGATCCGGGAAGCTTTGTGTTGGATTGTTTCATTTTATCGGATAGGTTTCCGCGGTCTTTGTGTGATTTAGGTTCTAGCATCAACTTGATGCCTCTTTCAGTTGCTTTAAGTCTTGGCATGACGGATTTCCAGCCTACAAGGATTTCTCTTATCCTTGCCGACAAATCAGTTAGAGTGCCAGAAGGGGTATTGGAAGATGTTCCAATCAAGGTTGGAGACTGTTTGATTCCTGCTGATTTCGTGGTTTTGCAGTATTGTGAAGAACCTAAGGACCCACTTATTCTTGGACGTCCATTCTTAGCTACTGCTGGTGCTATTATAGATGTAAGAGGAGGCAGAATTACTGTAAGTGTGGGGGATTTGGAAATGAAGTTCGATATGGACCAAGTAATTCAGAAACCCACCATTGATGGCCAGACATTCTATGTGGATACATTGGATGATATCACTCATGAGGTTTTTAACAAAGACTATCCCATTGATCCATTGGAAAGGACTTTGGTAAATTATGTGGTTGAAACTGGACAGCTTGACGATGCTTCAAAAGGGTATGCTAAGTTGATGAATGACAGTGAGTTAGTGAAGCAAGTGGTTGCGAATGTGGAACTGGTTGGAGTTTCCAAGAAATCAGAAAGGGTAAGTAACTGGAGTGAAGAAAAAGCTCCAAAGATCGAACTCAAACAATTACCAGTAGGACTCAAGTATGCTTTCCTTGGCCCTAATTCCACTTATCTTGTTATTGTTAGTTCAACTTTGAACAATATTGAGCAAACCTTGTTACTAAGTAAGCTGCGCAAGTATCGCAAAGCTGTTGGGTATTCTCTTGATGATATTGCAGGGATTTCGCCAGACTTATGCATGCACAGGATTCTCCTTGAAGAAGGGGCAAAGACATCTGTTGAGCATCAAAGAAGGCTGAATCCGAACCTGCAAGAAGTGGTAAAGAAAGAGATTCTGAAACTATTGGAAGTTGGGATCATCTATCCTATTTCAGATAGTCCTTGGGTTAGTCCGATTCATGTGGTTCCTAAGAAAGGTGGGGTTACAGTGGTCAAGAACGAGAAGAATGAGCTTATTACTACCAGGACAGTGACAGGGCACAAAATGTGTATTGATTACAGGAAGCTCAACGTTGCCACTAGGAAAGATCATTTCTCTTTGCCTTTCACTGACCAGATGCTGGAAAGGCTTGCGAATCATCCCTACTACTGCTTTTTGGATGCATATCGCAGAATGCCATTTGGATTATGTAACGCTCCAGCTACTTTTCAAAGATGTATGATGTCGATTTTTACAGATATGATCGAGGATTACATGGAAGTCTTCATGGATGATTTCTCAGTCTACGGGTCTTCTTTCAAGGATTGTTTGGGTAATTTGGAGAAGGTACTTGCTAGATGTGAAGAGAAACACTTAGTGCTGAATTGGGAAAAATGTCATTTCATGGTGAACAGTGGCATTTTTCTTGGACATAAAGTGTCAGAAGCTGGAATTGAGGTAGATCGTGCCAAGATTGAAGTTATGATAAGTCTGCAGCCACCTACTTGTGTGAAATCTGTTAGGAGTTTTCTTCGACACGCTGGTTTCTACAGGAGATTCATTAAGGATTTCTCCAAGATAGCTCGCCCACTTACCTCCCTGCTTTGTAAGGATGTCAAATTTGTATTTGATGCTGATTGTCTTGCTGCCTTTCAACAGATTAAGCAGGCTTTAGTGAGTGCTCCAATTGTGCAACCTCCCGATTGGACACTTCCCTTTGATGTTATGTGTGATGCTAATGATTTCGCAGTTGGGGCTGTTTTGGGTCAGAAAAAGGACAAGAAGCTTCATGCCATTTACTACGCTAGCCGGACTTTTGATGATGCTCAGAAGAATTATGCTACTACAGAAAAAGAGTTGTTGGCAGTAGTGTTTGCGTGATCATTCTAAGGTGATTGTGCACACGGATCATTCAGCACTTAAGTACTTGATGCAGAAAAAGGATGCTAAGCCGCGGTTGTTGCGATGGATTCTTCTCCTTCAAGAGTTTGACGTTGAGGTTAAAGATAAGAAAGGTGTTGAAAACGGAGTCGCGGATCATCTTTCAAGGATTCGGATCGAGGATCACGTTCCTATTGATGATTTCTTCCCAATAGAGGGATGCAACTTCGTTGAAAGTGGTCCTCCAAGCTGAAAATCCACGGATTTCCAGAAAACCAGAGGACCTGTCGATCGACAGACACTATGAGTGTCGATCGACAGGCCCATAACAGAGCTGTCGATCGACAGACACTGTGGTTATCGATCGACAGCCTCTGTACAGAGCTATAGAACGCCTTCCACAAATCATCTCCGACGCAGTCCAGGCCCACATTTCACCATCTCTGCATCTATTCGTCCTTGGTACGCTGATATTGCCAATTATCTAGCTGCAGAAGATATGCCAAGTGATCTTAAAGGTTATGAAAAGAAGATGTTCATCCGAGAACTTCGTAGATACTATTGGGATGAACCTTATCTCTACAAGTTTTGTTCTGATGGTATTTACAGAAGGTGTATTGCTGAACCTGAAACTCAAAACGTGTTGTTCCACTGTCACGGGTCTGATTATGCAGGATACTTCGCTTCATTCAAGACAGCCTCCAAAGTTCTTCAAGCGGGTTTCTGGTGGTCTACATTGTTCAAAGATGCTCACGCCTTTGTCAAGCAGTGCGATGCTTGTCATCGAAGAGGGAAAATCAGCAGGCGACATGAAATGCCTCAGAACTTTATATTGGAAGTAGAGGTTTTTGATTGTTGGGGCATTGATTTCATGGGACCTTTTCCATCATCTTATGGAAACTCTTACATCTTGGTTGCTGTGGATTATGTATCCAAATGGGTAGAGGCTGTTGCTAGTCCAAAGAACAACTCGGGGGTGGTTATTAAGCTGTTTAAAACAATCATTTTCCCGCGATTCGGAGTGCCTCGAGTTGTCATTAGTGATGGAGAAACGCAATTTATCAACAAAGCTTTTGATCGTTTGTTGGCTAAGTATGGAGTTCAACATCGTGTAGCTAGTCCTTATCATCCTCAGACAAGTGGACAAGTTGAAGTTTCCAATCGTTAGATTAAGGAAATTTTGGAGAAAACTGTCAATGCTACAAGAAAGGATTGGTCTGCAAAGCTGGATGACGCACTCTGGGCCTATCGCACTGCGTTCAAAACACCACTTGGCACTACTCCTTTTCATCTACTTTATGGGAAAGCTTGTCATCTTCCACTGGAACTTGAACACCGAGCAGCTTGGGCAGTGAAACAGTACAATTTCAACATCAAGCCTGCTGCAGAAAGACTTCTGATTCAGTTGAACGAGTTGGATGAGATTTGACATCATGCTTATGAAAACTCCAAGTTATACAAAGAGCGGACTAAAGCGTATCATGACAGGAAGATCGTACCCCGAACTTTTGAACCAAATGATTAGGTACTCCTGTATAACTCTCGTCTAACTTTGTTTCCTGGAAAGTTGCGTTCTCGGTGGTCAGGTCCATTCACCATCAAGGAAGTCCGACCACATGGAGCTGTTGTGCTTATTAGCCAAGAAGGCCAAGAATTCACTGTGAATGGCCAAAGGGTGAAGCATTATTGGGCGAAAGCCGAAATTCCGGATGGGCACATTGTGTCACTGGATGAAGCACCCGCTGTCTAATTTCACACATAGTCAAGCTAAAGACTGAAAGCAAGCGCTTAGTGGGAGGCAACCCACTCGTAAGTTTTTGTACCAAATTTGTTTTTATTTTCATTTTCTACTAACTTCCGTTGCGTTTTGTTTCAGTTGAAAAAAAAAAAAAAAATCGGGAAGCCTGTCGGTCGACAGACCCTATGCATGCCGATCGACAGGTCGGACGGAGACACCAAGGTAAGTTTCCTATTAAGACCGCTCGACAGACCACTCGACACAAACACTTTTTCTCCTAACTCTCTCAAATCTTCATAGTTTTGAGCGAATTTTGGTTCTAATTTGTTCTAAATTTCTTCCTCTTTCCAATTCTATCACTTATTCTCTCGATCCACAATGGTATGTACCCAAAATCTCTTGTTCTTGGTTTCGTTTTTAATGGAGAATTTAGGTAAAAATTGGGTTCGATTTAGATTCGTTCGTGGATTGGGTTGATACTAGTAATGTTTTGGAATAGATTGTGGTTGTTTTTGCGTATGAAATTTAGGGAATTGCAGGGTTTATATGTTTACTCGACTGCCTGATTTTTGCAGCCCTGTCGATCGACAGTGGTTGTGGTTGTCGATCGACAGGCTAGTTATAGACCAGTCGATCGACACACATAAGACCTGTCGGTCGACAGATCCTTTTCACACGACTTGATTTCACTAATTTCTGCTTTGTGTGTTTGTGTTTGATGGTTTTGCAGATGGCTAAGCGATCCAGGACCAGAAGTGTTAACCCGTGGCCTAAGCAAGAGGGGGAGAGGATCCAGATTGGTCGACAATGGAGAGATTGTCCAGAAGTCGTTCTTACCAAACCCGAAGTTGTTACCAGGCGGATTAAGGTGACTTGGGATGACTATGATTCCCTCTTCTACAATTAGTGGTTGAGTGTACGCATGAAGCCTACACGTATTGCGGATCGACATGCTTTGAGGGAGTTGGGTATTTATGACGAGGTTACACGTTTACTGGACCGTAGCGGTTTGGGTCGCATCACCACCACACATCATGACCTATATCCCTATTTGGTGTACAATTCGGGTTTTCTACCCCACGGATGTTGCGCAAACCGAAGGAAATGGGACACTGACTTTTATGATCGAAGGAGTCAGATACAGGCTGAGCATCAGGGATCTTTGTGATATCTACGGGTTTCCACCGGAGAGAGAGACAACGTCATCCTACCTCCTGCATTTTCAGAAATAAAGGGTTTCTGGCGTTTGTTTGGCGCTGGTGAGTTCTCAGGAAACAAAGTCTCTCACACTGACATTCGCCACCCCGTTCTCCGTTATGTGATCCGCCTTCTCTCCAACACTGTTTTATACCAGAACGAGCCTGGAAGGACTCGCCATGATGAGCTTTTGGCTCACTACTATCTCATCTCAGAGGACATTACCTGGCAGTCCTATGGTGATCTCCTCCGGGATCTCAGCTGGGGAGCCATTTTAGCTGAGCGTTTGTTGGAACAGAAGAACACCCCGTTTACTCTCAAGTCGGGTAACTCATTTCGCGCAGGTAGCCTCATTACTCCTATCATGAGGTTCTGTGGCATTGACTGTGAGCGTTACGGTGCAATTCGCATACCGTGCTCCATGGACAACAGGCACATGGTGAGTGCCACTTGGATTGGGGGTGATCACCAGTGGCTCATCCGCGATGATTCCAGAAGACAGTTTCAGGTCCTTCTGCCGCTTCCAGAGTTGACAGATATCAGGGCTGGCTCCGATGCACTTTACTTCCTACCTGATTGGCGCCAGCCTGTTGTCAGTAGACGCACCACTCGCCGAGTCTCTTCGAGCCGCAGGGGTTCTTCCTCAGCTACAGCTGCCGCTGGTTCTTCTTCCTTCACTCGTCATTTAGCACCTCCGCCTCAGGTTGACATGGATCCAGTTCAGAGATGGATCGTCACGAGCATTCAGACTCTTTGGGATGCGTTTGCTGATTTGTCTCGCTGTGGTTGTGTTCGCCCGCGTTCACCGACTCCTCCACCAGCTGGTTCTCCACCTGCAGATGATGAGGATGCAGAGATCGACGAGTATGATGATTAGTTCGTCTCCCTTTTATCCCGATTCACTTTTTCTTTCTTTTTCTTTTCACTTAAGTCCATTTTTCCTTTCTTTGAGCCAGTTTGTTCTTTGTTTATGTTTGATTTCTCAAGACTTGTGAAACTTGTTGTTTGCGACTCTATGCTGTGTTATTTGATCGTGTTTTGTTTTAGTGATCTTCAGTTTTTCTTTAGACTGTTCCAACAACAGAAGCCGTAACAGCCTCGATCTCAGAATTCTGAACAGCTTGTCGATCGACAGACGTAGTGGTTGTCGATCGACAGCCCCGAGAAGCCCTGTCGATCGACACACAGGTCAACAGAACAGGTCCAAATTTTCTCGTTTTCACAACTTCTCTGACTTTTTCTTTTTCTTCTCACCAATCTCAGATTTAATAACACTGGGGACAGTGTTGTTTAAGTCTGGGGGAGGTAGTTGCTAACATAGTTTTCTATTTTGGAGTCAAAAATTTGTTTTTATTGAATCAAAATGTAGGGAATAATGATCTTTCTTAGGAATAAAGCTTAGTTTTTAAAACTTTTAGCTGTTGCGATGAAGCCTTTGGATGGAACGTATTCGAAACCAGATGATAGTACAGGTTCCCCTCTTATCGCAATTTGCAGAACGAAGTAGATCAAACTCCAGACTAGCACACTTGATCTCCATATTCGCTATATTCTCTTTGATGATATCACGACAGTAATCGATCCAACATTCAGGACTCCTTATTCTCTTTACCACTCTTTGTTGATCTTGAATGGCCAGCTAATTTTTAGTTGGTACCCCACCCCTAACCGTAACCTTTTGTTCAAGCCTCATGCGATCTCTTTTCCTTTAGTTTTATGTGCAAGCATGTGTATAAACTCCGGAGAGAAAGAGGTCCGACGCAGTTTTTCATTCACAAAAATTGCACAGAAAAAGGAATTGGTTGGAGTACTTTAAAATGAGCAGCAATGCTAAGCATTCCTTGGGACTTGATACACAATAATGGTAATTTTCGAGACTAACATCTTTGTAAAATCGTTTTCCCCCTTAGAGTCTTGAAAAAAAAAAAAAAAAATTCTTAATTTGCTTTTATTTCAAAAAATAGTAAGGAAAAGGGAAATGATTATTTAAATAAGTCTCTAGCTTCAAAAGAAAATCCCAAGGAATGAGAAGGTTGGATGTGGATAGTGGAACATGTTATTGTATGAAGATGTTTGGTTCCTGATAACGTTTTGGAGGAGGGAGTGCAATGTGAATCAGAAACTGTGGGCATCAACTGGATCCGACTCTCTCTTGTGATTATGCATAATGTCTGCATCCACCAAATAAAATCCGGTAACCCAAAACACTCTTTAGCTCCACTTAAACACAAAAGCCTTTAACGTCACACCTAGCCCTTTTACTTGGTTGGTATCATTGGAGAGAATTCCATCATCACTTCGATTAAGTGTGCGACAGTTAGGAGGATGTGAAACTGATGGGTTTGCAGGTTAAGATTTGAGGCCCAACCTATGATGGTTGAGATTCGTGACCACCGAAGGTACTTTGTTTATATGCAGCAAAAGAGTCAAGAAAACAAAAGCAATGTTCCCAAAGATAAGTAAGTTCTCGTGATTTTCAAACCTCGACTTCAGTTTTAGTCTCTAGTTTGCTTGAGGGCAAGCAAAAGCTAAGTCTGGGGGAGTTGATATATCATGGTTTTTACCGGTTTTTGACCATGATATAAGTCCTTTTATTGAGTCTTTTCGTTGTATTTCGAGTCTTTTTAGTATCTCAACAAGTTATTGCACGTGAGGAGCTTATTTGCTGAATACGGTGCATTTTGGAGCTTAAACGAGATTGGAGTCGGATTTGCAAGAAGAGAAGCTGAAATGAAGCAGCCTGTCGATCGACACACCTGGTGGTTGTCGATCGACAGCGACGTTACAGCCTGTCGATTGACACACCATGTGGTTGTCCATCGACAGGTACTTCGCAGAGGATGACCTAATATGTTTTAAAGAAGGAAATTTGCCAGTTAATGGGCCGGAAGTTGCAATAAACCGTCATAAAAAGCCCACCAAGAGTTTTTCTTCTATAAATAGTTTATTTTAGTGTTTTTAATCATTACTTTAGATTTTACTTAACAAAGTTTAGAGAGCTGAGGAAAGATTTTAGGGAGACAAGTTTACTACATTCTTTGAGATTCTTCGAACCCTATTGTACTTATTCTTATCCTCTTTTTTATATGCATTATTATTCAGCTATGATTTGCTTTGCTGCCATGTCTGAGTAGTTTGCTTGTTAGGTTTAGGGTGATTCGAATGGAATGATGATGAATTGTTAGGTTAAACTCACTTGTTAGGATTATCTGTTAGGTTCTTCACCTAGATTGCTTTAACTCTGGTTTAGGATTCGCGACCCTGAATTTGGATATCTTAGGTTGATAGATTGACACGAAAGTGTAACTGATTAGCCAGAACTAGATCTTAGGTGAGCAAAATTACTTATTCGCAAAGAAATTTGGTTTAGGAATTTTGTGAACAAATTGAACTTGAATTTAAAGCTTGTTTAAATTGATTGAATTCGCAAAGAAATTTGGTTTTCTAGAGTTTAGGCATAGTTAGTTTTCGCAACGACAGTTGATTAATTATACATTAGTGTTCCAAGTTCTATAACGGTTCTTAATTAAATCCTGACTTTGTTAGAACTACAATTCTGATTCATCCTGAGAATTACCCAAAAGCCTAGCTCTTTATTTAATGAAATTTTAAATCAACAATCTTGCGTGTTACTAATTGCTTTTGTCTTTTATTTCACATTATTTTACTTAGCTCAATTCAAAGTCAATATTCCTATCGTTTGATTTGACTCCCAGTGATTCGACCCCTACTACGACGACCTCTTAATTTGAGAGTAGCTCAGGGTAAATTTGAGCATATCAGTTTGCTCGACTATGTTTAGGTTATTTTTTGCAATTGACTTATTGTTGACTTTTTGAGTAGACGCTATTTAAAGTCTACTCTATATGGTGAGGTTAGTTTTGCGTTTGACCAAAATTTCGAACATTGACCTTTTGAAAATATTTAGAGTAGACTTCTCCAGAAGTCTGCTGTAAATTCAATTTTCAGCAGACTTCTTTAGAAGTCTACTAATTAATTAATTCGTTATTAATTCGATATTTGGTCAAACACAAAACTAACCTGTTTTTTAAGTAGACTTCTTTTAGAGTCTACTCAAAAAGTCAAACAATAAGTCAATTGCAAATGTAACCTCTACTGTTTCATTAGACTTCAACCGGCAGTCTACTAAGATGCGTAGACTTTCGTGGATGTCTGCTAGATATTTATGGTATTAGAAGTCTACCGCGGAAGTCTACTGAAAAAGTCAAACTTTGGTCAATTGCAAATATAACCTATTTTTATAGCAGACTTCTCGAGAACTCTACTACTAAAAGTCAACATTTTAGTCAAATGCAAAAGTAGCCTCGGTAGACTTCAATTAGGGTCTACTTAGCCAGAAGACTTCTGTGAGAGTCTACTAGGTTTTGCCGTAATTGCAAAAACTAACCCATTAGATAGACTTTTGCGGAAGTCTACTAGTTAACATCAAACGCAGTCTTCTGCGGCAGACTGCTGGTGAAGTTTGTGTTTTTACGTTTTTTTAAACGAATTTCTAGCTTATATATAATATATTTTGAAGATTTTCTTGCTCTCACATGTGTGTTTTCTAATATGTAATATTCTGTATGGATTTGAGATATTTAAATGAAATATTTATGGTGTAAATCAATTTTCTTGTTTGAGTAGTAATTAGCTTTTCACGGTAGACTTCTTCAAGAGTGTACTAGTAGACGGCATGGGAAGACTGTATTAATGTTTTTAGTAAAACATTATTTTAAAATTATGTATAACGAAATTTTAAGATTTTATTGGTTTCAAATGTGTGTTATATTTTTGCTGTCTTTATGTAGTAGTTTGACATCTTCAGCTGTAATGAAACTAATTATGTTTGATTAATTAGTTTTTTCACAGTTTAGTAGACTGCCGATGAAGTCTACGTGTACACTGCGTATGAAGTCTGTATTTAATAATTTTATTAAAAAGGCATTTTAAAATTATTTATAATAAATTTTTCATGTATATTTTTATCTCTGTTGTGTGTGTTAACTATTTTTTCTTTTGTATGATATTTATAAGTTTATGTGTAATATTTATAAGAGAAATAGTTTTCTTGTTTAATTAGCCTTGTAACTCACTTGTGGTGATTTTGGGTGAAGTCTGCTTCACAATACATGTCTAAATTTCAACACCTAATTTTTATAATTATACTCACCAAATTTTCTAACAAATTTCACCAAATTTGGGTAAGTTTGTTTGGTGTCATTTTTGTTTTGGTCGAAATTTGTTTTGTTTCTATGCATTTTAGCTCTAAGTTAAATTTGTTTCATCTTTTTGTTATATAACTAGAATCCATATCACTGTGAATCGCTTCATGATTATCTCTTATTCTTCTTTTTAACATGTATTCTACTTTGTGGATTTAACAAACAGCTAAATTGCACAATTTATGCAGAACATTGCACATTTTGCTTAAGAAAACAATACTTCAAAAAAAGTTATACTTATACGGAGTGGAGAATAAGACGAGCTGAGGTTGGTGTTACTTGCCCAGTGGAGAATAAAGAAGGCAAAAAGAGTCTGAAGACTCAAAACAACGAGAGAAACCCATGTTGATGTATATTTTTGTAACCTACATACATATCTATGTTCTTCTAACTAACGATACACCCTACATACAGATCCAGGAGGATCAAAGTGCAATAAAAGAATAAAATCACAAGTTACATTTTGAGACATTATAGCTAATTCCTGAGAACTTTGTTGTTGCTTCATCCCAATCCAATGTATGGAGAATATGTGGCTTCTTGAAGAGACAGTCCAATCATTGTTGTGTCGGTTTGCTGTCAAAAACACCATAATTTTTTATACCTCTAAGAAACCACTTCTAAGTTAATGTCATTCCCAAAATCAGTACGTGCTATATGTCGATTGAGGGAAGCCAAGTTGAACTGTGTAAGCACGAAGATCTTGTTTATGCAATTTTTAAAGCAGTTACTCATCAGGATACCGATTAGCCTGTAGCATCCACCCAAAGAAACCTGCATAATGTTGATATTCTCATTACACAAAACATTGTTTTATAGATAAGATCCTCATATCCATGAATATTATTTACAATTCTGTTTATCTCGAATGAGAAACCAGAGGCAGATGAATACTTACAGCCGGTGTCACGGTTCGCTTTGTAAGAGGGAAGACTTGAGCTCAACTGAACCTGAATTCCATCGAGAACATTTCCCAATATCCCTGGTCCAAGCTCCACGGAATGTGGCTGCAAAATTCAGACAATATAGTCAATGGCTGGAACGTAAAACAAAACGATTTGTAAAGAGAACAGATTCAGAAATCCACCAAGAAACCAATCAAAACACAGCAGATATATGTATGTAAAGAGTAGACACGAACATTAGTAGTAAATCTTTAATTTCAAATCTATTTGAGAAGATAGATAGGTTTGAAAAGTGAACTGATGTCTAAATATTTAGGCATCACCAGTGTCTTATCTATTAGTGAGAGCTAATTCATAGAATTAAAGAACACTTTAAAGGAAAATAAAATTCTAAGAAAGGAAGAAGAAACCAAAAATATTATGTATGTGTATACCTTTGATTCCTTCTGAAAGGAAAGGGGCTTGTATTTCATCATCATGCAACAAGATCACTCATTCTACTGGTAAGCCTGCAACAAGAACAAAAGGGGCTTGTATTTCATCATCATGTTTGTATTAGTTTTTTCTGTTTCAAGAAATATAAGAGAATAAAGGTTTTTATCAATTTATAAATTGCGAAGAAAATTCTTTACCCCAAATCATTGATCAGCTCCATGGACAACTCTTCTAGGATGTCTTCAAAGCCATAAGTTACATATATCTAAAATAGATTGTTATACAAATCAAAACTCGTAAAACGATCCTTCGAATCCAATAACAGAAAGAACTCAAATTATACACAAAAGGATCTTAACAAGCAGAGCATGAAATCAAATTCAAACTACCGATTTCATCAATTTTTAAACCCAAAGAAGAGCAAGAGGTAATGTACCACTATCACCGATGAGAAGAAGCTTAACGAGACAATCGTAATTGGCTCTAGACCTAGAAGGATAATTTAAATGGGAACAAAATCACAGATTCAAACGACTCTCTCTACCAAGGAGGAAATTCTCTACCTTTTATTTGGTCCTCCAGCTCCATAGACTGTCTCAATTTCCGAATTTCCTTGTTAGCTCTTGAAAACTCTTCTTGTCCATACTCACTCAGGCAGTCTTCAAAACAGAGCATAAGTTATTGAACATTTCAAAATTAACTAGAAAAGGTAACGCTTAATAACAACAATTTCGTGTGACAGAAACTTTGGATTACCTGATTTAATTGTAAGCCTCGGAAGAAGAACATTTTGATGTCCGGAAACCCTTCCCGTCACAGGGTCGTCTAGCCATAGAGATGGGGTTGCTCGGTGACGGTCGGAAATAGGTCATCGGCTCTAGCCCTAGATGGATAAGTACCCATCGAATATAAATGGGAAAAGCAGATTATGCAGCAATTGTCGTTGCTAGTGACTGAACTAGCCGACTGAACCAAAGAAACTTTGCCTTCAAAACCCTGAAAAATCCCTGAGTTTTTGATTAAAAGTGTAGATCGAAGAGGAGAGGAGAAGAGATAATAGGGGATTGAAGAGGAGAGGAGGGGATAGGGAGGCGCCGTTTTTAGCTTCTCCCGGATTTTGTGATGAATTGTGAAAATATTATTTGTATTTTTAAGTTTTTTTTGGTCGATAGTCAAATTTAGTTGATTTTCAATCTTTATGAGTAAACTTGTTGAATGGTTTTTTTGGTTCGTTATGATTTTTTTGTGAACTAAACGTTAATTAAAATATGGTAATCAAATTTGGCAAAAAAAAAAAAATTAGAAAAGAAAATTCCAAAAGTCTAAAACTTGCAAATGTGCCAAACAGTGTGTCTTTAAATTAAGAGAACCTAGTGAATTGTGAAATTTTATTTGTATTTTTAGGTCTTTTAATTATTTTTTTGTTGGTTTTATTGGTACTAAATTATTATAGTTTGTGTATTTCTTTCATCTTTCAAGAATTGTTTCAAAATATAGTTTTTGTTAGTTTATTTTAGTTAACTTTTATCATACAATTTTAAAATAATTTAATTTGTGTAACACATGTATTGATGATGAGAAAAACTTGCTATCATGTTTGGTTTAAAATCTTTGTAGAAGAGGAAATTGTAAAACTATTTGGCGGCTAAATGTAACATTATATAAGTGTTCTAATGAAGTGAAAAATTTAGAAATTGTAAAAACAATGATTTTAAAAAGATTGCATAAACTTTGTAGAGTTCCATATGTATGTATTAGTAAGGTGTAATTTAGATTTTTAAGGATTTCAATTTTCTTCTTTTCTCTCGTTTTGACCAATCAGAACTCGAGATATCTATAAACTCATTTTCTTTTAAATTATACGTAATTAATTTCATGTTTATAATTCTATGTACAGAACTTCTTTCTGTAACGATCGTCTTTTTGTATAATGACTTTATTTATTTAATAAGCATTTATTTCACCCTCTCTTTGGATAGTGAATTTATTTAGACTTTATTTATTAATTAATATCTTTTTTCCACTAATCGTTAGCTTATTTTCATCATGAAAATCATTGCTCTAATATGGTTCTATACCCGTTTATCTATCGTTCAATTGTGGATATATTTCTTCTATCAATCTATCTACGCGCAGATTATTTGTTTGTATGTTTCTAAAATTATGATAAGTAAAAAAAATTGAAAAATACTTTTTGGTTTGAAAGAAGGACGATACTCTTCAAATGTTTTACAAAATAATTATTGTAGTCAACTATATGGTCTCTTTAACATTGTCTCTTTTCTAAGTTAGCAACAATTATTTAAGAGGAGTCTAGTTGAACTTTCTATTCGGAACAGAGTATGAGAGCGTAAGAACTTTCAAGAGTTAAGGACAAAGTATAATAAACATCTCACAGTCCAAAATTACTGATTACCAAGAAAACACACAATTCTTCTTTCTAACTCAACAAACATAAACTCTTACAAACTCTTGGCTTTCCTAATCAAATATTAAAAACATAAAACTTTTATTAATATCCAACTTCTTATTTCACATCACGATAACACTTGTTTAAATAGAAACACAACATACAAACATACACAAGTGTAGAGTTTTGTGTCTTCCTCGTTACTTTCAGACCAAACAACACAACCTAATATAAAAGTTACTACTTTTCACAAACACCATATAACATACATACGACAAAACTCAATTATAAACAATCAGCTATAACTTGTGACAAAAAAAAACATCTATACCAAAGTGAGGATGGACAAACATTTTAGTTGCACTTTGGAAAGGTGAATAACTCTTGGTGTATCTTAAAGAAACCCTTGATGACAATGAGAAGTAAACTTTTTGTTCGATTTCATCCTTCCAATTGTTGATCCAATAGTAGTTCTTCGTCGAACTGAAAAAAGCGAGTAATTTGTTGCTGTAGTATAATTAGGGAAGAGGTAGAAACAATTCTCTCTCTACTTGTTTTTTTGTCAAACACTTTATGGAAAATGGTGTGAAAGTTAGGCAGCAAGTAATGTATTTTCATCTTCATAGAAGAAAACAATTGCAATAATCAGGGTATAGTGTATATCTACCTTTATACTTGTGATTTGCATATAATTCTCATTTCTCAACCCTTGGAGTATCAAAATTGACCTGCATTGTGTTTTAGATGACCCTTATCATCAATTTGTAACTTGGGATTGTAGTTTATCATCTCCACCAAAAATAATTTGATACCAAATCATGGACTCATCGTATAAGTACGAACCCTATTAGGTATGTGCTTCCCCTTCATACCCTAACGTGCAGGAATCAACTCGAACGTAACGTCTCATAAGCACTGGTATATAGAAATGAGATGAACTGAGATCACTTTGTTTGAGTGAGTAACAGTAGAGACAGGTGAAAAATACGCCATTTAAAGGACGCCACCTATAGTTTTTCACTTTGTATAAGTGCTTTAAAAGACATTTATATAACCGGTTTTTGAGAAATGTACACGTACCTCATCACTTGATACAGAGGTTGCTTTGTTGGCATGTGGCCATGAATTGATGCGGATTAAATCTACAATGGAGATCATATTCATCTGCCTCATCTTCCTTGACAATCTCCACCGTTTCGTTTTGTTTCTTGAGGCTCAACTGATTTTTTTTTCTAGATTCATTCTATGCCATGTCCATGGCCACATTCTTCTACGGTTACACCTCAGGCACAGATTACATGTCATCAAGTATTAGCGTTGTATCTCAGGCAATTAAAGTTGAGATATGGTCAGTATATCATCTCGAAATACAGTGAAGAAGACAAACACAAAGAAAGATATTTAGCAATTAGCTTAGAAAATGTAATGCACGCATAAGTTTAATTTAAAAATGTGCGAGACGATAATCTAGAAACAACAATAGCTTTTGCTAAAATTTTCAACTACTAAATTCATAACAATATCCTAAAACACAAAGATCTAACAGCGTATACAGTTTTAGTGAAGTTAAAAAGGGCAGAGAAGAGAGAAATTTGACATGCATAAAGCGGTAGAACAATGAGGCTGGTGGCTAAGATCATTTTAGAAGTTATTTCATTATGTCATCTTCTTGTACCATATCTATTTGTACCAACATTTTGGACATAACTGGAAGTATTATTTTTAAGCATAGCCTGATTCGATAAGACCATGTTACCATTACTGGGGAGAAGATATAAATCAATGTCGGTTAGATTTGTAATCCGAAACTCTTTCAGTTGTAGAATTAACATCAAGATCAACCAAATGAAGATTAGCTAAACAAGAATTGATTAGATAAACAACCATAGTAACCTATGGCTGTGAATTAAAGTTTTCAAAAAGAAAGGAAAAAAGGAATCAGAAGGAACCACATACCTGTATACGACAGGTAACAATAACACCATTCTTCACAAATATGATTTTCTTTTTCAGCCTGTGAAGTTTGATTCCTGCAACAGAAAACAGAAAACTCCACATTAGTACAACTACGATAAAGAGAAGTGAACACTAAGATTCCAGATATCCATAAAAATCATGAGAAAAAACAGTAACTGATAACTACGATAAAGAGAAGTGAACACTAAGATTCCATAAAGCAACAAAATCATGTGGAAAAACAATAATTGACAATTGCATAGCATCATACTCACTTGAAGGTTTGAGTAGTGTGTAGTTGAAGATGGCTGTTCTATATAGAGGAGCGGTTGGGCATGGCGATGATGGAGCCATAAAGGCCATGGAGGGTTGTGGCTTTAGGCGTTAGGGGAGATGGAAGTGTGAATTGAAGGCTCGGAATAGGAACAATTAGTGAAATAATTAACAAGGAGGTGAATGGTGTTTATGGTTGGTAACGTTAGACTGAGAATTTCGGAGGCTTGTAGAATCGATTGCGGCAGAAGAAGAGAGACGAGACGTGGAGGAGATGGGTGTAATAAAAGTGGGCTTCCTATTGTGGTTTGGACTTAAGAACAAAGGGCCATTTGAAATTGAATAATTGAATTCATTTTTAAATGGGTCATAGATTATGATGGTGGTGCTGAGCTGAATTATATGATTGGGAAGAATTAAATATGCATATTTATTTAGTATTTAGGCGAAAATTACATTTAAAAAACGAAATTATTGTATATAATGGGTAGGTGACATGGTTTTTTGATAGGCTGAGAAAATTCAGCATTTTGCCTATGTGGCATGCCTTAGAGCTCATCAATTCTTCCCCTTTTATATAAAGGAGATGTCTAGGTTTTATTTTACAAATTAGGGTGAAAGTTTCGTTTATATAGCAAGACAAAAAAATCCGGTTAGGTTAAAATTCCGGTTCGGTAGACTTCGTTTGCAGTCTACTAAACCCTAAACTTTCGACGAAACCCTAAACTTTCGACGAAACCCTAAACTCAAGAAGACTTCATCAGAAGTCTACTACTACTGAAGTCTACTATCCGAAAACGTAAATTGATTATTTTCAATGATTATTCAAAAGTCTAAATAAAAACTTATACAAAACGGTCAAAAAGTTTAATATATTCACAAGTTAACACTTTTATGCAAATTTGACATTTTAAAGATAAAAATGATAAACCATAAATCTAACCCTAAGTGTAAAAACATGTTTGCAACCTATAAATGTCACATTGTTACCCATATTTCATACTCGTAACTCGGCCAATTACGCCAAATGATGAAAACTTTGTCAAAATTTTATATTATCT
Source organism: Arabis alpina (assembly GCA_900128785.1). Taxonomy (NCBI): domain Eukaryota; kingdom Viridiplantae; phylum Streptophyta; class Magnoliopsida; order Brassicales; family Brassicaceae; genus Arabis; species Arabis alpina. Next base: position 23,194,476 of record LT669795.1, read on the forward strand.
TATAGTTAGTTTAACTTAAAAAGTCAAACCCTACACTACGGTTTATAAAACGAAACTCTAAACCATTCACACACTAAACCCTAAACCCTAAACCCTAAACCATAAATAATAATCTAATTCCTAAAACTAAACCACTACAACCGTAAATAAAATCATAAAACCTATAAATATCAAACATTAAACTACCAACATATCACCACATCAATATTTAAACAAATAGTTATGAAGTACCTTGTTTGGTAACTCTTTGTTTAGTATATTATGTATTTCATTCATAACCTAATTTGTCTTTGTAAGTTTAATTTGTGAAATTTTATGAAATTTTATTTTTCATACTTCACAATTATTTATAGTTTGGTCATCAACCAAAATTTTTTATCAAAATATTTTTTGTTAATTTATAAATTTAAATTTGAAATATAATTATATAGTAGACTTCTAGAGAAGTCTACTCTACCACAAAGTAGACATAATTTGTCTTCGTAGGTTTAATTTGTGAATTTTTATGCAATTTTATTTTTCATACTTCACAATTATTTATAGTTTGGTCATCAACCATAATTGTTTATCAAAATATTTTTTGTTAATTTATAAATTTAAATTTGAAATATAATTATAGAGTAGACTTTCCAAAGAAGTCTACTGAACCACAAAGTAGACTTCACATAGAGTCTACGCGTTGGATTTTGTGTGGAAGTCTATGAGTAGACTTCTACATTACGTAGCAGACTTCTCTAGGGCTAAAACAGTCATTATGCCCTGCGTTTTTTTTTGGTCATAAAGGTTGTAGTTGTAATTTCACTACCCCTTTGGGTTAGTTTTTACAAACATGAGATATGTGGATTACCCATGTAGTTAAAATCAAATTATGAGTTAAACCAAACAAATTCTCCTCTATTTTTTCCGTGTGTTGTACTTGGCATTAATCTTTTGATGTATTAGATGAGTTGTTTTATCTCTTCCCTTAGTAAACTTTTTTAATTATTATTAAAGAAAACCTTTTTAACGAAAAAAGGTCCAATATGCCTAAAATTAATACATATCTTTTTATAATAAATTACAGGTAAATCTTTAATAAGCTGCAATTTTCTCCATCTTCCATATGGCAAAAATCTATTATTCCACCATACTATTATTTGAGAAGTGCGAAATCTTACGTGGCACCCTCACATTAATTTGAGGAGTGGTTTTTTACGAAAACTGTCTTTGCCTTTCTGATTTTTTTTAAAAACGTCTAATTGGGCTTCATTTGGGTGTTCGATCCACTAATCTCTTCATTATGGATTAATTTTCGAATGTAATTAGGCCCAACAACAAGTGCTATATAATTTTTCCTTTATTTTTATAAACTCGAATATTCTTTTTTGTTTGATAAGCTCGAACTTTATGTAATCTTGCCTTAATATATCTTTTTATATTGAACTTTTTCCTATATTGTTATTCGTCTCTTTTTAATAACAACTAAGTGATCACCCGCGCACGGGTTTTGTCGTAGTATTTGTCCACAATACAGAGCCCTATCTAAAATCGATAAAATCTGTTGCATTGTTTGGAAAAGCTCCTATTTTATTTATCCAATTTTGAGAAGCAGGTCGTACAACACCAAAGCTTCAAACCTTAAACTTGTGTTTAGGAAATTATGTTTGGACAAAATGATATAGTAGTATACACAAATTTCATTCACACAGTTTTCGAAACAAATCGTATAATGTTTGAAAAGTATATATAACAAAATAAAATCTATAACTGAAAAACTAACCAGTGATAAGTAACGAAAGAGTTGGAGATCCATGTTTGGAGCAACTATGTCTTGATAATTAAATAAATGGGTGAGGAAGTTTGAAGGTAGACGATCTACCACCTTAATACGGATGTGATGGTTAAACAGATCCAAGGATACTCTTTATCTAGCCACTTGATGAAATGTGCACTTAAATTTTCCTCTGCCAATGTCGGATGGTAAACTTTTGGAGCAGGAAATGAATGCATACACTACATCAATGTCGTTTCATAAGGTAGACTCATCAATATCGCGCGACTCAAACTTTGCATGAGCACCAAACCATTGTTTGAAGCCGTTGATTCTTGTGTGGCTTCGTAGTTGAAACAGAAAGAAGACAACGGGGATATCATGTTTGAGAACTATGATAAATAAGAAAGCATAATTCTAAATTCCAAGCTCTAATTTTATCACATAAAACTTGATCAGTTTCATTGATTTCACGTGCATATCTTAAAACTTATAAATCTAAAATTTTACAAGGCATGAAACTTAAGCAAGGAAGAACAAAACAATTATTTGCATATCACACTTAAATCTGAAAGAGTACAACATATGTGAATATAAAAAACCATAAGATATATGAACACAAGGAGCATGAGAAGATGTGTTGGATTCCTCGGTCATCTTAGCACGTTTCACTGGGAGTTTCTTCCTTAAAGACGCCCTTGATAACGTTACAAATGCTGCTTGTAGGAGCATTAACTGACACATAATGTATGAGCAGTAGCAAATGCCAATTATGTTATGTAAAGTATATCTCGGTGAATTTGGACATGATCAATCGGAGATGATAAGATTGGGGCTGCTTAGTCACTGACATGTTCTATATTCCAGAACAGTTGATGACTTTATTAGCCGCAACTGCAGTTCCCATTCTCAGTTCAGGACGTTAATATTCATTTTTGTTCTTGCCATAGATGCATAAATAAAACTCAAGAATAAAGTAACACCAGTAAAGAGAATAAATAAGATATGAGAACTTACAGTAGAAGAACCATTCCTTTATATACATATATATATATATATATTCAGGAGTCCGTACTCACAAGAATTTAAATACGAAATACGAACCCTATTCCTATACATAAAAAATATAGAAATAGTTAAAGCAAAACATATACAAACAACTCCCATACTGGAGTTAATAACTTCCAATATTGAGAGCAAAAATAATGAATTACAGAATCACTACAATATGAACATGATATAAGTTAATGAGAAGGCATAACAAATTACAATCAGCTTAGATTGGTTCATGCGTAGAGTCATGAGAGCTAAAAGAGCAACAAGTAATAAGAATTAGCTATAGAAAACTGGAAAATAAAATATCATTGGAGGGGAGGGGAGGGGAGTGAAAGAATTTATAAACTCATTAACCACACAATTATTCATGACAAATCGAAATTGACTTTGTACAAAACAACATTAGCAGTTTGATGGGTCTGGGTTTGACACCCACAAGGCTAAGCCCATCAGGCCTATGACACATTATTTTATTTTTAACTATAGTTTAGTAATCTTAGTTACTTTATGAACCATAGTTGTATTTAGACCTAAATACTTGTACTATATAAAGGGGTGTCCCATAATTGAATGGGGATCCTAAGCTAATATATAAGGTTGGGAGTGACAAATTCGCATATTAATTCCCTAAAGTATCGTCTAATCCGACCTGAATTCTTATTAAACAAAAGATCTCGACCTCAAAGTAATTATTCAGACCCGAACAGAGAATTAACAATTGGCCACCACAGTGGGAGCTTGAGACTTTTTAGCACACGAGAATGAATTCAGATAGTAATTCCAAGCATGACCCTAATGGGGTCGGGGACACAGCCCCGACCAACCCGCAAGAACTGGTCACGACCGCGCCGGTCCAACCCGTGCCGAACATAACAGCCACTAATCGAGTAATCGCAGACACTCAGGTCGACCTGTCCCCGATCTGGCAAACAATCATGCGACGCCTGGACGAGCAGGTCGCACAGATGCGAGAAGCCAACAATCGACTGGACAGCCTTACCACCCAACCACCACCGGCCAGAGAAGGCGCGCACGTTGCCCGAGCACGCCAGGTGCAAGACCCTCAACTCCGAGAAAGTTCCTCACCCTCTATCTTTGATAGACTAGGACGAACTACAGACGTTTTCGACTGCTTAGGCAGGACCCCAGACGTCTTCGACAAACTGGGAAATTCGACGGACGTGTTCGAAAGGCTGAGCCAGCAAACCGACCCTCCCGTCCAGCGACCCAACAAACCGGGGAGATCACGGTCACAAGAGCCCATAACCGATCGCGACCTCGAGTACGATGATCTACGCGAAAAGATACGAGACATGAATTCTAAAGTTCATCAAGCACTTAGCTCGGCACCCGAGCTCGATCGCGTCCTAGCCGAAATCCAGCGGACACCATTCACCCGGCGAATAACATCAAGCCCGATGCGGCACACTCAAAAACTGCGAATCCCGAGCTACGCGGGGAAAACCGACCAGAGACAACATATGTCACGATTCAACATAACAATAGGTCGGATAAACTTCACCCCGGAGGAAGAAGATGCGGGGTACTGCCAACACTTCGTGGAACTGCTCGAAGGACCGGCCCTGGATTGGTTCTCAAGGCTCCGACCAAATTCGATAAACAGTTACAAACAACTATCGACCGCTTTCTTGAAACACTATTCGATCTACATCGAGGAAGACGCTTCGGATGCGGATCTGTGGTCGTTGAAGCAAGAAGAAACGAAACACTTCGAGAGTACATGGATTGTTTCAAAGGGGTACTATCACGAGTCACCATCACTGACGTGTCAGCTCTGGCCGCACTCTAGCAGAATCTTTGGCACAAGTCAAAGTTCAGAGACAGCCTAATCCTCTATAAGCCGGCCTCACTCAAAGACGCAATCCACCGAGCTACCCGTCATGTCACGCTCGAAGACGAACGAGCAGCGAACGATAAGAAGTATTCGCCGGTCAAATCGACGGCGCAAAAATCCAAGCAAAAAGCCGTGGTCGAAGAAGAGTACGTTGAACCTCGACAACACTATGACCAGACTTTTAAAGCAAAGAAACTGTCCGTCAACCAAGTCGACTCCGACCCTCCCATCCAGCGCAAGTCGAACAAGTGGATACGGGGACAAGAATCGAAGGGCGACAAATTATACTGCGAGTTTCACCGCGTTGTCGGGCATTCGACCGAGCAATGCCGAACCTTGAAAGATACTCTGTTCACACGTTTCCAACGCGGAGAAGTCAAAATAGATCCACCCCCAGTACGACCCGATAAGCGCAAAATCACAACGAGCATGGACGGTGACGATCAACCCCCCAAATCAACGACCGCGCTACCATCTCCCCCAAAACAGGACAAAAACAAGGAACCGTCCGCCTCGAGGAGACGCATCGGAGTTATCATGGGCAGAGCACAAGTCGAGCAAACATCGATTCACTCTCTCGGAAACCAGGGAGGCATGTCCGACCGGAACGACCGCGCCCAAATCAAAATTGATATGCCGATCATCTTCTCCGAGATCGACACTAGAGACCTCGCTATGCCTCACAACGACCCTCTCGTCATAGAACTTAAGATCGACGATTGTGATGTCTCGCGGGTACTGGTCAATACGGGCAGCTCAGTCGACCTGATCTTCAAGGATACCTTACGATGGATGGACGTTCCGGACAACAAGATCAAACCCAGTTTACAGCCTCTGACCGGTTTTGACGGAATAACGACCATGACGGAAGGAACGATCAAGTTACCGGTCTACGCGGGAGAAATCTTACACAACGTCAAGTTTATGGTCGTCGATAAACCCGCCGTGTACAACGTAATTCTCGGAACGTCTTGGTTGTAATCCATCAGAGCTGTATCATTGACCTACCATCAGTGCGTAAAGTTTCCAACACCAACTGGGATTCACACGATTCGTGGATGTCAAAAAACGGCAAGAATATGTTGCATTGCCGAGCAGAAACTCCGAAAAGTCAACCTGCAGATCAGCAGTCCAGAAGATCCAAACACAACAGAGCCCCGGACGGAGATAACGATTAAGATAGGCATCGATCCAACTCATCCTAAGAGACAAGTCAACATTGGGTCGGAGCTTCCCGAACCAACGCGATCCGAACTGATTCGCTTCCTCGGAGAAAATGCATCTACTTTCGCCTTGTCCGTCGGGGATATGAAAGGAATCAACCCAGCAGTGACAAGTCACGAGCTGAACGTTGATCCCACATAAAGACTAATTAAACAGAAGCGCCACAAGATAAGGTCATAAAGAGCCCAGGCCGTACACGACGAGGTAGCCAAGCTGTTAGAGGTCGGTTCCATCGAAGAAGTCCGTATCCGGAGTGGCTTGCCAACCCGGTGGTCGTAAAGAAAAAGAATGGAAGCTGGCACGTATGCGTCGATTCACCGACCTCAATAAGGCATGTCCGAAAGACTGTTTCCCTCTACCACATATTGATCGCATCGTTGAAGCCACGGCCGGCAACGAGCTCCTATCATTTATGGATGCATTTTCCGGTTACAACCAGATAGCCATGCACCAAAATGATAGAGAAAAGACGTCGTTTATCACTGACCAAGGGACTTTTTGCTATCGAGTCATGCCGTTCGAATTAAAAATCGCCAGAGCAACATACCAGCGTCTGGTCGATAAGATGTTCTCTAACCAGCTCGGTGATACAATGGAACTATACATCGATGATATGCTCGTAAAATCACGACAGGCGGCCGATCACGTCGGGCATCTCCGCGATTATTTCTCCATTCTAAACCAGTACGACATGAAGCTGAATCCATCTAAGTGTTCGTTTGGCGTCACATCGGGGGAATTTCTCGGGTACATAGTCACAAAACGAGGCATCGAAGCAAACCCAACACAAATCTCCACGATCATCGACCTGCCATCCCCACGAAACAAAAGAGATGTGCAATGCCTAACAGGCCGGATAGCCGCTTTAAACCGCCTCATAGCTCGATCAACGGATAGAAGCCTCCCGTTCTACCAACTCCTGCGTTGAAACAAGACTTTTAATTGGGACGATCAATGCGAAAAAACTTTTCAAGAGTTGAAATTATACCTTACGACCCCCCGATCCTCTCGAAACCCGAACACGGTGATATCCTTTTCCTTTACGTATCTGTCACCCACTCCTCGGTAAGCGGCGTGCTCGTAAGAGAAGACCGTGGCGACCAAAGACCAATCTTCTACGTGAGCAAAGCCCTGGACGGTACGGAGGGAAGATACCCGACGCTGGAAAAATTGGCCTTGGCCGTCGTGATGTCGGCACGAAAGCTCCAACCATATTTTCAATCGCACACAATTGCTTTCATGTCGACTCAGCCTTTGTGAACAATCCTACACAGTCCAAGTCAGTCGGGTCGGATGGCTAAATGGGCCGTCGAGCTGAGTGAGTATGACATCAAATACATGAATTGCATCAGCGCCAAGTCTCAGGTCTTGGCCGACTTTATCACCGAGCTCCCCCAGGTGGCCGTCCACACCTACCCAACACAAGAAGAATGGAGTCTCTACATAGACGGGTCCTCATCACGACAAGGTTCAGGCATCGGCATCCGCTTAATTTCACCAACGAAGGAAATCTTCGAACAATCGTTCGGACTCGAATTCCGAGCCTCGAACAACGAGGCCGAATGGGAGGCCCTCATAGCCGGGCTACGTTTAGCCAAGGAGATCGGAGCCAAGCGAATTCATGCCTATAATGACTCCCAGCTCGTAACCAATCAACTCAATCATGACTACGATGCCCGAGATGAAAGGATGAGTTCCTACCTAAAGCTGGCCGAAAGCTTACTTTGGAATTTTGACAGTTTTATCATAACAAACATACCCCGCGCAGAGAACTCTGAAGCTGACGCCCTCGCTAGTTTAGCAACAAACTCCGATCCGGTCTTACGTCACATTATCCCAGTCGAAACAATTTACGACCCTAGCATCGAATTACCCCGAGGAACGAGCATTATCAACATCATCGACTATGAAGATTCGGACGACCCCGAGCCGAGCACGGAACGGGAACATGATACGGTCCGAAGACCCGATTGGCGTACATAAATAATCGACTATATCTCAGCCGGAATTGTACCTAAAGATAAATGGGCAACATGCAGACTCAAAACCTGCGCTGCTCATTATATCCTACTCGAAGTTAAACTTTTTCGCTGGGATGCGGCCGGCGCCCTTCTCCAGTGCGTGGCCGGAGAACAGATCTACTTGAACATGGCCGAGAGCCACGAGGGCGAGGGCGTAAATCACTCCAGGGGACATACCTTAGCGGTAAAGATCAAGAAGCTTGGTTTCTACTGGCCGACCATGATGACGGACTGCGCCGCTCATACCCGGCGTTGCGGAAAATGTCAACGCCACGGCCCTATGATCAGCTCGCCAACCGAACCACTCACAACGGCCGCATCGGCCTATCCATTCATGCGATGGGCAATGGACATCATCGGTCCTTTCGTCAAATCCCGGCAAAAATGATACGTGCTCGTAATGACGGACTACTTCACCAAGTGGGTCGAAGCGGAAGCTTTCGCCTTGATACGAGCTACCAACGTCCAAGACTTCGTCTGGAAAAACAAAATATGTCGGCACGGCCTCCCTTACGAGATCGTCGCTGAAAATGGTTCCCAGTTCATTGCTAAAACGTTCGAAGACTTCTGTACAAAGTGGAAGATATGACTTAACAAGTCGACCCCAACGTACCGACAGGGAAACGGGCAGGCGGAAGCCACTAACAAGGCCATAATCGCCGAACTAAAAAAGCGTTTAGACGACAAAAAAGTGTATGGGCAGACGAGCTCGATGGTGTCCTCTGGTCGTTTCGGACTACCCCAAGGCAGTCCACGAACCGGACCCCCTTTTCCTTAGCATATGGGATCGAAGCAATGGCCCCGGCTGAAGTTAACGCCAACAGTCTTTGACGCGTAATGATGACCCAAGATTCTGACGTCAACGACCGTATGCTGATCGATAACTTGGATTTCATTGAAGAAGAGCGCGACTAGGCCCTATTTCGCGTACAAAATTATCAACAGATCGCTGCTCGCTTCTACAACAAACGAGTACGAAATATAAGTTTTCACGTCGGTGACCTCGTCCTACGTAAAGTCTACGAAAACACAGCGGAATACAAGGCCGGGAAACTTGGGGCAAATTGGGAAGGACCGTACCAAGTCTCCAACGTTGTCAGACCGGGAGTTTACGAACTCATGACCATGGACGGCACGATGATCCCACGCTCTTGGAACTCTATGTCACTCAAACGGTATTTCTACGACCTGCTCCCGACACCACTGAACACGTCCTGGAGCCCGCCCCAAGTCTAGTCAGTTTTTAGCCCGAATCTCGCAAAAAAAATATGTTTTCAACGAACTACGACCTGGCTTGATCCTGACCAAACGGATATGTAGGCAGTCTCTTTGGAAATCGAGCTCGAAAAAAAAAAAAAACTACGGTCCGGATTGATCTCGACCAAACGGGTACGTAGGCAGTCTCTTCGGAGATCCATCTGTAACACCAAAACAAACCCAACAGGTTCCGACCTAAAAACTGTCCTATGAATGTCTAAGTTCTAAGGCGACCATAGTCGCATTCTTGGTCACATGAAGGACCCAACAGGTTCTGACCTAAAAACTGTCCTATGAATGTCTAAGTTCTAAGCCGACCATAGTCGCATTCTTGGTCACATGACGGACCCAACAGGTTCCAACCTAAAAACTGTCCTATGAATGTCTAAGTTCTAAGCCGACCATAGTCGCATTCTTGGTCAGATGACGGATCCAACAGGTTTCGACCTAAAAATTGTCCTATGAATGTCTAAGTTCTAAGCCGACCATAGTCGCATTCTTGGTCACATGACGGACCTAACAAGTTCCGACCTAAAAAATGTCCTATGAATGTCTAAGTTCTAAGCCGACTATAGTCGCATTCTTGGTCATATGACGGATCCGACAGGCTCCGACCTAAAAATTGCCCTGGAAATACCTAAGTTCTAGTTCGATCATTTTCATTTTCATGATATCACGACAGATTTAGTGCAAATCAAAGATTCCGATCAGGCATCACATATATAAGCAAGGGAGAAATATATATTAAATAACCGGACCCCCATGAGCCCGGCAAAAGCAAACTGTTCAAAATCAAAGCGAGCAAGGCCGCAAAGGACCGAAAATCTAAAGCAAAAAAAAAACAAAAAACAACAACAACATTCTTAGAAGGTCTCAGACGACCTAATCATCTTTTGAAGAAGGAAAAAGAGATGCGAGCTTTTCATTTGTGGAAGCATCAATCGCTTCGACTTCCCCACCCTCGTCCCGAGCATTCTCTCCGTCCTGAGCAATCCCGGCCTCTTCAGTTGCAGGTACATCCTCCCGAGCAGGCCGTGTGTGTCTTCCTTCCCCAAAGTCGAGCTGGAAGCTCGACAGATCAAGAGGAACCCGTTCAGCCACAGGAGTCACCAGATAATCTTCGGGCTTGGCAACCTCCACATCGAGAGAGTCGAACTCCTCATTCAGGCTGTTCAGGTCGGCTTGGAATTTTTCGATCTTCTCCTCGGGGACGTCAATTCCATCAGCCCTCAGACCGGCGTAGAGTTCGAGGTAATAGTTCCCTTGGTTGATAAGGGAGTTGAGACGATTGACCTCTTCGGCATCAACCGAGCACTGATGAAGGTGATCGAGACGACCCTCGTACCTTATCCTCATTTCGCTCAAAGCCTTGCTGATCGTCGTCTGGACGGTTAACTGAACGACATCCGTCCCCGCGGCCTTGAGCTTCTCATTCCTCTCACGCTCCAACTGATCGCGCAGCATCCCAAGCTTATTGCCCGCAACCTTCTCCCGACCTCTCGCACTCTCAGCCTCCTCAGTCATCTCCATGGAGATCTCTACCTGCCGGTCCAATTTCCCTTTAAGGACCTCGACCTCAGAGGTCAGCTTTATGATCCTCAGCTCGGGTTTCTCTAGACGAGTTGCCATGAAATTAACATGGGAAACGGCCTAAAAGAAAGAAGAATCGTCAGAGTTGTGTGGAACCTAAAAAGGGATTACAAAGAATCGAGTCTAGAAAAACCAACCCGGATAAGCTCTTCAGCGTAAAGAGTGTAGACCGACTTATCAGCAAAGTCAAGAGTGGGATCGTACTGGCGTAGATGCCCTTGAACACAATGTAAGAATTCCGCACACTTCTCAGGGACATCGGAAATATGTTTCCCATATCCTTTAAAGGAAAACTCAAAGTCGAAGGTCGACAGATCCTCAGTCTCCTCTATCTCCCCCACTATGGTCGGAACTCCAGAGCTGGCCGGTTCAATCGACTTAGATCGTCTACTGACGTAACCTTTGTCTACCCCTTTTCCAAAGGATTCTCCCCTCTGTTTCTTCGCGGGAACTATGGCAGATGACGGCTTTAGAGAAGAAGAGTCAGTGGCTATCTTCCCGGCTTTCTTATCATACTTGGGGACCGACCCAGACATAGGAGTCCCGGTGTACTTGACAACTTTCCTCTCGGGCTTCACCATCGTTCTGACCTGAGCCTTAACCTTTTTCGACCTAGATTTCCTATCTTTCGGGACGCGAAGGGTAAAGGGACGGAGAGGAGCAAAGGGAAGATTAAATCGACCTGAACATCCAGAGTTAGCAATTTCCGAAGAGAAATACTCAAACAGAAACGAGTCGAACGGAAAGGAAGTTACCTGTGTTAACACGTTGGGAACACCTATGTACTCTTTGTTCCAAAAGTTCCGGCCAGTTCTGTTCTCCGCGCTCCTTAAGAACAAGAAGGAGTTTCTCGATTTTGTTAGGAGGAGGACGGGTACAGGCCTAGTGCGGCACTGCTAAACAAATGAGAAATTTAGAGGTCAAGACGAAAATCCAAAATCGATCTCACGATGGCCAAAAACTCAACTATGTCGGATGTTCCAGCCTGCCCGGAAGGGAAACTCCAAATTTCCAACCGACGCCTCGGATATCCGGACATAAAAATATTTGGCTTCCCAGTCCGTACTCTTGGATCCGACCCCAGTTAGGAGACCGAGATGCGGAAACCACGACGAATAATGTGACGCCCGTAAACCATTTTTGAGGAAATAGAGGGGGCTGTCGATCGACACACGTGGTGTAAGTCGATCGACAGGGGCCTTAAGGGGTTGTCGTTCGACACCCATGGTGTGTGTCGATCAACGGGTCCTTAATTGGTCGGTTTTCTGGTTCGATTTTTAATCGTGCGGTTAGGCCGGGCCGGTTTGGGGAAAAACTAGGGTTCGTATATAATGTTTTTGGCCGCATTATGAGCGAAACCTAGTCTCAAAATCAGCAGAGAAAGAGTTTGTGAGGAGTTCTCTTGTTTCTGAAAGGTTTCTGAGTTAGGGTTTCGTTCTTGATCGATTAGGAGTGGATTTTCGTGGTGATTGTAGCTGAGTCCGTTCCTAGTCTCAATTTCCATCAAATTATATCCAAAAATCTAAGGTGAGTGCGTGACCATGGCTTCTGGGCCGGTGGATTCGTTAGGGTTGCTTGGTGATAGGTTTTGAACGTATGTTTGATCTTATGTTGATTGTTGTGGCTGTGGATTGTTGTTTGTTGTGTGTGGATAGTTGTTTTCGTGCAGGTTTCGTGTTGACGCAGAGGAGGAATCGATCCGAGAGGATTATGATCGATTTCCCATGACTCTGCGCAGGCCTGTTGTTCGACACACACAAGGAGTGTCGATCGACAGACCGGCACGGAGACTGTCGAACGTCACCCGTAAGGTGTGTCGAATGACAGTCAAATGACAAGCTGTCGATCGACACCTAGAGGGTGTGTCGATCGACAGGTATGTACAGAAGGTGTCGATCGACACCTCGTGGTAGTGTCGATCGACAGTATGTCTGTTTCGCTGTGGTTGAGCCTCGTGTTTGCGTGTTGTTTGTTTTTATGTTTGCCTGAGCGGTCTATCGTGTCTGAGTGCGCAATCGTAGATGGGATGACCGTCTCACTGAGTATTTGTGATAATACTCACGCATCTCTTTTTCCCATGTGATGCAGGTAAAGGCAAATTGTGATCGTGGAATCACGGCTACAAAGAGGGAGATGATCTAGGGTCTCGCGTTTGGTGTTGCTTGTTGTTTCCATTATTGTTTTAGAACCGCGTTAGGTTGCTGGATAGTAGAATGGATATTGTTATTTGGTTGTTGAACCGGTTTTTAATGGAATTAGTTATTTGGTTTTATTTGGTTTATTGTTATCCGCTATAGTATAATCTGTGTGTTGCTTGGTTGTTGAGGATAACATTTATGGGAATGCTAATCCGAGACCAAGGGTTTATTGTTAAAAAAATAAAAAACGGGTCGGGTCGTTTCAGTTTGGTATCAGAGCCCTTACGGGTTTAGGACGGGCTAGAACTGCTAGGATTGAAATTGGTAAATTTGTAATTCTGTTGATTTGGGGGTTCTAGATCATCTTCCTTCGAGCCTTCAAAGAGATTCCATGGTAAGTGTGTTTTGTGATGTGTTACTGGTCTTTCTAGTACTTAGCTAGTCTGCTTCTGAGTGTAGTGAGATGGCTAGGACTACTAGAGGGTGTGGCCAAGGAGGCCGAGGCAGAGGTCGTGGACTTGTTGATGAGCCAGTCTTGAGTGAGGCTCAGAGTTCCGCGCGTGGGACTGTGGCAGTTCAGCAGATATTGCATGATGGTCAGACCCCCAGTGTGGGGCCGGTTTGGGTCCTGTTGGGGCTGGTGTGGGTCCTATTGGGGCTGGTTTCGGTTCCGTTGAGGCTGGTGGTGCTGGTCGTGTTGGCGCAGCAGGGGGTGCAGTCGCGGCCGCAGGTGTAGCCCAGGCTGGTGATGATCGTCTGGCTGATCTGTTGAGGCTGCTGTTGGAGCGGTTACCAGGTGCGGTGCCAGTGCAGGCTCCAGTATTGCCACGAGTGGCAGAGGTGCAGCCGAGGGCTGCGGTTGCTGATGAGGTTCCGTCGTATATTCGTATGATGGAGCAGATGTAGAGGATCGGTACGGGGTCTTTTGCAGAAGGTGTTAAGCCTGAGGAGGCTGATGAGTGGAGGATGAGGATGGAGAGTAACTTTCGCTCGATTAGGTGTCCAGAGGGATACATGGTTGACTTGGCAGTCCATTATTTGGACGGTGATGCACACCTCTGGTGGAGGAGTGTTGCAGCTAGATGGGCTGGGACAGTGATGTCGTGGGCAGACTTTGTGACGGAGTTTAACTCCAAGTTCTTTCCTCAGGAGGCGTTGGATCGTTTAAAGGCGAGATTCTTGGATTTGGCTCAGGGAGCGATGTCTGTTCGTGAATATGACGTGGAGTTTAATCGACTCTTGGGTTATGCTAGTAGGAGCTTGGAGGATGAGCAAGCTCAAATTCGGAGGTTCTTACGGGGACTTCGACCAGATTTGAGGACTCGGTGCAGAGGCATCAGGTTCGAGTTCAGAGTGGAGTTGGTTGAGATGGTTGCACAGATCGAGGAGAATCTGAGGGAGCAGGCTGCTGTAGTTGTTCCAGCTGTTCAGCCTCGGAGGCCTCAGCAACAGGTGCAGCAGGCGGGTCCTAGCAAAGGCATCAAGCCTGCGCAGGGACAGAAGAGGAAGTGGGACGACACTTCGAGATCGGGCCAGAGTGGCCGAGGATGTTATGTTTGTGGTAGTTTAGACCACAAGAGGGCGAGTTGCCCGAAGCAGAACGAGGTTCGAGCGGCTCGAACGTGTTATCAGTGTGGAGAGCCGGGGCACATCAGGCCGAACTGCCCTAAGTTGCAGCCGTTGGTAGTGGCAGTGGTTCAGCCAGTAGCTCAGTATGGGGCGGTGCAGCCTTTGGATCAGATTGCGGCAATGTGGCGTACACCGGCTATTGCAGCGCCGGGTGAGCAGAGGTCGAGGCCGATCACAGTTAAACTCTCTATTTCAGACTTTGTAAACTCTTTGTTTACCCTGTGATAGAAAGTTAGGTTGCTTAGCACATGAGAATTGTGTAGGGACCTTGTTTGTGGGCGGGTGTGAGTCCTACGTGTTATTTGATTATGGAGCATCGAATTGCTTCATTACTCCAGATCATGCTGAGAGAAGTGGTATTCCGTGTGACGCTGGTGAGCGGACTGGACCGGTTATGGTTGCTGGAGGAGAGTTTCTAGCTACTCATGGCCGGGCGAAAGATGTGGATATTTTGGTAGCGGGCGAGTTGATGCCAGCAGACTTGGTGATTAGTTATCCTGGGTATGGATTGGTTGAATCGGTACAGAGTTTATCTGGATTGTCACCGGGGTCGAGTGGTGTTTGAACGTGAAGGTGGTAGGTTGGTTTATCAGGGAGTGAGACCGACTTCAGGTAGTCTTGTGATCTTACTTGTCCAGGCTGAGGCGATGATTGAGAGGGGTTGCGAGGCTTACTTGGCCACGATCGTGATGCCGGAGGCTGTTGGTGGGGTTGCTATGAAAGATATTCGGGTTGTTCGGGATTTCGAGGATGTCTTTCAGTCGTTGCAGAGATTACCGCCGTCTCGGTTTGATCCTTTCACGATTGAGCTAGAGCCCGGAACGACGCCGTTGTCTAAGGCGCTTTATCGAATGGCTCCAGCAGAGTTGGCAGAACTGAAGTAGCAGTTGGAGAATTTGTTGGAGAAGGGTTTTATTCGACCAAGTACTTCACCGTGGGGAGCACCGGTGTTGTTTGTGAAGAAGAAATATGGTAGTTTCCGGTTGTGCATCAATTATCGAGGGCTTAACCGAGTCACTGTGAAGAACAAGTATCCTCTTTCGAGAATTGATGTGTTGTTAGATCACTTGAGAGGGGCTACTTGGTTCTCCAAGATTGACTTGGCATCCGGTTACCACCAGATTCATATCGATGAGGCAGATGTCCGGAAGACGGCTTTCAGGACTCGGTATGGGCATTATGAGTTTGTTATTATGCCATTCGGGTTGACGAATGCACCAGCGGCATTTATGAGGTTGATGAACGGAGTTTTCCAGGAGTATCTGGATGAGTTCGTGATTATCTTCATCGATGACATTTTGGTGTATTCGAAGAGTCTTGAGGATCATGAGGTACATCTGAGGAGAGTTCTTGAGAAGTTATGGGAACAGAAGTTATTTGCTAAGTTGAGCAAGTGTAGGTTCTGGCAGAGAGAGATGGGATTCTGGGTCACATCGTTTCTGCAGAGGGAGTTTCTGTGGATCCGGCGAAGATTCAGTCTATCCGAGATTGTCCTAGACCGAGGAATGCTACTGAGATCAGAAGTTTTCTTGGGTTGGCAGGTTATTATCGGAGATTCGTCAACGGTTTTGCGAGTATGGCTCAGTCTATGACGAAGTTGACAGGGAAAGATGTTCCTTTCGTGTGGTCTGCTGATTGTGAGCTGAGTTTCGCAAAGCTGAAGACGATGTTGACTAGTACACCAGTATTGGCGTTGCCTGAACCGGGTGAGCCTTATGTGGTGTATACAGATTCTTCGAGAGTTGACTTGGGTTGTGTACTGATGCAGCAGGGTAAGGTGATTGCGTATGCTTCGAGGCAGTTGAGGAAGCACGAGGGCAATTATCCTGATAATGACTTAGAGTTGGCTGCACTGATCTTCGCGTTGAAAATTTAGAGGTCTTATTTGTATGGTGGCAGGGTTCATGTGTTCATTGATCATCATAATCTGAAGTACATCTTTACTTAGCAGAATTTGAATGTACGACAGAGGCGATGGTCGGAGTTGTTGGCTGATTATGACTTGGACATTGTTTATCATCCGGGTAAGGCTAACACTGTGGCATATGCTCTTAGTCGGAGGAGGTATGATTCATCTCAGGAGCGGGATGTGGAGACTCTTGTGAGCATGCTTAGTACGTTAAGGTTGTGTGTTACTTCAGAAGAACCATTGGGGTTAGCGGCAGCGGATCAGGCGGATCTGTTGAGCAGGATCCGAGTAGCTCAAGAGAAGGATCATGTGTTGATTGATCTCTCAAAGGCTGCTGGGTCCGAGTATCAGGTTTCTGCTAACGGGACTATCTTGGTGCATGGACGAGTCTATGTGCCTAAGGATGAGGACTTGACGCAGGAAATTCTGAGAGAAGCTCATGCGAGCAAGTTTTCGATTCATCCGGGAGCGACTAAGATGTATCGGGATCTGAAACGGTATTATCATTGGGTCGGGATGAAGAGAGATGTGGCAGATTGGGTTACAGCTTGCAATGTTTGTCAGCTGGTGAAGGTTGAGCATCAGGTTTCTAGTGGATTATTGCAGAGTTTACCCATTCCAGAGTGGAAGTGGGACATGATTACCATGAATTTCATAGTAGGGTTGCCGGTTTCTCGGACCTATGATGCGATTTGGGTGATTGTGGATCGAGTGACTAAGTCAGCACATTTTCTGGCCATTAAGAAGACAGATGGAGCTGAGGTCTTGGCTAAGAAGTATGTGAAGGAAATTGTGAGGTTGCATGGTGTGCCAGCGAGCATTGTGTCGGATAGAGATCCGAGGTTTGCTTCAGTGTTCTGGAGAGCTTTTCAGGTTGAGATGGGCACTAAGGTGCACATGAGTACAACTAATCATCCGCAGAGGGATGGGCAGTCCGAAAGGACGATTCAGACACTTGAGGATCTGTTGAGGATGTGCGTGCTAGATTGGGGTGGTCATTGGGCGGATCACTTGAGTTTGGTGGAGTTCGCATATAACAACAGTTTTCAGGCGAGTATTGGTATGACTCCTTTTGAGGCGGAGGCCATGCCGTACTCCGCTATGGTTTACTATGGTTTACCCAAGTGGGGGAGAGGAGCATCTATGGTGCTGATTTTGTTCGGGAGACGACGGAGAAGATCCGTGTTGTGAAGCTGAACATGAAGGAGGCTCAGGATCGGCAGAAGAGTTATGCCGATAAGAGAAGGAAAGATTTGGAATTTGCTGTCGGTGATCGAGTGTATCTCAAGATGGCTATGGTGCGGGGTCTGAACAGGTCCATATCCGAGGATAAGCTGAGTACGAGGTACATGGGTCCGTTCCGGGTTGTGGAACGTGTGGGACGAGTTGCTTATCGGTTGGAGCTGCCTCCAATTATGGAGAAATTCCATGATGTGTTTCATGTTTCAAAGCTCAGGAGATGCTTGCATGCTTCTGAGGAGGTAGTCGTGACGATTCCTGCAGATCTTCAGCCTAATCTGACTGTTAGGATGAGGCCGGTTAGGATTCTTGAGAGAAGTATCAAGGTTCTACGCCGGAAGAGAGTGTCTTTGTTGAGAGTCTTGTGGGACTGTGACGGTGTTCAGGAGGAGACTTGGGAACCAGAGGCAAAGATGAAAACGAAGTTCAGAAAGTGGTTTGAGAAGCAAGCCGAGGAGTGATTTCGTTTTTCTTTGCGGTTTCCAGTTTCAGTTTTGAGTTGTGGTCACCGTGTGTGGTGAGATTTTTGGTTTTGGATTATGTATTTTCATTAAATTGTAATGATCATGACATTTTTTCCAGCTTAATAAGATGAGCATTCTTATGTTTATGACTTGATAGTCATGTGTTTGTGGTTAGAGAATCTCGAAATAAAAGTTTTATTGTGAATAGAACTTGCTAATTTCGGTAGGGACTCTAACGGGTTTGTATTCCGGGTTGGGAGTATCATGTCGAGACCTTGGGAGGTAGTTCCGGTCAGAGGTGCATTGTAGACGTTAGGAATTGATTGCGTAGCTTAGAGATAGACATTGGTTCTTTCTTGGAGATGAGTCTCCAACAGATCTTGAGAGATGCGTCTCTCCGGGGGACAGTTGGTTTCCTGCATACCGATCGTTCATCAGGACTGTGAGGAGTGAGAGCGTGAGGGTCTGAAGATAGTTTTGGGAGGTTGCGACCTCTGACAGATCTTTGAGAGATGCGTCTCTCCAAGGGATAGTGAGTTCCCTGCACACCGAGAGCTTGATGGACTGTGTGTCTTGATGGGTTGAGGGGTGGTTGGTATCAAACACCGTCAGCACTGCGCGGACTGAGGTAGGTTGATACTAGGCACCGAGAGCTGAGGGGTGACGATCCCGAGAGCTAGATGGTGGTTATGAGCTATGAGCAATCAATGTCTGAGACGGGTGTATATGCATAGGACGGATGTGAGCCTCGAGAGGGTCTGGGAGATGTAGTCTCCGGTGTACTGGCAGGTTGGTCAGGTGGTTAGCCTTGTGGGCTGTGTTTGAGTATTCGAGGACGAATCCAATTTTAGTGGGGGAGAATTGTGACGCCCGTGAACCATTTTTGAGGAAATGGAGGGGGACTGTCGATCGACACACGTGGTGTATGTCGATCGACAGGTCCTTAATTGGTCGGTTTTTTGGTTCGATTTTTAATCGTGCGGTTGGGACGGGTCGGTTTGGGGAAAAACTAGGGTTCGTATATAATGTTTTTGGCCGCATTCTGAGTGAATCCAAGTCTCAAAATCAGCAGAGAAAGAGTTTGTGAGGAGTTCTCTTGTTTCTGAAAGGTTTGTGAGTTAGGGTTTCGTTCTTGATCGATTTGGGGTAGATTTTCATGGTGATTGTAGCTGAGTCCGTTCCTAGTCTCAATTTCCATCAAATAATATCCAAAAATATAAGGTGAGTGCGTGACCATGACTTTTGGGTCGGTGGATTCGTTATGGTTGCTTGGTGATAGGTTTGGAACGTGTGTTTGATCTTGTGTTGATTGTTGTGGCTGTGGATTATTGTTTGTTGTGTGTGGATAGTTATTTTCCTGCAGCTTTCTTGTTGACGCAGAGGAGGAATCGATCCGAGAGGATTATGATCGATTTCCCATGACTCTGCGCAGGCCTGTCGTTCGACACACACAAGGTGTGTCGATCGACAGACCGGCACGGAGACTGTCGAACGACACCCGTAAGGTATGTCGAACGACAGTCAGATGACAAGCTGTCGATCGACACCTAGAGGGAGTGTCGATCGACAGGCTTGTACAAAAGGTGTCGATCGACACCTAGTGGTAGTGTCGATCGACAGCTTGTCTGTTTGGCTATGGTTGAGCCTCGTGTTTGCGTGTTGTTTGTTTGTATGTTTGCCTGAGTGGTCCATCGTGCCTGAGTGCGCAGTCGTAGATGGTATGACCGTCTCACTGAGTATTTGTGATAATACTTACGCATTTCTTTTTTCCATGTGATGCAGGTAAAGGTAAATTGTGATCGTGGAATCACGGCTACGAAGAGGGAGATGATCTAGGGTCTCGTGTTTGGTGTTGCTTGTTGTTTCCATTATTGTTTTAGATTCACGGTTAGGTTGCTGGATAGTAGAATGAATATTGTTATTTGGTTGTTGAACCGGTTTTTAATGGAATTTGTTATTTGGTTTTATTTGGTTTATTGTTTTCCGTTGTAGTGTAATCTATGTGTTGTTTGGTTGTTGAGGATAGTATTTATGAGAATGCTAGTCCGAGACCAAGGGTTTATTGTAAAAAAAAAAAAACGGGTCGGGTCGTTTCAAATAATATCGTCCGGATCGACCTTTCCTCCTGAATTGAACCATCTCTTCGAACTCCAAGCAGCTCACCGACCTCCCGATTTCTGCAGCAAGGGTTAGAACGGTGACGATGTTCCAAACCGCCGCATGCGTAAGTTGAGAGATGGCGATCAGACGCCGGTCACAATATTCGATCAGGAGCTTAGGCAATGGAAACCATAACCCACTCGCATTGAAGAAGGACTCGTACATACATAGGAAACGGTCCGGAGGAGTCCAGGGATGATCATTTGTGGTCGGAATTAATATGTCCTCCTCAACAATCAATAAGCCCCGATCACGAATCATGTCTCGAATCGTGTCAACCATTGACTGAGAAGGCATATTGTCAATCCGGACTAATTCGATGCCCGGACCCAGTCCAGGGCCAAGGGGATTCTTCGGATCAACCTTGATCGGAGAAGGAAGCTGCTCAAATTCGAAATCCTGTTCGTCCTCTTGTCTTCCTCTTCTTCCCTACCTTCCTCCTCGAATTCGGAATCCGGATGGTCGGATCCTCCAGAATTAGCCTCGCCTTCCCTATCGGAAGGGTTAGCCTGGGCGGGAAGATCAACCGACCCCTCCTCAGAGGAATCGTCTTCACGACTGGAAAGGGCGATTAGATCGACCACAGGGTCAGGCCGGACAATGGATAGGGGGTCATGGTCGGCAACAGGGGCCGGACGGACCGACCTCCTCACAAGTCTCGCAGAATCGTTCGAAGAAACGGACCCAGACATATTACTAATAAAGCTAGGACTAAATGAAATGAAAAGCAGTACGGAGCAAGAGAGAGGTCTTTACCTCAAAAGCAGTTTTCCAAGCCAAATGAAGTTATGACAATTCTGAGGAGAAGAACCCCCTTTTATAGCCAAGGGGTCGGAATGCGAAGCGTCACCCCTTGAAGATGGACCGATCTCACCCGTGGGCCTAGAAGCGTATGGGCCTAAACAAGGTCCCTTGCCATTCGAGTCAAGCGAACTCTGGGGGATGCTTACTGATGGACCTGGGTTTGACACCCACAAGCCAAGGCCCATGAATTAAGGCCCATGACACATTATTTCATTTTTAACTATAGTTTAGTAATCTTAGTTACTTTATGAACTACAGTTGTATTTAGACCTAAATACTTGTACTATATAAAGGGGTGTCCCATCATTGAATGGGGATCATAAGCTAATCTATAAGGTTGGGAGAGACAAATTCGGATATTAATTCCCTAAAGTATCGTCTAATCCGACCTGAATTCTTTCTTATTAAACAAAAGATCTCGACCTCAATGTAATTATTCAGACCCGAACAGAGAATTAACACAGTTGATAATTAGGTTCACAACCAGTATTGAATATTTAAATCGAGTCTGAAATCAAACCTTCACTAACTTGAGGATAATATCAAGAAAGAGTAAACCACACAATCTGTTTCATACAAATTGGCCATATCTTCTATTCAACATGATTCAACCACCATACCGTTTCAGAATCAGATGGAACCTAAAAAGATGTGGCAAGAAAACAATTACCATTTTTTGCTAACAAAGCTAAAGTCAGCATCTTCCAATCCAATCTAGTTAAACTAATGATTGAGAACATCCTGAAACTTAAACTAATGTGTGCATAATGAATTAGACTTTAAAGTAACTTAATTTATCAAGAATCAAATCTTTCTCTGAAAAGAAGAATGCAAATTAAAATGTAAATTAAAAACATACCCGTCTCTAGTTTGCTTGCTTCCTCTTTTAAACGCTGCCTCTTTGAAACAGATCAAGCTGGAATAAAAAGGAAAAACGAAACCCAGAAAACCCAACTTTGTATTTGTCCGAACAATATTTTTTGTTTCTTATCAAATAAACAAGTGAAAATGATTCACTGTCTCACTGACTAAACTTGAAAGGAAAGGAAGCAAATAGTGTTTCTCTAACATGAATAGCTTGTTCCGAAAATTTTGTCGAAATAACGGTTTCCGTTTCTCCAACTGATGAGAAACCGTCCAAAGCAGTTTTCCTTTGCTCTTATAAATCACACCTATCCTAATACTAACCGTCTCCCTCCTCTCTCTCGATTCTTCATGAATTGAATTACAGAAACATAACTCAATCTCCGTCTTGAAGGTGTCGTTATGGCTTCTGAAGATATTGAATTCGAGATTCCGGAAGATGTATGCTCGGAAGCGATGCTTGCAACACGCTTCAGTTTGTTAATTCGACCAGCAAATCCGAGACGACAAAATCTTAGACCTATGATTCGGTTCCTCCCAAGGCTTAGGGGCATGGACGATTCGGTATTCGGTCGAATGATCCCACATAACCGGGTTCAATTTCTGTTTCTGTCTCGTGAAGCAATGGACCTTGTTGTTTGTCGTGGCCCTTGGAGTTTCAACGAATGGATGGTTGCTATGGGAGTATGGGAAGAAGGAATCCCTGATAGTTATCCAAATCATGTCCAATTCTGGATCCAGATAAGAGATATCCCTCCACGCCTCAACACATACTCCATTGTCAATCATATAGCGAGCACATTGGGGGATGTTGTTGAGACAAATTTCAACTTGGATGCGGCAACAACACGTGATTATGCTAGGGTGCGGGTCAACTGGCCTCTCTCTCAACCCTTGGTCTTCAACCGTCGCTTCCGACTTGGTCCTCAAACAGGCATACAAATCTCTTTCCGGTATGAGAAACTCCGTAATTATTGTTTTTGTTGTCGTTCTTTGTGTCATGATGTGGACGAATGCGAAGAACCAGAGCAGGAGTATCAAACACATCCTCCAGCCGATGATATGAATGAAGATCATTCAAACAATAGCGTTGTATCTCGCCCAGGAACACAAGTGACTCAACGACAACAATTCTCAAGTCCTGCAATACAAGCGTCTCCATCGCGTCTACTCCTTGAATCCCCTGCATCTAGTCAGCGGTCAGTTTCTGAATTTGTGTCTTTGAATGGACACAACATCTCCCCAGCACTTCTCTCTGCGGTTTATGCAACCTATACCAGAGCATCGTCTTCTGCAACATCGAATGCTCATGCTCAGATCAATCATGACCCTTTGAATAAAGGCAAAGGAATTGTTGTACCAGAGAAGGATGATCAACTCAATGTTGAATTCAACCGCTACCAAGCTTCTAAACGGAAGCGGCTTACCATCGAAGAGCCAACACATGGACCACCTTCTCACCAAAACGACTTCGGAGGTGCGGCGGATCCCGTACCGCCACAGTCCCCATGAAGATCGGCTCTTGGAATTGCCAAGGCTTAGGCAAGCCTGTGGAAGTGCAACACCTTAAGGAGATGTGTGAAATATTTCCTTGACTTTGTTTTTCTTATTGAAACCAAACAACAACCAAGTTATATAAACAAAGTGGCTGTTGATTTGGGGTATGTATGTATTTGTATTGTACCACCTTTAGGCTTAAGTGGTGGATTAGCTATTCTAGGGAAGAACCCATCTAATGTTCAAGTGTTATCATCAGATGATCGACTTATCGATTGTCATATCAATAACAATTCTTGTTCTTTCTACTTGTCTTGTGTTTACGGTCATCCAAGTCATTCATCACGTCATCATTTATGGTCACGACTCACTGACATTTCCATTACAAGAACATATCCTTGGGTAATGTTAGGTGATTTTAACGAAATACTTAGTAACGATGAAAAACTTGGTGGGCCTCAAAGAGAAACTAGTGACTTTCATAACTTTCGCACGATGCTTTCTTCTTGTGATATGTTAGACATTAATCACAGAGGGAACCCTTTCTCATGGTCTGGTGAAAAAATCACAACGCATACTGGTGTTAGAATCAAAGAAACAATTCAGTGTTGCCTAGATAGAGCGATGGCCAATTCGGCATGGTCAGCCTTATTCCCTGCATCTGAAGCTCTCTTCCTTGAACCAGTCGCATCCGACCATAGGCCTTTGATTCTCACCATTGAGTCTCAAACTTCTCTTAAACGGGGTCAATTTCGTTTCGACAATCGTCTACTCTATGACCAACGAGTCAAAGACGTCATCAAATCTGGTTGGATTCACAACAACTGCACCAATCTCGCTGACACAATTAAACGTTGTCGCAAATATTTAGCCCGATGGAAACGCTCAAATAGACCAAATTCTGCTGTTCAAATCGAGAATTTGAAATCTCAACTAGATCAAGAGTTCCTTAACTCTCGACCAAATTCTTCCAACATATCCTCAATAAAATAACGACTACATCAAGCTTACATCAACGAAGAACGATTTTGGAAACAGAAAAGTCGCATCTTTTGGCTCAAAGAAGGAGACCGTAATACCAAATTTTTTCATGGTTGTGCCAAGACTAGAAAAGCCCGTAATAGACTTATGTTCCTTAGAGATGAGCATGGAAATGAATTTCACAATGAGGAAGAAATATCTCACGCTGCTACAACATACTTCAACGAGTTATTTTCTAGTGATCAAACGGGGGATATTACACCATATTTCTCGGACATCAGTTCTAAGGTCACCCATGACATGAACATGGATCTAACAAGGGAGATTTCTGACGTCGAAATTAAGGATGCTGCATTTTTAATTGGTCTGGACCGTGCTCCTGGACCAGATGGTTTCAATGGAGCTTCTTACCAAAATTACTGATCGATCGTTGGAGAAGCAATAATACACGAAGTCAAATCATTTTTCGATATTGGTGTACTCACGAAGCCACTCAATCACACGAACATTGTCCTCATTCCCAAAAAGGCCAACGTACAATCAGAAACAATGTAAGATTTCCGACCAATTAGCCTTTGCAATGTCGTCTATAAAATCATCTCTAAAATCCTAATTCGTCGAATGCAGCCGGTGCTTCCAGAGATCATTTCTCTCAATCAATCAACTTATGTTCTTGGTCGACATATTCAAGACAATATCATGATCGCTCATGAATTTATGCATGCTCTCAAAGTGCGCAAAAGACAAGCTAAGTCTTATATGGCGATCAAAACTGACATAAGTAAAGCTTATGACAGAGTTGAATGGACCTTCTTGCGTGAAGCTATGCAATCCCTTGGTTTTTACGCTCAATGGATAAGATGGATTATGAGTTGTGTGGAAACAGTGTCTTACTCTGTTCTCATAAATGGTTCACCGTACGGTAACATATTACCACATCGAGGCATACGCCAAGGGGATCCGCTATCACAATATCTCTTCCTCTTGTGTGCTGAAATGTTATCGCAAAAACTAGAGTTAGCCCAAAGCCGGAAACAACTACAAGGTCTAGCAATAAGCATTGGTGGGACAAAAGTCAATCATTTATTCTTTGCAGACGATTCACTATTTTTTTGTAAAGCCAATGCTAAGGATAGCTCCACCTTAGCTAAGATACTCAAAGAATATGGTGCCATGTCGGGACAACACGTCAACACTCAGAAATCCTCAATCTCCTTTGGTTCATGAGTATTTCAACGCAGTAAAGAACGAGTTCAAAACATTCTCCACATATTTACAATAGGTGGATGTGGTAAATATCTTGGACTCCCTAAGCAATTTGGACGCCGGAAACGGGAAATGTTCCAATACATCATTGATAAGGTTCGTGAAAGGACCAAAGGGTGGACCAACCGATATCTCTCTCCTGCGGGGAAAGATATCCTCCTTAAATCAGTCGCTCTAGCCATGCCAGTATATTCGATGAACTACTTCAAGTTACCAAAAACCATATGTGATGAGATAAATGGTATTTTATTGTCATTCTGGTGGGGATCAAACAATGAACGAAGGAGTTTAACATGGATCAGTTGGAAACGTCTAGCATTTTCAAAGAAAACAAGGAGGTCTTGGATTTCGAGACCTCAATGATTTCAACTCTGCGCTCCTTGGGAAACAAGCGTGGCGACTCCTAAACTCGCCGAATTCCTTACTGTATAAAATCCTCAAAGAAATATATTTCCCAAATGATGATTTCATACGTGCTAATCCTGGTGTAAAACCTTCATATGGATGGTCTTCTCTGCTTCATGGACGGGATTTAATTAAAAGGGGACTTCGTTGGCAGCTTGGTACAAGAAATTTCAAAGCCTTTCAGGACACTTGGATCCCATCGAATCCACCTCGTACAGCTGTTTCTGAATCTCACGGACCAGATACACTAGTCAAAGATTTATGGCATCAAAAGCAATGGGATATGTCCAAACTCCAAGGGATTCAAGTTGAGGATATCAATAATATAAAGAAAATCTATATTCCACAACACCCTTGTGAGGATAAATTAATTTGGCACTACACAAAAGATGGAGAATACACCGTCAAGTCTGGATATTGGCTTGCATCACAAAACCGCGAAGAAAATATTACTCCACCATCGGAAGTATTAAGGTGAAAAACATGATATGGAAACTACCTATAGCACCAAAGATAAAATTCTTTCTTTGGAAAGCTTCCTCTAATGCCATTGGAACTGCAGCTTCTTTGTGTACTCGAGGAATACCAATTGATCCCATATGTTCAAAATGCTTCCAAGAGAATGAAACACCAAATCATATACTTTTTACTTGCCCAAATGCACTAAATTCTTGGCATGCCATGAGCCCCAATCTTTTTAACCAATTGTCTGTTTCAAACAGTTTGGATGTAAACATGATGAGATTATTTAAGGGATCACATTTACTACCCCATGAAGACATCAATCTAACTCAGAGATTTTGGTTGCCTTGGATTTTGTGGAAAGCACGCAATGAACGTATTTTTAATGGAAGCCATTGGAGCACTCAAGAAACAATCTGTCGTTCTTTCCAAGAAGCAACTGAGTGGACAGAGGTCTCCACAAATCAAGAAACACCTACACTAATTACAAACGCAATTGGTTATCAGACCACACAATGCTGGTCGCCACCGATGCATGGATGGCTCAAGTGTAATTATGATGCAAGTTTCCAATCTACAGGTTCTCACATCGGATCCGGATGGATTGTTCGGAACTCCTTAGGAGCATTTATGTGTGGAGCGTCCTCTTTCCTTCAACAAACAAGAGACGCACTAACAGCAGAAGCATATAGTCTACTTCATGCAATGCAAATTTCTTGGTGTCGTGGATATAGAAGAGTCATATTTGAAGGGGATTCTTTGCAGCTTGTTAACCTCATCAACTCTCGTACTACCAATATGGCTATTGATAGCTTAATCAACGATATCCATCATTAGATGACCAAATTTACAGGGTCATTCACACTAAGCGAGCAAACAACAAAGCAGCATATAGATTAGCACATATTGGCAAGTCTCAATTTCATTCAACTTGTATCTACAATGTGATTCCCCCTTTATCCAACAATTGGTTGTTTGAAACTGTTGTAATCTTTCAATAAATAAAAGACGTTAAAAAAAAACATGAATAACCTGTTAAATGTTGAGCGACGCGATTTTATGAAAGAATATTCTTCAATTTTAATTCAGATAACCAGGAAATGCAAATTGGAGAAAACTGAATCGTAAGTTTGAATCACGGTTATTCAGTATGAGAGAAACCAAATTAATGTTGTTGTTACAAAAAGCACATGAAATAATTTTGAATCACAGATCAAGGGGTTGTTTTACCAATCAAGCTAAGTCAAGGATCAAGAGTGGAAGCAAGTAGACATGATTTTCGAAAATGCAAAATTACAAATCAATCAAAAACTTAATGGTCCTTTCTTTACTATCTCTACCGGGCCGGCCAAGAGCACACATGAACAAGAAGCAAATGATATTTACAATTATATGTATGTCAATATGACTACACCAAGTCAGGAGCATAACCAATTTGACAAAATAAGAAGAAAAACGTAGAGACCTAACACTTATGTGTGATGTAAAACAAGAGAGATGTACGCAATTTATGAGACTAACCGACTATGAAATAGCTTCAAACTTCCTAACCAAAGTATAGAAATGCTAGTTCAAGCAATCATCAAACACAATATCATGTGTTGTTCGAGAAAAAGAAAATAAAATATTTAGTATGGCGACAATTTGGGCATTTTATCATGCCTCTCTACTGAAAGATTTTAGCAGGTATCAATGGTAGATCTAAGTATCTAACTATGAATCCCAAGTCTATTCCCTTTCCATAACATAAAGGATCAAATTAGTAATTCATAGCAAGATATACATTATTTTAATTACCACATTTAGAAGTAAAACTACCTGCAAAAGATAATTCATGCATGAGACACATCATATCGCATATAGCCATATAGGGCATATGTCACTTCTTTCAATCCACTCAAGAAGACAAGAGAGGTGAAAATCGTGCTCACAAGTTGTTAGTCTTGGATTCTCTACATCATAACCTGCATAATAAGGGAAGCACATGAGTCCACGACTTCGATTGCTTTGAAGAAAACGTTTTATTTAACGATCTTTCTTTCTTACCTTCAAAGCAAAATGGAGAAGACTCCTCCTCTTCATCCACCAATTGCTTCAATCCGTTTCGTTTTGAGAAATATGAATTCCTCGGTGAGAGAATGACTGAGCTTGGTTGAGTTTCACTGTGTGATCCCGCAAGATCTTCACATGTTGCTAACGCTTCGAAACTGCTCTCCCTAATCCTTCATTTAATAGATTCTGAATTCAAGCATTGTGGTCTCTCAAGAAGCAAATCATACGGAAGTGGAACATGAGCACAAAAGGTGTCTCATATAGATGTCTTTGAAAAGTTTTTGGAAACAGAGCTCTTTTATTGCGGAATTAGACATGTCCTCATTAACTCTAGCAAACCCTTCTGAATGCCAATCGATAAGCACATAAAATCTCAGATTATTTCAGTATATACTTAAACAAATTAAATTGCATAGTTACATTCGTAGTTTGAATTGAGACAAACATGTTTCTGACAGAGTGCATTGCCAAAGCATAGACATGTTTGTTATGGCCTTCATAAGAAGAAGAATACCTGAACGCCAAAGGACAATCACCTTTTCACCAGGAATCCATTGATTGGTGGCAGAGATTTATCGGAGTCGCCAATGTCAAAGCTGGGCTAGAAACCATCATAAAATCCAAATAAGGCATGATTCTTATTGTCATGCATGTTCGATGCAACATATGAAAGCACTAAAAGATAACATTAGCAGAATTTTCTAAAACATAACATTAAAACATAATTATTTTCTTTTTAAAACTCTATGACAACAATCAAGTCAAAAAGGAAGAACTGAAACCCAAAATATGTTACTTGTGGCTTACCAAGGAGAATTTTTAGACCATTGACCAGACTTGATAGTTTGAAAAAGATGCAGAAACATCATAGTAGGTTGACCTGATAAACCTATTAGTTATTCAGGTACTACTTCGTCAACAACCACTAACGACTTGAGCATTCCCTACAACTACTTTTTCCCATTCCTAAATGTCTTTCCATTCTCACTATCATGATGATTTGATTTTGTACCATTTTTCCGCCAGAGTTAAAGAACTATTTTTGATCCTGCTTATATATCCATAATTCTTATCCAGTAAAAGCATATTTACCGAGTTAAGCAGTTTGATGTTTGGGGTCGCCTTTTCGGTAACATCCTTAATGATTAGTTCCATATTGGATAGACTCACAAAAATCAGAGGAAACCTAACAATTAAAAAACAGACGGAAGAATTCTTAACATCTCATATGATAGAATTAAATGTTTATGTGATTATTAACACTTATCGATGAGTTTGATTGTAAGGAGTAAGGACACTGACTTAAGTGTAACCCGGGTACAAGTGAATCAGGAGCATTGGATCGAGATCACTAAAACTCCATCTTCCTTCAAAGACAAAGAGACCCGAAAGCTACTACGATTAGTTTAAAATATTATCCTCAAAACCTTTTCACATAATAACCTCAATCTAGAATAGAGTACATGCGTGCTAGGTTATTAGATGTATAACAAGCGTACATTAGCATATGTTGTATATGGTTTATGTTAGCAATGTATAGAAGCGTAAGTTAGCAAGATTCAGAGTTGTATATAATGAAACACTTAGTGTACAGTTAACATTAATGAGAAAATATCAATTCATAACAACTTTCCCTTGCTTGCTTCTCTGAGTTTGTTATAGGTGAAGGAGTAGGGTGTTCTTCTCTGTAACTTAACCTTTAGCATCATTGAACTATAATCTCAAATGGGTTCGGAACATGGAACATAGAGCATGAGAAACTATCTAGTCATCATGATAGCCGTCTTTGTTTTCACATTCAGAATTCATAATCAGAACATGTGAATCCATCCAACTAAAATGAGAGATTCCAAAACTAATTTCAATTTAATTCTAGCCAATTTTAACGCAATCAAAGAAGAAGAGAGCAATTACATATTTTTAGTTGATCAATGGAAAATCAAACACCTAATTTGGGAAAAGGTTTGAACAATTTCTTACTCCATTTCCCAGACATATATCGAAGGAATCTCCTGAACAATACTAAAGATGGATGGAATTGAAAGGATTATTTTGAGTGGTAAATAATACGTTTGGGGATAATAGATCGATTGGAGAGAGATGAGGAAGAAGCAGAAACGACCATATCTTTTTGTTTCAATGTTTTCTTTCAACCCAGGAAAAATATATAGGGAAAAAAGGAGAAGATTTAGAGGCCTTACATGTGCAAACAATTCTGAATTTGACATGTCATCTTTAATTGGTCAACGAAACATCAACCCAATTCGTCATTCTCTCTGAAATATCGAGAGTCAGCTTCTTCTTTTTCGTAACCCTACATCTCCACCACCTTCTTGACGTTTAACGTTTCCTCTTCACAAACTTTGAATACCCCAACCAACGTTACCACTTCATCATCTTAAATTATTAATAGTCCACTTATTCCTTTCAATTCAAAGCTTACAAAAGGCGTCATACCAAAAACGTGATTCGTTTGTTCTTCTTTAAGTTTATAGGAAGAAGACAATGGGGTTTCTTAAAGCAGCGATTATTGTTGCCCTAATTTGCAGTTTTGTCTCGCTCGCTTCTTCTTTTCCTTTCATTGTTCTGCGTGGTGATTTCTATTACGGTAAGTGTCATTAGGTTTTCGAATTCCTAATTCTCTGGAAAAAGGTGAAAAGAGTGTGTTTTTAGTGTGTTTTCTCAGGGATTGGGGGACAAATGCAACAATTCAGGAGTGAAATAATTCACAGAGATTTTAAGTGATTGGTCTGGTTCTCAAGGATATTGCTTGTATGTGTCTATCTCTTCTTCAATTGACCCTAAACATAGCCAAATATGGCTTAGATTTGGTATTAATCTCCACTATTATGTGTGCTTTTGTAAATTCAGGGAGATGGGGAATGGCTAATGGGACTCATGGACCATGCCACTTCTTGATCAGGTAATGTCACATGTTAGAAGAATGAAAGTTGTGTATATGTTGGGAAAAAATCTGATTTTCGGTCTCTTTTTCGTGTTTTTGCAGACATCTGATGTTTGCCAGAAGGTTAGATAAATTTTGCATCCTCAAGTGTTTGCTAAATCTTGGCTTTTGAGAATCCATTTCATTTTGTGTGTTTAACACTTCAGGTTAAGAGTATGCATGAGGTTAGTGAAGGTTACAACATTGTGGGGCTTTCTCATGGTAACATGATTGGTCGAGCTCTCATTGAGTTTTGCGATAGAGCGCCATCTGTAAGTCCCCATAAATGTGGATATGCCTTATGTGTATAAATGTTTTTATACTTGTTTGGTAGGGAGATATGAAAGAGCCATACTATTTTAATCTTATCTTTTCCTCTAATGGTTAATAGGTTAGAATTTTGTATTGGTAACGGGTCATCGATTCCTTTCTGTGGCGTAAGTAACTAACTCCCTCCAAAGTTTTGGTTTCTTCTCTGTTTTTTTGTAATATTTTCTTGGCTTTGAAGGCTACATGGATACGTATCATGCCGGACGGTATGATCAACCTAGAGATCTATAGCGACTATATGCAGGTACTATGTTCAAGAGTAACTTTTGTGGCTACTGCGTAATTTTATATTTTCAATTGTCAAGGATAAGAGATCTCAAAACATTGTTGTGGTATGTCTAGAAAATCAAATCGTTCTTCGGCTTGTTCTGCAATAGATGAAAGATAAATCCTCGAAGAATGGTTACTTTCATGTTCTCTTTTTTCACTAAGCTAAAGTTTGCATATACTTCAACAATGTTGTTCAATTATAGCATGACTTCACGTAAGTTTTTAGTATTGCTATCTTCATACTAATGGATTTTCGTGTTGCATAGGTCAATTTAGTACAAGGGAAAAACAAAAAAAATGCGGGAAATGCAGGGGAAATCAAGAGGAGCTTCTACCAAATTCGGAGAAAGATCTAAGAACATTTTCCGCATTTCAGGTTGATTCTTAAACATTGGTTGATTATGAAAGGAAAAACAATATCCAGAGTGTTATATGGTTGTCATATTAGGCGGGCTCTATAGTTATGAAGAGATATGTTTATGAGTTATTATATAAGCTGTCAATATCAATTACTCTCTATGCCTTTTTACATGTTTGTTAATGATTTAATAGGTTGAGTGTTCTGGTAGTATGAATTTGGATGATAAATGCTCTTCCTAACCTCTCCACACTGTCTCATAAGCCTCTCATATTGATCATATGACCAGGTAAATAGTCATAGTAAGTCTTGATGCAAAGTTAAAGAAGCATTCTAAATAAACTATTTACTTAGTATCTTATGAAAAGCCACAGAGTCTAGAGTTTCTTGATCAGCAAAAAAGGTTTACATAAAAAGAGTAAGACTATGACAAAGATAAGGCCGAAGAAGGAGGTGATCACCGAATTGCGATTCGAGACCTGAATAATGCAGCGTTGAATCCTTATATTTCTTCTTTCTACTCTACATAATTCTACATAAAAATGAGGTATCTTCAGTTTCTCGCTTTAGTTTCTTTTATATGTTTTTTTACTCACCCCATATTTCTCAAACCGTTCTTAAAATTATACTAACTAATATGACCTATTCAAATCTTATTCGACGCAGTTGATGTAGAAGGTCTACATAACCACTTGTTCATAACAATGTAAGAATTTAAACATCTATCACTCTATTTCATCTATCACTCTTGCACTCTATTTCTGGTTGTCTATTTTGTTATCAACCTTGCATTCTACAAAGGTATTTATCATCCATCCTCTCATTGATTGTATTTTTATACATATTTCGACAAGTTTCATATCTATCTTCACCCCTTGGATCTAACTATGTTTTTAACTGTTCGCTTAGGTTTTATTTGAACAATTGTTCATCTCCATACACATATATGGTAAGAGTATTCAAAGGTAACTAGACCTGATTTTGTTGAAACACCAAAAGTGGACCATGTTCATAAATTTCAAGTTTATTTCTAACTATTGTATTCGTTACTTGATTGGATATATAGAGTTTTTGTATACTGAATTCTGAATTAGGCTGATTTTCATAAAGCAGGGAGCAGCTAATTAGTTTCCTCTGATTTTTGCAGTAAATAGAAATTGATATTTGAAAACTCATTAGAATGATATGTTCTTCTAACGGTCAAACTTCATATGACATTTAGGACATAAGTGAATCTCTTCTCTTGCGTAGATTTCGAATGTTCTTACTTTTATTTTTAATAAGATAAACCTTATACAGTGTGTCCATCATAGAGCATTTCACTTCTATGATTGGTATATCTATTAAACAAACGTGTTATCATCATGTAGTTTTGTGTGTGTGTTCAATGTCTTCTATGAAGAAAACTAACTACTTTATTTGGATATATACTTCAGGGGATGGAATTAGGAGACTTTCAGGAATTCTCTTGGCTAATGAGGTACTCATGCCATTCGACTTAATGTACTTGCGCTGGAAAATTACATGGGCGTTCTTTTATTTAAGGTGCTTTCTCCAACTAGCATGGGATTGTTTCCAGTGAATTTTAGTTTTTTCTTGGTTAGCGAGCGGTTAGTGAGGCTGAGTTTAGTAAAGAATCTGACCATATTGTTTGGTAGTTAGATTATTGGTGAGATTTGGGGATTATTGATGCTACAAATAATTTCGTTGGTACTCTTTAACAACAGCTTAGGTCTATCAATGATTGATCTTCACTTTTGTTCCTATGTGTTCTTTATATGTAGCTGACTCAGATTGAATATAGCAAAGATATATTGATCATGGATCTATCTGATAGGTTGTAGACTGTAGAGGGTGTATATTCGCAACAAGGACAAGAAGAGGGCAAATACGGAGATGGAGCAGAATGAAGTATGAGAAGGTGGCGTCAAGAATGAAGGCACAAAACACTTGCTCTATTGTAACTGTTGTTCTTACATACACTTATAGTGTTTACATAGCAAATAAGAGAGAAAAGAGAGACTATCCAAAGACCAGATTTGTAAGGGGAGTCGAGAGCTGCTCGAGAGATCAGATTCTTCTTTATTTGGACTTCAAATCTTCGTTTTGCATCTCCAATCTCAACACTATCCACTTGTGCTGTTATACAAGGTAACAAAAGATTTTACTTTCCATTTGTTTCGGTTGTCAAGAGATAAAGAAATAGTGGTATACGATATGATCAAGGTGATGTTATTTCTGATTTGGTGTTTATTTTGTATGATCATGATGATTGTAGGAATTATAGATTCTCATGATGTCAATGTAGTTGTCTCAAATTCTAATTCTAATGACTCGATAATTAATTTTAAGTTTAATGGTAAGGAATGAGCTAAAAAATAACCACAAGTATGTCGCCAAAAACAAAAATATTGACTATTTATGTTATATATTTCACTTGAGTAGATTTTAAAATATAAACAATTTCAACATATAAGTGAAAGAGATCAATTTATTATTTTATCTGTTTTTATTTGATCCACAAAATCACAAACACTTCTATTCGGATATACGTGACAATATTTACGCTAATTTCAGCAAAAAAAATCAAAATATTCAAAATAATAAGAAAACAAAATAGTATAAAAATACAATGCAAATCAATAAATTTACATTGTAAAAAATTAAAAAGAGTGTCCCACATGCCGCCACGTGTCCTCCTGCTGGAGAGTGTTAGCCAACTTTTATAGTATAGACTAGGGTCTTCTCCGCCCTACGGGCGGATTTTGTAATGAATTTTAAATTTTTATGTGGATTTTTTTTGTTTTGAGTTGTTTTTTTTAGACCGGTGCTATTTTTTATATTGATGTGAAAAATTTGTATCTGTATATTTATTGAATGAATTTTACTCCTAATAAATTCTCTGTTATATGTTGTAATTTGTTTGCTATATTAAAATTTGAAGCTTCAGGCTGGTTTTTGTACTCACTATAGAACCAATGATTTTTCTGGTTCTCCAATGAAAATAAGGGGAAACTTTTTTTTAATGCAGATCCATTAAAAAATGCATTCGCGGTGTTGGCCTTTTTATTTTCAAGGTAGTGCATGCATATATAAAAGTGTTAAAGGAATTCAATGCTTGGAGATTTTTTTAACATGTAACATCAGTTTACTCATATGTTAGTTCTCTCTTTCTCTTTTTCTGTAATTCTGTTTACTTTTTCTTGTTATAAAGGAAGAAAGAAACGTTTTTTCTCATAAAAGACTACATTGATAATAATGTTCTTGAAATTTTTTTACATCATTTCACACACATACATATACAAATATACTACTACTACTCGACACACGCACTTGCACCCATGCTTCTACATCATGGACTCTCTTAAACAAGTTACCCTACTCACTCGTTCAACTCTCATTCTTGATTCAATCTTCTTAGACTCTAACACACTTTAACTATTTAGAAAATCTACTTAGAACTTAACTAAGACATAGACAAATTAAACATACTTCCACTTGAGCTTAATTCAACTGCATCACATTACACAAAACCACACAAAGCCCAACTTCCTCTTTTGTTGACTTTGTTTCATGACAGCTTCTTCTTCTTCTCATAAGGCGATGGTGGAGGTTTTGTCCATTGTCCATTGATGAGTTTCAGGTCATCGATGACATTTATATATTTGTGAGATTAAACATGGTGCGTGAACTTGGTGGTTGCTAGCCAAATAGAGAGTAATACCACCCACATATAATATCAAACAACGTATAGATATCAAATCAAATAAAGGGCCTTCTTCAGGATGTGATGCACTAAAAAAAACTAATGATAAAACACATTCAACTTAAAGATAATTTTCAAAATCTACTATTTTAAGGAACCACAAAAGTTTGCATATATCTCTTTCATTCAAAACAGAGGTAGATCACAAAAATTTCATGTTCTAGTTACTGGAATCCAAAGCTAACAAAAATTTCATGTTCTAATTTCATGATCAAAGAAGCTAGTGATCACTCCTAATTCAGCAATGTAAACACCATATACCAAAGCAAATGGATCGATCAATAGTGACTTTAAATCCAGTTCGGTAAATGATAAAGTATTGAGATTCTGATCAAGGAACAAGCCTTCATACGTTAGCTTTGGATCATAACTCACTACAAGAAAACAGATGATTAAGGACGTCGATATATGTCCTTAATATGTCGTTAACACCATTTTAAGAGGACATTACGACATATCATAAAGTGTCGCTAATCGTATGTCGCACTTTTGGTTTGTCGTTAACGTGTCGCAAATTTACGACATTTTATTTTGTGTCGGTAAATTGTCGCTTATTAACGACACTACGCTTGTCATTAACTTACGACATTGTAACCATGGTTCGTTACAATGCAAATTAACTTCATTTTTGGTCTCGCTAATTAACGACATATTATTAATGTCGCTAATCACCAACATTGAATTTGTCGTAACATAAGGATGAATTAGCGACAAATATGTATGTAGATATTTAAAGACATTATTCATTTTATCATTAATCTATCAGATATGTTGTGCTTAAATAAAGACAACTAAACAACATACTTGTTAAATTTGTCATAAAACAAATTCTAAAAAAAAAATTCAAATGTTAAATAGGTTTTCAAAATATACTAATATTAAACAACAAAACTAAAATGGTTTTGAAAGTAATAAACAACAAAATTAGAATAGTTTTGAAAGTTTTAGACAGCAAAATTAGAATACTTGTAAACGTATGCTACTCGTTAAAGAATCGATCCTCAAATTGTTTGAAACGGGCCTCGTTCTCCATCTTCATTGCTGCTATATGCCCCTCAAAATCAATTTTGTGTTGTTTCACATCATATTTTTTTGTCTCATGAAGCTCATCCTGAGTTGATTGGAGGTGTGTTTGAAGAGTTGTAATCACGGGGCTCTGAGTGAAAGATAAGGAACCCATAATACACTCTGAAACTGAACCCATACCATAACAACACCCTCTTTTAATTGGTGCGGTCTGTCCATAGAACAAAAAAAAAAATATTAGTGTAAATCACATAACTCACTGGAAATAAAAAGCAAGAAAGAAAGCTCACAAATCCGTAAACGTATAAGATAAAATAGTAATTTATGAAATTAAGAAAACAAAGTTGTACCTCTTTAAGCAGAGCATTCATCTCGTCTTTACTTAGTTCTTGAATTTGGCCAGATCCATCCTCACATGCTTGCTTCTGAGATAACACTTCTTCAGCCTTCTTGTTGCACTTTTCTAAAATTTCAAACACCATCCAACTTCATCTTGTGTGTGTCTTCAAGGGGCTCGACGTGTGAAGGAAACTCCCCATTTTCATCTCGCTAAAACATAAACTATGATTGTTTGTTAACAATTTGCATAGTTAACAATTTTTAAAGCTGAAAATAATTTACCGTCTCATCACGATGTCGAATAAAAGACTTTTGCCCTGTGCAGTAGAGAGATGTATTGCACTTCCTTGCCTTAGAATTCTTATCACTCATAGCTTTGTGGTCTTCACTCTGATAGTGAAGAATGATTTTTTTCCAGAGAGTCTTTCCCATAAACTTAGTTTTCTTTATACCTCTTTTCCAATCAGAAACTAAACCACATAGATGGTTCCCGCTTGTGTCTTGAACTTCTTTCGGATAATCTCAATGTGAATGATATCCCAATTAAAAAGTTGTTACAAAAGATTTAAACGTTATTTTTAAAGATAACAATATTCAGTATAAACTTAAAATTAGAAAACTCACTGCAAATGACTTAAACCAACGCCTTTGCACATCGAGTGGGGTGTTAGTCATGTTGTAATACAATCCTCTGAAATCAGCCTCCATGATCTCCCTAATCTGCCACGCAACCGTATGATTTAAGTTGAACCTGCGAATTACATGTTATCATTTGGAAAAGAAAATACTAAAACGTATATAAATACATTATGACTTATAAAGTATTATAATTACCATGTTCTGCCGACCCGGGCTGAGAAGCAAATCCTCAAGAGCCATCCATGATAGAATATTGTATGATGGCGCTGTCTCTGGTGGCTGGGCATGACCTGTAGTCAGAAGTACAAAACGAGCATTCATTTCGGACACTAGAGATGGTGCTCCACCTTTTCGTTGGGACATGTAATCAGTGACAGTGTTGTTGTTCCTTTGAGAACCCATGTATATCTGAAAAAAGTACTAAACTAGGTTTACATGTTCTGGTTTTTGAAAAATTAAAAGAAAAATGTATAATCAACAATACAATTTCTAGAACAAGCAAAAATTGATGGAATGTAAAAACTCATCGCAAATCACACAAACAGAGACATAGAAAACCCACAAAATAGTCATATGATTTGTTCCCCTTATGTATATGAACCATAAATGAGTTTTAGAGGCTAACCTTTTTTCTTCTCTATCGATGAAAGATTGTCGTCTCCGGCAACTAGCTCAGCGAGCTCCGTATGTTGTGGATTGTGAACAGTTAGGGATTCTGGCGAAAGAGAAAATATCTTATCGGAGGAATTAATGAGATAGAGATAAAGAGATTTGCTTTTGTTAACTAATGTTGGGTTGGACTTTGTTTAGGCTTTAGGGTCTTTTAAATTTTTTAAGTTTTTTGGTGAAATTTTAGAAGCGGGAAGTGAAAATATATTTTCGCGGGTGCACTAATTAAGAGTCGTAGTTAATCCGTTGTTACTTTACGACGCCGTATCGACAAGTTTCCTATTAGTGAGACAATTGTGACAATTATTACTTTTTTGTCGGTAATATGTCGTTATTAGTCCCTCAAAATTATTTTGATTCGAGTTTTAAAATTTGAAAGGGGAACTTTATCATATAACACGTACATGCATGTACATTAAAAAGAGTTATCATATTGTGCAAAACGGTTAATATTTCAATTTTGATGATGATATTGTATGTATAAGATCACACACTACAAAAATGTTGCACTAGTTACTACTCTTTTTTTCTATAAGGTTGAAATTTGAGAGATTCTTATATAAACATACTAGTATATTAGATTATGAACCAAGTCCAAGACATAATCGTTTAATTGCTACATAAACGTTAAAAATTGGATTGTTTGCTTAAAATTTGAGGTTTTAGGGTAAAGATTTGGAGTTTAGGGTATAAAAGTGTTGTTAATTCAAGGCTAATTAGCCACACATTAACGACAATAAGAATATGAAACGCCACTAATTTTTGTAATTAGTGACATATTAGCGACATGGTTAAAAGATAAGCTGTTAAAAAATCCGAAACATGTGTTTCCGTGTATATATGACTTTAGAACGTCGTTACAGTGTAGCTATATAGCGACATCATATATGTCGTTAATTTAAAGACAACATAACCACATATTATATTTGAATATCATTAAATTCTCGTTAAAATGGCATTAGTTAGCGACAATTTAAAATGTCGTTAATTAACGACAACGAAATGACGACTCCCCATAAATGTCTTATATATGTCCTTAACATGTGGGAACATAACGACGAAAGTATGATGTCTTTAATTTTTGTCCTTAATCATCTGTTTTCTTGTAGTGACTTGCGTAAGGCTTCATAGACCACTTCATTGTTGTTTTAAAAGGCTTCTCTTATGATCGGAAATATATCCAAAAGAAGATTTAAAATTGATGCAGCAACATTATTCTTACTTCTAATTACAACACAAACACCAAACAAAATAATGATGCGAAGCAATTCTATTTAGAGACAGTTTCTACTAAACAATCACAATTCACCTTTCTTTAGGTAGTTGGTTAAAAAGCTGCCTCTTGTTCAAGTGACTTGGTGAACTGTAAAAATACATAACAATCTGTTCTTAGTAACACATAAGAACACTTACGTGATTGTGTTAACAACAATTTTACAAACCTTTTTTTTTTATCTGAGAGATCTTAAGTTCGAGCTCGTTCCACTCTTTTTTTAGCTGAGAGATCTTAGTTCAAGCTCGTTCCACTCCGAAGATGGATTGCTTCCTGAAATTATTCATATTCCTGCATAGATCAATGCTCCAAGCCCCTACGAACACACAAACCAAAAAAGGTTACATAGATGCAATGACTTAACAGTAAATAATCAGTTTGCTACATTGCGAAAAAATCTCACTTTTTCGACTAAAGCAAATCGTATGGCTACAGAAAATTCATTCTCTTCACCACCAAAAAACCTAACAGGTCCAGCATACATTCCTCTATCAAATGACTCTGGAGAAAAAGTTAAAGAAGAATATGAATCAATTCTCAGTATAAACATCTATTATTAGCAAGAAAATTCATTTTCCGAAAGGACTTATGTTTAGAAACCTAAAAGGTATACGAATCAAAGCATATTATACCAATCTGCTTAATCAAAAGCCTTGCTTCTTCTACAAGGCATCCACAAACAGGTGGCGTTGGATGCAAAGAAGTTAAGATGTCAAACTGAAAATAGACAAAACATAGTTTGAGGTAAGCAAAATTTTTTAGCTTTATTCTCTAAATAGTATATCTAGCTATTAGAGAGATAAAAAAAAGTTTCAAATTAGGTGATCATGAGATGTTAAAATAATGTAAAAAACCGCCAACCCCGTCATATTCTATTTTTTATCTGCCCTGCCAACTGAGAATATAGATGTTGTATTTTTGCAAGCTTTCTCACTGATTTCTGAGGTTTAACAATTACTCTATCACAAATGGCCTGCAAAGTAAAAGAGTGGAAATAATTCAAAATATATATATGAAAAAATTACTTATAAATGAACATGTTTTTGCCATTTTATAGATCATGGACGCTAAAATTTTGCTAAAGAAAGCCAATTGATATATAAAAGAAGTACCACTATACTGCCAGAAAAATGCAAACTAAAGACATGACTAAACACGTGTACTTGAAGCCAGGAATTTTAATTGATGAGCAGTATGATTGAAGTTACCTTTAGTTTTTCTCTTATGTTCTCTGGCACAATAGAGAACTCAAGATCATCTTTAGGACTGCGAAATTATTTGCAAACTAAATCAAGTTTCTAAACATGTATCCCATAAGTGTTCAAAGTACAAAACAAAATTTATTTTGACCTGGTTAGTAAGCAGGGTCGGCCCTGGGGTAAAGTGTAACATCCCAAACCGACAAGGGGTTTAATTGGGAAAAACTTAGAGGGAAGAACAAGAAGTGCGGACCTTAGGAATGGTAACTAAGGGCGCCGGACGGTCAAGAGAGCTAGAAATGGAAGGAAAGGAAGAGAAATGGGCCTCCGGCCCATATAGTAAGGAGGTGGAGAAAAATAAGGAAAGTGGATATTCTCCTTAGGGTTTTCGGTGTAGTATAAATAGAGGGCTAGGGAGCTCATTATTTACACACACCAAAATATTTCTCTTCTCTCTAGAGCCAAAGAAACACGCTTAAGAGGAAGAGGAAAGGAGGAGCTCGAGAAGGAACTCGGCACCCCACCTAAGGAGAAGCGGTATAAGGTAAGGCGCGATCCGTACCTAATACTCCCTTTCTATTCTCTTCCTTATAGCTTTCATACGGTAGTCTTAGTAGTACGGGTTAGGGTAGTAGTAGTAGTAGTAGTAGTAGTAGTAGTGGTCTTGCGCGGATTGTGATTCCGTGCACGGCCGGTAGTGTTGGTAGCGCCAAGGGTTGGCATCGGTATGGCCTCGGGGTGCCTCGATGTCAACACGACTGGGTACCAACGATAGGCCTCGGTAGCGCCAAGGGTTGGCATCGGTCAGATACCGGTGACGATACGACTGGGTACCGAGTGTCCTAGAGCTGAGTAGTGGCCGCCTCGATGGGGCATCAGTGAGCCTCGAGAGGGCATCAATGCGAGGCATTGGTGGCGCCTCGACAGGGCCGGTGACGCCTTTACCAGGCACCGTAAGTAGCAAGGCTGATCGATGATCAGGACAAGGGAGCCTCGGATTGTACCACGAGGGACGTATCGATGAGAAA
Source organism: Arabis alpina (assembly GCA_900128785.1). NCBI lineage: Eukaryota > Viridiplantae > Streptophyta > Magnoliopsida > Brassicales > Brassicaceae > Arabis > Arabis alpina. Next base: position 23,236,940 of record LT669795.1, read on the forward strand.
TCAATACGGACACTCAACGGTCCGACGGTGCCATAGTGGCTATCAGGTAGTATCAGCGGCTGGACCATCGATAGGCCCTCGGGGAGGCCTAGGATCGATCTACCACTGGCCATCGAGGATAACTGATCAGTCCTCAAGGGCAGGCCGCGACGTGGTCGCAGCCTGGCATCGGTAAGCCTCGTGTAGGTTTCGGTGTATCAGTATGATACCTTGCTAGTCCGCGATGAACAAACCGGTAATCATCGGTGAAGGCATCGATGATCGGAGAGAAAGCTAGACGGCCAGTGCCAACCACTGGGCCGCGAATCGGTAAGGCCTCGATAGATATCGACACGGCCTCGGTTCGGAATCACGCCTGGTAAGCAAAAGCGTGCTTGGCTTACCAACAGTGGCAGAGCATCCGGTCAGATCATGGCGATCAGGCTATGGACTCGTAGGTGAGACAGTAGAGGAGCATGGCAGGGCTAACACAGCTTGCCAAGTGAATCAGCTATCACAATGGAACTTGGTGAGGGTACACGTACCTAGGCAGTACCGGTCGTGGGACTCAACCTTGTCTCTCGAGGAAACTTGGCTCGGCATAAGCCGGCCCAAGAGTGACTCGTTGTTTGGCGGACTGGAAACTAGGCATGGCAGGATCATGTCTAGTTCCGACTCGCACCACATGTATTTTAGGAAGTAGATAATGCATAGGCCGGCTATACTCTGAAAGGAGAGCCAGCGGGCCAAATGTGAAGATTAGCGTGGCGGACCGAGAGGTCTGATACTAACCGATCATTGAACCGCACCATAGAGCTATGGTAGCATTACAGCCGCAAGGCCGTGAGGTTACTCGATGGTTTGCTTGTTTGTTGGACTCGGCAGACTACTAGAGAATGCTGTAGCCCGGACAGGTAGTGGCCGGCCAACTCGATGGTTGTACGGACACGCCTTAGTCAACCTGGTAGAAAGTCTAGACGATGTAGGCCAACAAGAGAAGCGCTAATGAGGCTTAGCAAACTCGTACGGCCGCATACGACTCCAGGGTTAGAGGTAAGGCCGCGGGAATGTCTAGGCCGGTACGGCCAAGGCTGGAACGCGAGTCTTCCACAATTAATAGATAGTTTTCTGTTTGTATTTCTGCAGGGACGGTCACCGTATGGCCATAGATGTGTCATGGGTAACGTATTGGGATAGCCATGCTTACCTGGGGCCGACCATACGGGGCAAAAGGTATTGTTTGAAATGCTTCGGCTATTGCTTGAGAACGTAGAGGTATAAAGGACTAGGTTAAACCGGAGTAGACAACTTGATTGTGAACCTTAGGATAGTTTAGTAGAGCATGTTAAACCGGTAGGATAGTAGGTTCACAATGCCACCATTTAAATATTGCATAGGGACGTATGTATGGGCATGCGTTCCGCCTTGTTTGTGTTTGGCCTGAAAGATGGCACGAAGACCTAGCGTTCTAGCGGAGCGTTAGAAGGGCTTGAAGTTCCAGAATCTTCGTAAAAAGTCCGCCGACGGGCCGACTTAGTAGCCAGGCATTTCCAGTGTTACTGGATCAGTTACCAGCTTGCTGGTGTAGTAGTAGCGGCCAGTGTGCCAAGCATTTCCAGTGTTACTGGATCAGTTACCAGCTTGCTGGTGTAGTAGTAGCGGCCAGCGTGCCAAGCATTTCCAGTGTTACTGGATCAGTTACCAGCTTGCTGGTGTAGTATGTAAAGGGCTGCCAGGGTGCCCGGCATGAAGTAAGTAGTTATGTTCGTATCACCGCCAAAGGGTTGGCCGTGAGACGCGGTCCCTAACAAGTAGTGCTAAGGGTACTGTGTGGGGTTGTAGGTTTAGAATAGCTAGGTAGTGTTAGGTGGTGAGACGGAGTAGACCGTCTTACTGAGTATTCAATACTCACCCCCTTACCAGTGCGCAGGATAGGACATCCGGTCAGGTGGACCATAGGACGGCAAGGCAGGAGGAAGCAGCGGGCAATGGAGGAAGACTTTCCCAAGGCGTAGTGAATCTAGTACCCTATGTTGTAATTTATCGTACAATGTAACTGAGAAATTTTAGAGCAATGAAAATACCACTTTTGACTAACACTTGGGTCTGGATTCATAGTCTGAGATGCGGGTGTTACATAAAGCCCGTGAAGCATGGGCTTTAGGCGCCAAAAATGAGGATATATATTTAAAGGCATCATAATTGATAGAAATGTCACGTAGTGTAGTGGTTGCGGTAGAACTTCTAGTATTTCAAGTCATGGGTTCGATTCTTAAAGCTAGTAGTACTTTGAGTTTTTGATATTTAGCTTGTTTTTGGCCAAATTTTTTTCTTTTAGCTTTAGGCGGCCCAACATATTGATTGGGTCGGGCCTGTTAGTAAGTCACAATCTATCTCCATATCACGAGCCCCTGAACCGTCTTAGGCCTAGAACAAATAGATCTTAATCGCTGCTCCGAATCTTTACGCAAGGAAAGCAACCTATAAACCAAAAAAAATAAACATCTAGGAATCTAAAAGAGAAGGTTAGTTTGAATTGTACCTTGTCTCGGAGTTTCTGCATGGTTAGTCTTGAGTCTAATCCTTTTAACATCAAAAAACGTTGAAATCAATTTCATTAGGCTAACATGTAAAATCAAGAATCTCGATGTATGACTAAAGAAAAAACAAAAATCTCGATGTGTCTTATTGAAACTAATAAACCAAAGGAAACAAAATTAAAAGAATTTAGAAGCTATATGTAGTTGAACTTGTAGGAACGTGGTTCTATATATACATGATCAGATTGGGGAGGCGATGATAGAGCCATAAAGCTTATGGAGGATCGTGTCTTTAGCCGTTAAGAGAGATGAAGTGGGACCGAACTGAATGATCGAAACTGTTAGTGATGTAATGTTGGAGGAGGTGAATCGTATCGGTTTCGATTATCTGTAACGGTGGCTGAGAATTTGAGGAATTTTGGAGGAGGTCAAGTATTTTGTTTTCCGTCGGAAAGCTTGCGGTGAAGAGAAGGTGGAGTTTATAATTTTCTGGGTTAGGTTACAATGTTATTTTGAATATGTTGTTGGGCTTTATTGGGGAACCATTATTTCCAATGCCCAAAAGAGTGTGTTTAGTGAGCGCATGTTCATTATATTGTGTTATGCAACAAAAACAAATTTGTGTATTAACGTGAAAATAATGATTGTGTATAATGAAGTTTTTTAAGAACCAAATTTTTGTATGTAATTAATTAGTGACATGGCAGTTTGGTTGGTCACGAAAATTCAGCATTTTGTGCTGATGTGGATGCCCTAAGAAGCCAAAAATTCTTCCCCTTTTATATAAAGGAGACTAGGCCCTTCTCCGCCCTACGGGCGGATTTTGTAATGAATTATTTAAATTTTATGTGGATTTTTTTTGTATGTTGAGTTTTTCTTTTTAGGATCGGTGTTATTTTTTTATATTAATATTTGAATAATTTGTATATGCACATTTGTTGAATGGATTTTACTCCTAATGAAATCTCTTTTCTATGTTGTAATTTGTTTGCTATATTAAAATTTAAAGTTTAGGTGTAATTTTAATGGTGAAAAAATCGGACGGATTTTAAACTATAGTTATACTTACTATAGAACAATTGATTTTTCTTGTTCTCGAATGAAACGAAGGGAAAAATTTCTTGATGTGCATGCAAGGTAATGCATGCATGTATAAAAGGGGAAGATTTTCCCTAAGCGATTTCTTCTGCGAGTTTAACCTAGATTTCCTTTTTTATTTTAAGTTGTTTTCATAATATTGTTTTAGTTACACTAAAAACTCTATAAAATAATATTCGATAAAGTAATAAATTTTGCCGGTTCCAAATCGGGCCAATGAAAAATTTAACACAAATCGATAAAATAATAAGATAATAAAAAATTTAAAAATCCTATACAAATATATAATCCCATTAATATCATAAAATAATAATTAATATTTTTTTTATTTCATAGTAAGTTATGTTTTAAGAGAAACAAAATGTTTCAAAGTATATAATATTTTTAAATTTTGGCACAAAATTAGTTAATTTTTTTATTATTTTTAATCATTTATATTCTGTAAATTATTTTATCAGTGGTTAAATTGTGTTTTAAAATTTATTAATTAATTTTTTTTGATTTATTTTAAGCATTATTCATAAAGTAATAACTTTATAAAGTAATAAATTCTTGGAGTCCCAACATTATTACTTTATAAAGTTTTTACTGTAGTTGGTTTGTATTTGCATTTGAAATTTTAGATATTTAATGCATCATATATGAAAGAAAAAATATATAACACTATTAGAAAGTAAAACTTAAGATTTTGTAAATGTTCCAAAATAATTCTATGTATTTTTCCCGATCTTCACTTATATAAACTTAAAATTTCGTAGTTATACCGCAATCACCGATCTCTAAATTTCTGTCATTTTCTATCAAAATCATATACATCAACTTACTTACTCATGCCTATGAGTTTGCAATCAATACTCAAACTTTCAAATCGGTCAATAACTTTTGTTAAATGATTACTTTGGAGGGTTCAAGTGTTTTCTCCGCTTCATCTATTTTTTCTTTTTTTTAATGAGTAGATTTTCCCTTTTCATTATGTATAGTAATTTATTAGGTTTGAACATATGCTCTCACAATCAGTCAATCACATGAATTATTATAGTGAAACTCGTGTAAAACGGGAAATCATTTCCAATTTCAATAATTTATGAAGTGCCAAAAATAAAGAGTTTGCAAAGTTGAACATTTTGAGTATACCATTTCGCTTGTTTTGTGCACAATCGTGTTAATTAAAAGATTTGCTCATTTGTTGGATACTTGGTTGTAGTAAACTTGACGAAAAGGTTTAGATGTTAAATTATGGACTGCACTCCTTTCGTGGCAGGATAAAAATATAGTCTTCTCAACTAAAACACAGCTTTCAAAACTCTTATGCACTTGATTGCGTTTGAACACTTACGTGAAAACTGAACTCAAAGCAATATGCAATACATAATTTAGTAGGAAACTTTGGGCTACAAAACCTAAATAGTATAAAAATCGATGTATTTTATAACAAGAAATAAAATCATTAAATATTATTTACAAAATACCTTATGAGATACATTAACACATGAGCCACTTATTTCCATGTCCAAGCAGTCCTATGCTGCAACACCACTATCTACCTCTCTTTTGTTTTGAATCGAACCTAACACCTTGGCCTCATGATGTTGTTCCCCTTGCCATCTCTGGTTCTGTTTATCTTAAAAAATGGTCACCCTTCTGATTTAAGACGAAAGCATAAGGGTGACAGTGTTGAGTGCTTCCTCTTTTTCCATCTTATTCGTCTATTACTCTAACCAGGTGTGAGCATTCCCTGCCTGCATTAATTTACCCCTTTTCCAAGTTTCCCTACTTTCTTGAAAAACGTTTTCCTTATAAATAACCAATCAAAATTCGTTATGACTTAACGATGCGGACATCTTCCACAGCCATAACTAACTGCTATTAATAATCCCTTATTAACATTAGCTAATTGTTTTCTCTTCTCTTGTTGTACGAACTAATAGCACCTCCCGCCTACACCTCAAACACATGAACAAAACTTCATTCCAACTTATGTTAATATACATAGTGATTAGGAAATTACATACCCATAGAGATCCCATGTTCCTTTTTTCTTGGATGAGAGTTCCCCAAACCTATAAGAAGCGCAAAAATACAGTACTTAATAACTCGCACATAAAGAAAATAAATTTAGAACTTACCATTATAACTATCATTTTGGCATATTTCGCGAGTATAGACAATGAAACTGACGTACTTGAAGACCTAGAGCCAGAGACATCACAATTTTTTAAACAAAAGTTAGAGGATTAATGGGATTAGTTCATATAGTAGATTGAAACTTTAAAACTCCGCCTACCTCATAGTGGCATGTTGTGATGAAGATGTTACTTGGTTTAGATAATATTTGTAAACTCGAGATACACCATCCTAAACTTTTTTTGTTGCCCACAAATACAAAACGAAAAATTAGAGGCTTCTCCAAGAATGAATTTAAACAATATATGCCACTATATTGAGTCGTACCTAATATATCATCTTCCACATTGTTCCATATTTTACCGGAAAGGTATTTGGTAATTGGTTAAACACCAAATGCATGTGGACTATACATCAATCTGTTATATATACTTGAGAGAAAAACTCTTATTGTTTAGAAGACAATCAGAGTTGAATAAAACCTGAGATAAGCACTCTCATAGCTCTTCACTCCTTCGTCGATAAAGATCTGGACAACCTTTTTATCATTATACCAAATGCAACAATACTCAAATTAATTTAAGCATGAACAGATTATTATCCTCATATTCTCAAAATGAATTGTTATTCCCATCTCCTTGTTTTTTCTGAGCAGATTACCTTATCTCTTGAATCCTGAGATTGAGATTTTGGAGTTGTAAGACTCTTTTCAACACTGTGCAAGAAAACATCTTTTAATACTACTCACTTGAACAAGCTAAGCATGCTACTACATACACTACTCACCTCAGCTCTATATCTTAACATAAGCGACTGCATTTTCGGATAAATCCTAGTCATTTTTGCCTGCTAAGAAGAGGCATTTTGTTTCTTCAAACCCTTTCATCTCACCGGAAAAACCTGAGGCAAATTTAGGAAAGCATTAAACTGATGGAAGAGATCATGCCAATCAACGATGTTATTAGATGATAAACTCACAAGTGAATCAAAAGAACTACTGCTTTAAGCTCTCGGTGTACGCCTTATTCGAGGAATATGTCCTGTAACACGTTGAGGCAAAGAAAAAAAAATCTATTAAGATCCTAACACGAATCATTACAAAAAGTATATTGTATCACAAAGTGCAGAAAACAAAGCAAAACTAATTAAACTTTTATTACTACATGATGATACCATAGATCCCCATAGCTTTGGAATTCGGCGAGAGTTTTGGAGTTTGTAGAGGCCATATCTGTTTCAGGAGATGGGGCGAACAAAAAAGGTCTGAGGTGTTTCTTGTGGTTGAATCCGATGCTATTATAGTCTTGAATTCAAGCGTTAAAAGTGAGAGAAAGTGAATAGATTTGTAGTTTCTGAACTGAATTAATTTAGAAGTTGTGTTGAAAGGAAGTTGAATCGTGGGTTCTGGTCGCTGAGTCCGTAACTGTAGGAATTGTAAGAGGCGACATTACAGAGACCTGAAGTAGAAAGGAGAGAAGATAATTGAAGGTTTGGTATATGGTTGATGAACGCTTGGGCTTTTCTATTTGGGCTTTTAGGATGAGCTTGAATCAATTCGACGTGCGCCAAAGTTCGTTAACGATGTGTATCATTTTTGTGTCTAAAAATTAGGTTGGTGGTCAATTCTGATTATTTGTTTGAGAAAGAAAATAATTAATTATCTGACATGTCAAATTTATTGGTTGAGAAAATTCAGCTTTTGGCTGATGTGGATAGCCTTAGAAGCCTAGAAATCTTCCCCTTTTATATAAAGGAGATTTAAATTATATTATTAGGAGATATGCTTGAGTGTTATAGACATATTACGAAAATCTTTGTCTCACGATTTGGAAGTTTTTCTTATTTATTATTTTACACGATATTCTTTATATGTTCAAACCTTAGCTTTCTCCACTATATATATTTCCCCTGCAAACTTGATCGTGTCCCTGCTTTTTCTTTTTGGGTTAGTTCTCTTCTTCTGGTAATTTGTTTGTTGTTTATTCTTCTTAGCTATATTATTGGGTTTATTTGGTTTTTTTAATGTTCTTTCTAATCCGTCTTTCTTTACTACTATCATAAAATATTTTTGCAGGTGTGTTTTGCGATCGTCACGATTTTATGTTATTTCGTTTTCTTAGTTATTGTTGTCTAATGTAATTCTTTGATTCATGGTTTTATTTGGTTTTCTAAAGTTCTTTCTAATCCGTCGTTTTATTACTCCTTAATGTATTTACTTGATCCATGTTTCTTCGTCTTTCTTCTGTATTTTTGTATAATAGATTGTATGGTGTTTTCGGTGTAGAGCATCGTCAAAAGGGTCGTACGAGGTAAACTTCACGAAACCTCTTCGCTTTCATGTGCCGTATCAACGATGGGTTTGGCCCAATAAGATATTTGGATATTATGATCCATCAAGATCATGTGTATATATTGATTTTTTTTTTTTTTTGATAAATATGTGAATATATTGACACCAAAAAAGGAACAAGGAGTTTGATTACAAGAGCTTTAGGCAAGTAGCTAAATTGGCCAAAAAAATTAAAAACCATTAGAGCTATAGGAGAAGACACATGAGGAATTAGGCTCTCAAGAACCAAAAGGAGAGTAAATTACAACCCTTGATGTTTCGACGGGCTAGTAGTGTGTCTTTGACGTTGCGATCAATCCTTGAGAAGAGAATCTCCGGGGTTGATGAGGTGTTATCGTGTAACCGGTCATTCCTTTCTTTCCACAAATAAAAGATAAGTGAGTGAACCACAAACTTCTTAAGCTTGGTCGGAGTTGTAGAGGAGTTGGTTGCAAGCCACTCCATTAGAGAATCCCAATCCGGAAGTAAGACTGTGGCAGCACAAAGTCTGTGTAGAATCCTTCCCCAAACATCCAAAGAGAAGTGACAATGAAGGAAGATGTGATCCCTAGACTCAAGAGTAGAACCACAAAGACAGCAATTTGGATCAACTTGGAGTCCCCAAGATAACAGTCTTTGCTTGACTGGTAGGCGGTTTAATAGTGCAGTCCAGAAGTTGAAAGAGTGTTTCGGGATTGCACTTTTAAACCACACTGTTTTGGTCCAAGAGACCTTAGTAGCTACAGGCCTAATAGAGTCCCAAGTCTTAGCAGAAGAGAAGAATTGAGAATCAGTCAACCCCATACCCCAGAAATAGAGATCAGTCTCCTGGATGTTCGGAGCAGGGGAACCATACAAGTGAGCTTTGAGGTTAGCAACAAGCAAGTTCCTTGTTGGTCTTTGTGAGAGACACCAACTATCACCCATTCTCGCATGGGAGACCTTAGCGTGCAGAGGTATTCCCATGAGACGAGGGCCATCTATACCAACATAATCAATTAGAGCTCCAAGTTCAGTCCACTGGTCAAACCAAAAAGAAGCAATCTTCCCATCACCAATTTTGCATCTCATGAACTCCTTGGCCAAATCTCTTTGAGATAAGAGGTTCTTCCATATCCAAGAGGATTTAGAGTTTGGTTGGACAGCCCAGAAGCTGAGCTTCTTGAGCCTATGAGCTTTGTTCCAAGCCACCCAAAGAGAGTCAGACTTGGTAAACAACATCCAAATCAGCTTGAGGTTGAAAACCTTATTCCAAACCCTGAAATTCCTTAACCCCAGTCCTCCTTCATCCTTTGGCAAACAGACAGTTTTCCAAGAAACCTTTGCAACAGCCTTCGTGTTGATATCATTTCCCCAAAGGAACCGATTACACAGTTTCTCAAGTTCAGAAATACAACCTTTAGGTAACAGGAAAGCTGAGAACCAGAAGTTTATTGTGCTGTAGATAACCGACTTTAGAAGCTGCAATCTACCAGCAAAACTCAAGCATTTGACTGACCAATGGGTGAACTTAACCCTGATAGAATCAAATAAGGCCGAACAATCTGAGATTCTGAGTTTCCTGGGCACAAGAGGTAACCCCAAGTACCTTATTGGTAACTTTCCTTCTGCAAAACCAAACAATTTCAGATTCTCCTTATCCTCAGAACAGACTCCAGTATTGAACATCTCAGTTTTGCCCGAGTTGACTGCCAAACCTGAGAGCCTCTCAAAATCTTTCAGCACCTGCACGATGCTAGCAAGAGAAGAGGGACTCCCATCATAGAAAAGCATGATATCATCTGCAAATGATAGATGGCTTATAGTAGGGTTCTTACAAAGAGGATGATAGGCAATATTACCAGTACCAAATTTAGTGTGGAGCATGTTTGCGAGGACCTCCATAGACATAACAAAGAGGTAAGGGGATAACGAGTCTCCTTGCCTGAGTCCTCTCTTACCCTGGAAATAACCACAAAGCTCTCCATTCACATTGATAGAGAAAGAGGTTGTAGTGATGCATTGCTTAATCCACTCTCTGAAGATAACTGGGAAACCACCAAGCTCAAGGAGGAGTAAGATGAACTCCCACTTGACAGAGTCAAAGGCTTTCCTCAGATCCACCTTCAGCATACCTCTTGGAGTAACAGAGTTTCTGTTGAAGCCTTGAACTAATTCACTAGCCAGAAGGATATTCTCAACCAGGAGCCTTCCTTTTACAAAAGCTGACTGAGACGGACCAATCATATCTGGCATAATCAGTTCCAACCTTCTAGCAATTATCTTGGAGATCACTTTGTAGAGCACATTGCAAAGGGAGATGGGTCTGAACTCACTAACCTTGTCAGCTCCCTGACGTTTTGGAATAAGAGAAACAACAGTTGCATTCCACTGTTTTAGTATTCTGCCAGAGGTAAAAAACTCAGAGATTGCGGCAGTAATGTCTTCTCCAATAATATCCCAACAATATATATTGATTTCGCTTGCGTGTTGGCAAGGAATATCGGCTCAGATTTTATGAGAATGTCAAGCTTACCAAAGTCCTCCTTTGTGGAGAGATCATGTTCACCTTCTTCTTGTTCGAAGAAAAGAACTATCCCACCTTCTTCCCTCTCATGGAGAGTGGTCGTAAGAGTGTCTATGAATTTCCTCACTGTTTTGTTACCTCTTATTGGTGTCCTAATGAGCCTAGAAGTAGCAGCCGATCTTGCCTCGACAAGCACCGGAAGTAGGAATTCGTTTCTAACGTCACAAATGCAAGTGACTAATTTCAGAATTTCCGACTATGTTGAGAAATCTTGCCTGACGCATCCGAGTTTCACATGGATACGTTGTCCTTCATCTTATGCGATGACCTATCTAGCTTATGTTATGGTTTAATGCTTTTCATGTTTGCTACTTTAATCTTAGAGGATGTGTTTTCCCTCTCTTTGTATCTTTGTTTGAATGATTGAATGAAGAAAGATGTTCACACAAAAAAAAAAAAAAAAAAAAAGAAAGAAAGAAAGATTGTATGGTGTTTTCATCTGGTAAAGAGATTATTGTGCTCACGTCGTCTAATCAATTTACCTTCTGGTATTTGGCATCTGGTATCATGTCTGGTATGTCGTCCAAGTTATCTCACTGGTTATTTTACAGATTGGGTTGATGACTATATTTTCTGTACAATTTTATGACTATTGTCTTTGTATACTATTTTGTGTTATTTCGTTTTCTTAATTATTAGTCTTTAATGTGTTTCCTTGATTCATGTTCCTTCGTCTTTCTTTTGTATTTTGTGTACTCCCTCCGTTCCTAATTAATAGATGTTTAAGGTAATGCACGGTAATTAAGAAAACGCATTGATTTCTACGATTTACAGTTTTCAATAAAGTTTAACCAATAGTATTTCAATATTTGTTTTGGAATTTGTAAAAGTGCATAGAAAACTGTAAAAACTCTATTAATTTGGAACAAAATTTTTTTGTAAAAAATTCTACATTTAGGAACAGAGGGAGTATTAGATTGTATGGTGTACTTTTCTGCTAAGGAGATTATTATACTCACGTCATCTAATCACTTTGGCCTCTGGAAACATGTGTGGTATGTTCTTCAATCTATTTTTCTGACTATTTTACAGTTTATGTTGATTGTTTTGTGTCTAATTTATCGTCTTAATTTATAACGGTATGTGTTGTAACCCTATTCAAGATTATACAGACGGTGTGTATGTGTGTATATTTGAAATATGTATTTTGTAATGCTTTGTTTTTTTTTTTGTTTTTGTTGGTGCTAAATTTTTTTTTTTTTTTTTTTGTGTGTGAAAATTTTCAGTATGTTTGGCTCTTGATGGATTTACCCATACCTATGTCAACAAGACTATATTGTCAGCGGGTACTTGGACTGTGTTTGGATAATTAGCTGATTCTACTCATACGAGATGATGATGCTATTGGATGGATTTTGGAACTTCGGCGTAGTTCATTGTGTTTTTATTTTATTTTCATTAGAAGGAATTGTATTTTGTTCTGCATCTTTACGATTTATAAGTCTTTTTGTCTATTGATCATAACAAATATATAAAATCGACCGAATACAAAACGTATTCAAGACTCAGTGGATCTTAAAAAATCATAGCAACACCACAAAAACAAAGAGAAACAAAATCAAACTTTTATAAAACATTTAAAAAAACAATAATACTATTATAAGCATGACCAAAATCAAACCGTAACCATATTTCGGACCGTAACCGTACCGTTTTAAACCGTAACCGTATAAAACGGTTAAAAAATCGTAACCGTTAGTTATGGTTATAGAAAATGGTTAACCGTAACTGTTAATCAACCGTAACCATATAAAAACCGCCGGTTAACCTTATTACATACAGAATTAAATTGTGTATAATTAATTATGTATGAAAAGTATGATATAGTAAAACTATGTGTAATCAATATTTATGGAGTCTAATTTTATAATATTTAGAAAAATTAAATCAATAGTAAATAAAATTTAAAACTGAATGTGCTAAAATATAATTGATTATCTTCTAACTAATATAAACAATATTCTTCTTCTTTTTTGTCGTTATATAAAAATATTCAAAAACATCAATTTTACAATAAAAATAAATAAATTAGAAAACTAGCATAAAAGAAAAAGAACGTGGATGCAAGTTATAAAGTTATGCCTATTAGCTAAATTTTTGTAGTGGAACAAAAACAAATTTTTTTTTTTTGAAAATATTTAATATTACAGTTATTCTTAAATAGAAAAAGAAAATATTCTTTTGACTTTGTTTTAGTGTAATTCCAACGAAATAGTGGGACAATAACTTTTAAAATATATATACAAATTTAAATAATATATTTTCCTTAATAATTTGATATTGTTTAAATTCTTTTAAAAAATTATGTAGTTATGTAATTATGACCTAAATATTAATCATATCATAATTAATAAAAATGATAATGGTATATAACCGCAACCGTATTAACCGTACCGTATATAACCGTAACCGTAACCATTTTAACCGTATATAAAATGGTTAATGTTAACATAAATTCTTAACCGTAACCGGTGGTTAATAACCGTAACTGCAATAACTATAACCGTGGTCATGCCTAGTGAATATAAAGGAGAATGAGGGTGCAAAGAAGAGGAGGAAGACTTATTCTTTAAGCTCTTTAGTTTCTGTCGTTTTCTTTATTTGCTTTTGGTCTATAATTCATGCACAATTTTCCAACACATTGGTCATGTGATTTTGCATCATAAGAAGAAATAAGAAGCAAGAAGCTTACAAGGCTTGAAACCGGAGAGTTTGTGTTTGAAAAGAGGTTTCATTATCTCCATTCATACTTAAAATTTTGGTGCATAAAGGTTTATGATTTTGTCCATACACTAATTTAGTCCTTTTGTGATACAGCCGTTGTAGCTCAAGTTATGAAATGCGTTAAGAGTTTACCCATATGGTTATAAACATTAAAAGCTTCAATTTGATACTACGATTTATGCATTGTTTTGTTTCTTCATTTGTGTAGCTTGGAGTGGAAGGTAAGTTCTAACCAATAATTTGTTTCGTTTCAGAGTCGAAGCTTAACAACAATTGGATAATAATGCTAAGCATTTTGAGACATTATCCATAACATGCGTGGACATATGTTATGAAAAAGAAGATGGAAATGTGTTTGTTTGATTATGTTTAGTTTTTCTGTTTTTAAACTTTCAGTTTTTATAGAAAGCTTAAGGGTTTGATTTTTTTGTTAACCAAAATTTATACTGATGTTGTTTATTTTTTTTTGTATATCAGAAGTCATTTATAGTCAATAAGTTAACTCTTTTTGTTTTGGGCATAATGTTCTTTTCTAAAACCTTAGCTAAAAAGTAAAAACCCATTTGTAATTTAAGTCGAGATTGAATGAGATTCATACTCCCTCTATAAAGAAGACTTAAACACCATTACAATGGAAACTAGCCCCGGAAAAGTTCGGTTCCTTATGTAATATATATTGGATCTCAAATTGTTTAATGAATATTTCCATCGTACCAATGCAAAAGAAAAAAAGGGTATTTTATAACATATGGTTTTAAATTGTAAGTGTCCAACCAAAGCAACAAATCAAAGTGAACAATATCTAAGTAAAACGAAGCTCAAACAAAGCATAAAATTTGTATTGGGAATTGATATAATATATGGTTTGTTCAATTAATTTGGTGTACTTTTCTTTTAGCCTTTAGGGTATAAAGTCGCCAAAAATATGTGAATAATGGCAAGGCTATGCATGTGTAGAAGATCATACCAACTGAAGATTCTATCCTGAATTTATCAGTCTTCTTCAGAAAATAATAAGGGTCGAGATTTTTGTGACGTTCCATGGAGGCCTCCCAATAGAAACTGGCACACTAAAATTAAGTTGGATAGTCATTACCTATTTTTGTCAGTATTTTGGATGTCACCTTTTTATTGATCTTAGACTAATTAGTTTAAAAAATCACATTTTTTATTGTGTTATCGTGGTCACGTCCAATTTAAACTCATAAGAGTTATCCTAATTTCATATTATATCATCTATTAAATTGCGTATGGTCTTATCTATCATGTCCCATTGTGTGTTGCCAATTGAACCTAACAATAAGAAATATTATTATCAAATCTTATCAAATATATAAGATCAATTAGAGATTTAATTGTTTTCAAAGAAAAGAGAGTATCTGGAAAAACATTTTGGTCAAAAATTTATAAAAAGTAGAAGATAAATAATATATTCTTCTTGGTCTTTGTATGTTTGATTTGTGTTTTCTGCTTTTTTTTCTTATAGATATACGTAGTCCACTTTTATGTATTTTGTAATCCTTCTTCTTCGTCGTTATATATATATTTTTCATCTTTGTATGTTCCGATTTGTGCTTTTAATGTGTTTGTTGTTTATATTCAGTTACTGGTTTTATGTTTTATATTTACAGATGTTTGTGCTCTAATCCAAGGTATGAGTTTTGTTAGTCTCACAATTGCTCTTTTTATTAATAAATTTTTCATCGATCCTGATATATTTTTTCTTTGATCTTGCAGGAGGTCAAAAACCATAAAATTGTTGCTTAGCTTTGAAGCTATTGCCTCTGGAATCGTCAAAGTATAGTTTAACAATTTTGTTTGTCTTTGTTGCAGGATATTTGTATGTTTTTGTAACCCTTTACTATCGAGTATATCTTTTATGTTTTGTGTCCATTCTCGATTGAACCATATTTAGCTCTAATGAATTTTGTTTTTGTTCTTTTGGCTAACGTATACTTTATACCTAAAATGTAGGGTGACGATGATGAGTCTCCACTCATCGAGTGAAGATTTTTAGTGTCTCCGGATTCCACCGTCGCGCGACTGTTTGAAACGACCCGACCCGTTTTTGTTTTTTTTAAAACAAACAAACCTTGGTCTCGAACTATCATTCCCATAAATGCTATCCTCAACAACCAAGCAAACGACACAAGAGACAGCGGATAACAACAAATAAACCAATTCCATTAACTACTAAACCGGTTCAACAAAACCAAGCAAGTTCCACAATATCAAATCCAATCCAGCAACCTAACAGCCGTTCTAAAACGATAAAAGGAAACAACACGAAAACGAGACCCCATATCATCTCCCTCTTCGTAGCCGTGATTCCGCGATCACAATTTGCCTTTACCTGCATCACATGGGAAAAAGAGATGCGTATTATCATAAATTCTAAGTGAGACGGTCATCCCATCTACGACTGCGCACTCAGGCACGATGGACCACTCAAGCGAACATACAACAAAAACAGCACACAAACACATAGGCTCAACCACAGCCAAACAGACAGGCTGTCGATCGACACTACCACTAGGTGTCGATCAACACCTTCTGTACATGTCTATCGATCGACACAACCTCTAGGTGTAGATCGACAACTTGTCCACTGGCTATCATTCGACACACCTTACGTGTGTCGTTCGACAGCCTCCGTGTTGGTCTGTCGATCGACACACCTCGTGTGTGTCGTTCGACAGGCCCTGCGCAGAATCCTGGGAAATCGATCATAATCCTCTCGGATCGATTCCTCCTCTGCGTCAACACGAAAACCTGCACGAAAACAACAATCACACACAACAAGCAACAATCCACACTCTCAACCAAACACCACAAGATCAATCAATTCGTTCCAAATCTATCACCAAGCAACCCTAACGAATCCACCGGCCCAGAAGCCATGGTCACGCACTCACCTTGAATTATTTGGATATAAACTGATGGAATTGAGGCTAGAAACGAAATCCACGACAACCACCACGAAATTCTACTCCAAAACACTCAAGAACGAAACCCTAATCCACAAAACTCTCAGGAACAAAAGAAACTTCTCTCAAACTCTTTTTCTCTGATTTTAGGACTTTGGTTCGATCAAAATGCGGACAAAAAGCCTTAAATACGAAACCCTAGGTTTCCCAAACTGGCCCGGTCCATCCGAACGACTAAAATCGAACCAGAAAACCAATCACATCCGTCCTATGCATATAAACCCGTCTCAGACATTGATCGCTCATAGCTCATAACCACACCCTCTAACTCTCGGGATCGTCACCCCTCAAGTCCTCGGTGCCTCGTATCAACCCACCTCAGTCCACGCAGTCCTGACGATGTCTGATACGAACTATCTCCATACCCCTCAACCTTCAGAACACATAGTCCATCAAGCTCTCGGTATGCAGGGAACCCACACATCCCCTGGAGAGACACAACTCTTAAAGATCTGCCAGAGATCAAAATCTCCCAAAAGCTATCTCCATACCCTCACGTCCCCAGTCCACGCAGTCCTGGCGAACGATCGCTATGCAGGGAACCCACACATCCCCTGGACGAAACCAACTCTAGACGTCTATAATGCACCTCTGACCGGAACCACCTCCCAAGGTCTCAACATGATACTCCCAACCCGGAATACCATCACAATATGATCATCACATATCACCTGGACCATCCATCACACCGGATGTCCCTGCAGAGTCTCTCTGGAACTAGACAGTTCTAACCACCGTAAAACTTCTATTCCGAGACTTTCTCACACATACACACACAAACCTGTTAGAGTTCCTACCAAAATTGGCAAGTTCTATTCACAATAAAACTTCCATTTCTAGATTCTCTAACTACAACACATGACTAACAAGTCAAAAACATAAGAATACTGATCTTATTAAACTGGAAAAATGTCATAATCATTACAACTTAATGAAAATACATAATCCACAACCAAAAACCTCACCACACACGGTGACTACAACTAAAAAACCGAAACTGGAAAACCACAACGAAAAACGAATTCACTCTTCAGCTTGCTTCTCGAACCACTTCCTGAACTTCCTTTTCATCTTTGCCTCTGGTTCCCAAGTCTCCTCCTGAACACCGTCACAGTCCCACAAGACTCTCAACAACGGCACTCTCTTCCGGCGCAGAACCTTGATACTTCACTCAAAAATCCTAACCGGTCTCATCCCAACAGTCAGATTAGGCTGAAGATCTGCAGGAATCGTCACTACTACCTCCTCAGATGCATGCAAACATCCCCTGAGCTTCGAAACATGAAACACATCATGGAATTTCTCCATAATCGGAGGCAGCTCCAACCGATAAGCAACTGGTCCCACACGTTCCACAACCCAGAACGGACCCATGTACCTCGTACTCAACTTATCCTCGGATATGAACCTGTTCAGACCCCGCATCATAGCCATCTTGAGATACACTCGATCTCCGACTGCAAACTCCAACTCTTTCCTTCTCCTATCGGCATAACTCTTCTGCCGATCCTGAGCCTTCTTCATGTTCAGCTTCACAACACAGATCTTCTCCATCGTCTCCTGAACAAAATCAGCACAAAAAATGCTCCGCTCCCCCACTTGGTTAAAACATAGCGGTGTACAACATGGCCGCCCATACAACGCCTCAAAATGAGCCATACCGATACATGCCTGAAAACTGTTGTTATATGCGAACTCCACCAAACTCAAGTGATCCGCCCAATGACCACCCTAATCTAGCACGCACAAACTGGCCTTAAGCCCAAAACACAGCCTGTCGATCGACACACCTCACTAGTGTCGATCGACACACCCTCCATTTTCCTCAAAAATGGTTCACGGGCGTCACAATTCTCCTCTACTAAAATTGGATTCGTCCTCGAATCCTCTAACACAGCCCACATGGCTAACTCCCTGGCCAACCTGCCAGTAACACCGGAGACTACATCTCCCAGACGCTATCCAGGCTCACATCCGTCCTATGCATATAGACCCATCTCAGACATTGATCGCTCATAGCTGATAACCACACCCTCTAACTCTCGGGATCGTCACCCCTCAAGCTCTCGGTGCCACATATCAATCCACCTCAGTCCACGCAGTCCTGACGGTGTTTTATACTCACTATCTCCGTACCCCTCAACATTCAGAACACATATTCCATCAAGCTCTCGGTATGCAGGGAACCCACACATCCCCTGGAGAGACACAACTCTCCAAGATCTGCCAGAGATCACAATCTCCAAAAACTATCTCCATACCCTCACGTCCCCAGTCCAAGCAGTCCTGGTGAACGATCGGTATGCAGGGAACCCACACATCCCCTAGAGAGACACAACTCTCAAAGATCTGCTAGAGATCAACATCTCCAAGAAAGAACCATAGTCTCTCTCTGAGCTATGCGATGATCAACATCCTCGAACGAAACCAACTCTAGACGTCTATAATGCACCTCTGACCGGAACTACCTCCCAAGATCTCAACATGATACTCCCAACCCGGAATACCATCACAAACATGATCATCACAGATCACCTGGACCATCCCTCTCACCAGATGTCCCTGCAGAGTCTCTCCGGAACTAGACAGTTCTACCTACCATAAAAATTTTATTCCGAGACTCTCTCATACACACACACACAAGCCCGTTAGAGTCTCACCGAAACTGGCAAGTTCTACTCGCAATAAAACTGCCATCTCGAGGTTCTCTAACCACAAACACATGGCTATCAAGTCAAAAACATAAGAATACTCATCTTATTAAACTGGAAAAATGTCATAATCATTACAACACAAATGAAAATACAAAATCCATAACCACAAACCTCACCACACACGGTGACTACAACACAAAAACCAAAACTGGAAACCACAAGGAAACAAAAACGAATTCACTCCTCGGCCTGCTTCTCGAACCACTTCCTGAACTTCGTTTTCATCTTCGCCTCTGGTTCCCATGTCTCCTCCTGAACACCGTCACAGTCCCACAAGATTCTCAACAACGACACTCTCTTCCAGCGCATAACCTTGATACTTCTCTCAAGAATCCTAACCGGTCTCATCCCAACAGTCAGATTAGGCTGAAGATCTGCAGGAATCGTCACTACTACCTCCTCAGATGCATGCAAACATCTCCTGAGCTTCGAAACATGAAACACGTCATGGAACTTCGCCATGATCGGAGGCAGCTCCAACCGATAAGCAACTGGTCCCACACGTTCCACAACCCGGAACGGACCTATGTACCTCGTACTCAGCTTATCCTTGGATATGGACCTTTTCAGACCCCGCATCATAGCCATCTTGAGATACACACGATCTCCGACTGCAAACTCCAACTCCTTTCTCCTCCTATGGGCATAACTCTTATGCCGATCCTGAGCCTCCTTCATGTTCAGTTTCACAACACGGATCTTCTCCGTCGTCTCCTGAAAGAAATCAGCACCATAGATACTCCTCTCCCCCACTTGGGTAAAACATAGCGGCGTACGACATGGCCTCCCATACAATGCCTCAAGAGGAGCCATACCAATACTCGCCTGAAAAATGTTATTATAAGCGAACTCTACCAAACTCAAGTGATCCGCCCACACATCCTCAACAGATCCTCAAGTGTCTGAATCGTCCTTTCAGACTGCCCATCCGTCTGAGGATGATTAGCTATACACATGTGCACCTTAGTGCCCATCTCATCCTAAAAAGCTCTCCAGAACACTGAAGCAAACCTCGGATCTCTATCCGACACAATGCTCGCTGGCACACCATGCAACCTCACAACTTCCTTCACATACTTCTTAGCCAAGACCTCAGCTCCATCTGTCTTCTTAATGGCAAAAAAATGTGCTGACTTAGTCAGTCGATCCACAATCACCCAAATCGCGTCATAGGTCCGAGAAACCGGCAACCCTACTACGAAATCCATGGTAATCATGTCCCACTTCCACTCTGGAATGGGTAAACTCTGCAATAAGCCACTAGGAACCTGATGCTCAGCCTTCACCAGCTGACAAACGTTGCACGCTGCAACCCAATCTGCCACATTTCTCTTCATCCCGACCCAATGATAATACCGTTTCAGATCCTGATACATCTTAGTCGATCCCGGATGAATCGAAAACTTGCTCGCATGAGCCTCTCTCAGAATATCCTGCCTCAAGTCCTCATCCTTAGGCACACAGACTCGTCCATGTACTAGGATAGTCCCGTTAGCAGAAACCTGATACTCAGAACCAGCAACCTTAGAGAGATCAATCAACACCTGATCCTTCTCCTGAGCTACTCGGATCCCGCTCAAAAGATCTGCCTGATCAGCTGCCGCTAACCCCAACGGCTGCTCTGAAGTAACACACAACCTCAAAGTACTAAGCATGCTCACAAGAGTCTCCACATCCCGCTCCTGAAATGAATCATACCGCCTCCGACTAAGAGCATCTGCCACAGTGTTAGCCTTACCCGGATGGTAAACAAAGTCCAAGTCATAATCAGCCAACAATTTCGACCATCGCCTCTGTCGTACATTCAAATTCTGCTGAGTAAAAATGTACTTCAGATTATGATGATCAGTGAACACCTGAACTCTGCCACCATACAAATAAGACCTCCAAATCTTCAACGCAAATATCACTGCAGCCAACTCCAAGTCATGAACAGGATAATTGCCCTCGTGCTTCCTCAGCTGCCTTGAAGCATACGCAATCACCTTACCCTGCTGCATCAACACACAACCCAAACCAACTCCCGAAGCATCTGTATACACCACATAAGGCTCACACGGCTCAGGCAACGCCAACACTGGTGTGCTAGTCAACATCGTCTTCAGCTTCACGAAACTCAGCTCACAATTAGCAGCCCACACGAAAGGAACATCCTTCCCCGTCAGCTTCGTCATAGACTGAGCCATACTCGCAAAACCTTTGACGAATCTCCGATAATAACCTGCCAACCCAAGAAAACTCATGATCTCAGTAGCATTCCTCGGTCTAGGCCAATCTCGGATAGACTGAATCTTCGCCGGATCCACATAAACTCCCTCTGCAGAAACGATGTGACCCAAAAATCTCATCTCTCTCTGCCAGAAACTACACTTGCTCAACTTCGCAAACAGCTTCTGTTCCCGCAACTTCTCAAGAACTCTCCTTAGATGTACCACATGCTCCTCAAGACTCTTCGAATACACCATAATATCATCGATGAAGATAATCACGAACTCATCCAGATACTCCTGGAAAACTCCATTCATCAACCTCATAAATGCCGCCGGTGCATTCGTCAACTCGAATGGCATAACTACAAACTCAAAATGCCCATACCGAGTCCTGAAAGCCGTCTTCCGGACATCTGCCTCATCGATAGAAATCTGGTGGTAACCGGATGCCAAGTCAATCTTGGAGAACCAAGTAGCCCCTCTCAGCTGATCCAACAACTCATCAATTCTCGGAAGAGGATACTTGTTCTTCACAGTGACTCGGTTAAACCCTCGATAATCGATGCACAACCGGAAACTACCATCTTTCTTCTTCACAATACCGGTGCTCCCCACGGTGAAGTACTCGGTCGAAAAAAACCCTTCTCCAATAAATCCTCTAACTGCTTCTTCAGTTCTATCAACTTTGTTGGAGCCATTCGATAAGGTGCCTTAGACAACGGCGTCATTCCGGGCTCTAACTCAATCGTGAAAGGATCAGACCGAGACGGCGGTAATCCCTGCAACGACTGAAAGACATCCTCAAAATCCCGAACAACCCGAATATCTCTCACAGCAACCCCACCAACAGCTTCCGGCATCACAATCGTGGCCAAGTAAGCCTCGCAACCCTTCTCAATCATCGCCTCAGCCTGGACAAGTGAGATCACGAGACTAGCTGAAGTTGGTCTCACACCCTGATAAACCAACCTACCACCATCACGTTCGAATACCACTCGACCCCGGTGACAATCTAGATGAACTCTGTACCGATTCAACTAATCCATACCCAGGATAACATCGTACAACTCCACCGGACTAATCACCAAGTCCGCTGGCATCAACTCGCCAGCTACCAGAATATCCACATCTTTCGCCCGGCCATGCGTAGCTAAAAACTCTCCTCCAGCAACCATAACCGATCCCGTCCGCTCACCAGCGTCACTCCGAATACCACTTCTCTCAGCATGATCCGGAGTAATGAAGCAATTCGATGCTCCATAATCAAACAACACGTGGGCTCACACCCGCCCACAAACAAGGTCCCTACACAAATCTCATGTGCTAAGCAACCTAACTTTCTATCACAAGGTAAACAATCCAAAAACAAACACCAAAATTCTACACTACTGAATTTACAAAGTCTGAATTAGAGAGTTTACCTGTGATCGGCCTCGAACTCGGTTCACCCGGCGCTGCAATAGCCGGCAGACGCTCCATCGCCGTAATCTGCTCCACAGGCTGCACTGTCCCATACTGCGCCACTGGCTGCACAACTGCCACTGCCATCTGCTGCAACTTAGGACAGTTCAACCTGAAGTGCCCCAACTCTCCACACTGATAACAAGTCCGAGCCGCTCGAGCCTCGCTCTGCTTAGGGCAACTCGCCTTCTTGTGGTCCAAACTCCCACAACCAAAGCACCATCGGCCACTCTGACCCGATCTCGAAGTGTCATCCCACTTCCTCTTCTATCCCTGTGCAGGCTTACCGCCCTTGCTAGGACCTACCTGTTGCACCTGCTGCTGACGCCTCCGAGGCTGAACAGCTGGAACAACTACCGCAGCCTGTTCCCTCAGATCCTCCTCGATCTGTGCAACCATCTTTACCAATTCCACCCTAAACTCGAACCTGATGCCTCTGCACCGAGTCCTCAAATCTGGTCGAAGTCCCCTCACGAACCTCCGAATCTGAGCCTGCTCATCCTCCAGACTCCTACCAGCATAGCCCAAGAGTCGGTTAAACTCCGCGTCATACTCTCGAACAGACATCGCGCCCTGAGTCAACTCCAAGAACCTCGCCTCGAGCCTATCCAATGCCTCCTCAGGGAAGAACTTGGCGTTAAACTCCGCCACAAAGTCTGCCCAAGATATCACAGTCCGAGCACCTCTCGCTGCAACACACCTCCACTAGAGATGTGCATCACCGTCCAAATATCGGACTGCTAGATCAACCATGTATCCCTCTAGACACCTAATCGAGCGAAAATTCCTCTCTAACCTCATCCGCCACTCATCAGCCTCCTCAGGCTTAACACCTCCTACAAAAAAACCCGTACCGATCCTCTGCATCTGCTCCGTCATCCGGATAAATGACGAAACCTCCTCAGCAACCGCATCCCTCGGTTGTACCTCTGCTACTCGTGGTAACACAGGAGCCTGCACTGGCACCGCACCCGGTAACCGCTCCAACAACTGCCTCAACAAGTCAGCCAGACGATCATCACCAGCCTGGGTTACTCCCACGGCCACACCCGCACCCCTAGTTGTGCCAACACCACCAGTACCACCAGCCTTAACGGGACCCAAACCAGCCTCAACAGGACCCAAACCGGCCCCCACACTGGCAGTCACACTGGCGGACTAACCATCATGCGAAGTCTGCTGAACTGTTGAAGCCCCATGCGTGGAACTCTGAGCCTCACTCAAGACTGGCTCATCCACAGGTCCACGACCTCTGGCTCGGCCTCCTCGGCCTCCACGCCCACACCCTCTAGTAGTCCTAGCCATCTCACTACACTCACAAGCAGACGAGCTAAGCACTAGAAAGACCCATCACATTACACAAAAACGCACTTACCGTGGAATCTCTTTGAAGGCTCGAAGGAAGATGATCTAGAACCCCCAACTCACATAATTACAAATTTACCAATTTCAATTCTAGCCGTTCTAGCCCGTCCTAAAACCGTAAGGGCTCTGATACCAAACTGAAACGACCCGACCCGTTTTTTTTTTAAACAAACAAACCTTAGTCTCGGACTAGCATTCCCATAAATGCTATCTTCAACAACCAAGCAAACGACACAAGAGACATCGGATAACAACAAATAAACCAATTCCATTAACTACTAAACCGGTTCAACAAAACCAAGGAAGTTCCACAATATCAAATCCAATCCAGCAACCTAACAGCCATTCTAAAACGATAAAAGGAAACAACACGAAAACGAGACCCCAGATCATCTCCCTCTTCGTACCCGTGATTCCACGATCACAATTTGCCTTTATCTGCATCACATGGGAAAAAGAGATGCGTGAGTATTATCATAAATTCTAAGTGAGACGGTCATAATCCTCTCGGATCCTGGGAAATCGATCATAATCCTCTCGGATCGATTCCTCTTCTGCGTCAACACGAAAACCTTCACGAAAACAACAATCACACACAACAAGCAACAATCCACAGTCTCAACAAAATACCACAAGATCAATCAATTCGTTCCAAACCTATCACCAAGCAACCCTAACGAATCCACTGGCCCAGAAGCCATGGTCACGCACTATCTTGAATTATTCGGATAGAAACTGATGGAATTGAGGCTAGAAACGAAATCCACGACAACCACCATGAAATTCTACTCCAAAACACTCAAGAACAAAACTCTAATCTACAAAACTCTCAGGAACAAAAGAAACTTCTCTCAAACTTTTTTTCTCTGATTTTGGGACTTTGGTTCGATCAGAATGCAGATAAAAAGCCTTAAATACGAAACCCTAGGTTTCCCAAACCCGCCCGGTCCATTCGAACGTCTAAAATCAAACCAGAAAACCGACCACTTAAAGGCCCTGTCTGTAATGACCCTCGCTTAAGGCTAAACAGCGTCTCGGCAAAGTCCCGATGCGATGGTCGGATCAGTCTGATTAGTTCCTTAGATTTTGGCCGAAACCTAGCCAAGCACCTCGATGACTAAGCTGCTTGCTAGGTTACTCGGTGACTAAGCTGCCTGCTAGGGTGGTTGGTGAGTAAGCTGCATGCCTGGTTACTTGGTGATTCACTAAGCTTACCCATGGCTGAAGCAAGCTCAAGTAGGAGGTGTTTCTTTCCCTTGGCCGAAGCAACATCAAGCAGGAGGTGTTTGTTTCCCTCCGCCAAAGCAAGGCCAAGTGTTGCCTTAGTAATGTTCGTGTGATCTAATGGAACAGATCATCACTCCGAAAGATCATCAGTCCGATCGTAAGGCAGCCGAGAGTAGGATTCATTGAGTGAATCGAATCGCATACTTTCACCAAGTAATCGGTGAGTCTTTAGTTATGTTTGTTGTTTTACTGCAAACAATTGAGTGGGTTTCGTGTTGCTTGCTTGATCATATGGAATTATAATCGTAGAGGTTTATACACGAAATCTAGAATTTTGCTAAGTAATCTTGAATATGATTTGATTGAGGTTCATGCTGCGTTTGTTAAGAAATTGCCTAAGTGCTGAAAACACTTAATGAATGCTAAGTATGAAATCGTATAAGTTTACTCGTAACTTAATTGTTAGTAAAACTTATAAAAATTATTGAACGTTGAAAGATATTCCCTTGAGGCTGTGTCTTGACCGATAAAGATGATTAAGGCACGGAGAGACGGGATTGCAGTCTGGAGTCGTGTAATGCATGACGATGCATATTCCCAATGTGGTTTCCTTATGTTTAAGGCCACAGGAATGATTGAGGATCCTAAGTCTTCAGCCTTTGTGGTTATGGACCGAACGATGCCTTTGGTTACACGTGATGGGAATAGTCTACGCATAGGCCTTATGAAACTAAAAACATTAATAACCGTTTGTTGATTGTTTTGCTTGCTTGTGTGTTGATTGTTATTTTGGGTTTGGATGGGAAATGAAATTGTTTAGGGAAACCCTAGACTCATTGAGCAATTAGTGCTCACGACTCAACTTGTTTTGCAGGTAACCTTTAGCGGTTAGACCTTTGGGGAGCACGCGAAGGAACGTTATGATAATCAGTGGTAGATTTCTTTGCCTTTCGGTAAATGATTAACATTTATTATGTAAATGATCATTTTAGAGTATTAGACTCGTAACGTTTATACTTTGTAAACCGTTGAAAATTCTATGTAAAAGATATATAAAAATAAGATTTTAAAATAACTCGGGTTTCATAAGATATTAGTCTTTGTCCGGATGAATAAACCATCGGGTATGTCTCGGGTTGGCAAGCCTTGAGGTGTATCCGACGGGGATGAACGCTTAGAAATCTAGTCTAGGGATTTTGGATGTGTTCCAGGAACCTCTGATCGGATGCCTGAGCGTTCATCAGTGGCGCTCCGGTTTAGATAATGAACGGGGGCGTTACAAAAGTGGTATCAGAGCATTGTTTTATGGTGCTTGAATGGGACTTGGTTTTCAAACGTTTTATTGAGTCAAAATGTCGCTAAAAGGCAATTAGGGTAAACTGATTACGTTACGTGCTATTGGGTTTATATAAGATGGGATAAGACTTACCGTGTTCTTTGTGGCAGATGGGTACTCCACCGCACCGTCATATTCCCGTGTATAGAGACTGGCCAGTGATGCCGCATATCGTTCCAAACGAGTACTATCCGGGACGATACAGTGGACCCCCTATGCTGGGCTATATCTTGGATTCGGAACCGTCAGAGGATGTGTCAGAGTATATACCGGAGTATATACCGCGGATTCAATATCGCGACTATACCGATGAAAACTCCCCACATTCCATGGCGGAGTTAGGACTTTGTGACATTAGTGATCCTGGACCTGAGGGATCACATGTTGGAGGATGGATATCCCCCTCACATGGTGGATGGTTATCCACTGAGTCATCAGAGTCCTGGCCCATTGTTCATCGGGAGGACACAAGCTTTGAAGGGCCTAGTAGATCGGGTTATAGAGGATCACCATTAGAGAGTCCCGGCGGATCGGTTACCTCCCGTCGTAGGTATCCAGGACGTGATGAACTGGTCGAACCGGAGAGTCATGGATGGAATCGTCCTAACCGTCCAAATCCTGAGGGAGCGGGACCAAGTAGGACGAGGCTCACTGGATCGAGACGTGAAGGGAGAGGTACCGAGGATCGTCTAATGAATGTGATCCATGATTTAGGGGGACGTCTAGGAGATCGGCGACGAACTCCTCGTGGACATCAACATGATCCTCCACCATCACCACCATATTTTCTAAAGATGGTGATGATGATGAAGAACCTAGGAACAAGAAGGTTCTTTGGTAATACGGATCCATTTGATGCGGACTCATGGATGCAGCATATTGAGAGGAATTTTGCAGCGATCCGATGTCCAAATGATTTTAAGGCAGACGTAGCCGCACATTATTTGATGGCAGATGCGAGCAACTGGTGGAGTAGTGTGAAAGATCACTACATGAGTGTGGAGCTCTCATGGGATACTTTCCGACAATAATTTGAAAGGAAGTATTTCCCACCAGAAGCTAAGGATAGATTGGAGAGGAAGTTCCTAGAGTTGAATCAGGGACAACGTTCGGTGCGAGAGTATGAAGCTGAGTTTACTCGGCTTCGACGTTACGCACATTACGGTGGAGATAGTGAAGCGGCGGTGGTTAGGAAGTTTTTACGTGGGTTGAGACCGGAAATTATGAACCGGCTGTTGGCAGTAGAGTACCATAGTCTGTTTCAACTTGTGGAGCGGGCAGTGAATGTTGAGGAAGGCATTGAGATTGAGCGAGCCTTCTACAACAAGCCACCAACACCGCAGGTACCGCAGCAGCAAGCACAGAGGCCGGGGCCAAGTAACCAAGTGGCACGACCTGGAAATGCGGGCCGAGGGCAAGGTCGAGGTTTTGGAGCCTTTGGTCGGGGACGCGGTAGGGGACCCGCTGGTAGAGGGACACCAGCGATAGAAACCCTACCAAAATACTATAAGTGTGGTCGACATGGCCATTACTCGAGAGCATGCCCCAATGAGGGAAAACCACGACCTGTGCCGGCTAATGTTGTATTTTTTACTTGCAACCAACCCGGGCACTACTCAACCTCATGTCCTATCAAGACTACCCGACCAGCGGCTGCACATGCGTTAGAGGTTCAGCCAGCAATCGAGTCACCACCCAAGCGTCAAGCCATCGCAGGACGCGTGTATTTCTTAGATAAACATGAACCATCTCGACCTTCTAAAGGTCCAATTTCAGGTAAATAGGGGTTTTAACTCGAATTTTTTTTTTTGTATTGTATAATGTGATATAGTGTAAAACTTTGTTTAATATATATGAAAGTTTTTGAACAAGAGTTTATTGCACTTATATCTAGGAACATTACAAGTTTGTGGTATTCCCATACACGTTTTGTTTGACACGGGAGCGACGCATAGTTTTGCATCACCCAAGGTCACTTCGCGTTTTAAGGGGATCTTTACGATAGTAAAGGTTCATGTGCCTATCCTAACACCCGGTGATCAGATCCTTATAGCAACGAGTTGGTATATAGGAATTCCGATCATCATTCAAAACCACACATTCCTAACCAATCTCTTAGTCACACCTTTAGATCATTCTGAGATTATTTTAGGAATGGATTGGTTATCTGCGTACATGGCACATTTAGATTGTGGTCGAGGAAGGGCAACCTTTGAGATAGCCGGGAAACCTTCCTTAACCTACCACGGAATTCAAACCAACCCCACTGTATCCTTCGTAACGGCCTTAAGAGTAGAAAAAGACCTTGAGGAAGGTGAAGTTTACTTTGTCACTCTTAACATTAAGAGTGATAGTGCATCGGAGGAACCTAAGCTAGAGGAGATTCCGATAGTCCAAGGATACGATGATGTGTTCAAACCTTTAGAAGGGTTACCACCATCTCGTAATGATCCTTTTTCAATTTCTTTGGAACCGGGAGCAGCTCCAATAGCTAAGCGCCTTACCGGATGGCTCCAGCAGAACTAGCAGAATTAAAGAAACAGTTAGAGAATCTAATGGAAAAAGGATTCATTAGACCCAGTTCATCGCCGTGGAGAGCACCAGTGTTATTTGTTAAGAAGAAGGATGGTAGCATGAGATTGTGTATAAATTATCGAGGGATCAACAATGTTACCATCAAGGATAAGTATCCATTGCCGAGGATAGACGAGTTGCTAGATCAGCTACAAGGACCTAGTTGGTTTTCGAAGATTGATTTAGCATCATGCTATCATCAAATTCGAATTTCTGAGAAAGATGTCGTAAAGACCGCATTTAGGACATGATATGGCCAGTATGAGTTCGTGGTCATGCCGTTTGGCCTAACTAATGCTCCAGCAGCATTTATGCGGTTGATGAATGAAATCTTCTGTGATTATCTAGATGAGTTTGTTATCATATTCATTGATGACATACTTATCTACTCTAAGAGCACCGAGGAGCATGAAATACACTTAAGGAAAGTGTTAGAGCGCTTAAGGAGTCAAAAGCTCTTTGCTAAGTTTAGCAAGTGTAGCTTTTGGAAACGGGAGATAGGATTCTTAGGACATCGGGTATCGGAACAAGGAGTTTCGGTTGACGCATAGAAGATTGTTGCTATACAAGATTGGCCACAACCGATAAACGCTATAGAGGTCCGCAGTTTCTTAGGACTCGCGGAATATTACAGAAAATTTGTAAAGCGATTTTCTAGCATATCCAAGCCAATGACTCGTCTGACCGGAAAGGGCGTAGTCTTTGTGTGGACCGAAGAAGCGGAGAAGGCGTTTAATCTGTTAAAGAAGGCTTTGACCACCGCACCGGTCTTAGCCTTACCTGAGCCAAACCAGCCATATACAGTTTATGCGGATGCATGTAGAACAGGATTAGGATGTGTTTTGATGCAAGGCAAGAAGATCATTGCCTATGCATCACGGCAGTTGAGAAAACACGAGGAGAATTACCGCGTACATGATTTGGAATTGGCTGCAGTTGTACATGCCCTTAAGATCTGGCGATCTTATCTCTACGGGGAGACGGTAGAAATGATGACAGATCATCAAAACTTAAAATATCTATACACCCAACCTGATCTTAATGCAAGACAGAGAAGGTGGATGGAATTAATAGCGGATTATGATCTGAAATTTGCTTACTATCCGGGAAAGGCAAATGTGGTTGTAGATGCCTTGAGCCGCCGTAGGGTAGGACTTGATGAGCCTAACTGCATAACTCAAAAGGGTTAGCTTATCGACCTTAGAGGGCGAAAGTAGTGAACCGTTAGGTTTACAGGCGGTAAACTAAGCGGGTTTACTACAGCGTATTCGACAAGAGCAAAGAGAGGATGAGAACCTGAAGAAGATTATTGAGAAGTTGGATAATCGTAAAGAGCCGAACGCAAGCGGTTACCATTTGGCCGCAGATGGTACCCTGCTTCAGAACAAAAGAATAACCGTGCCTAAGAGACAAGGTTTACGGGATGAGATCTTGAAAACAGCTCATCATTCCTTTCTTAGTATTCATCCGGGAAGTATTAAGATGTACCGAGACATTCACCAGTACTATTATTGGCCGGGAATGAAGCGGTCTGTTGCAAAGTGGGTAGCGCAGTGCCAAACCTGTCAACAAATAAAGATAGAGCATCAAGTGCCAGCGGGATTGCTACAGAGCTTAACGATCCCAGAATGGAAATGGGATACGATAGCTATGGACTTTGTTACAGGATTACCGGTAACCCCAGGACGGGGAAACGATTCGATTTGGGTAATCGTGGATCGTTTAACCAAGAGTGCTCACTTTTTGCCTATGAGACTTGACGATAATATAGAACTGTTGGCTAAGCAATACTTGAATGAGATCGTGAAGCTTCATGGGGTTCCAGCCAACATAGTGTCCGACCGTGATTCTAGATTTTCGGCTAGACTTTGGCGAGGTTTACAAAAAGCACTTGGGACCGATCCGTTCATGAGTACAACCTTTCATCATGAGACGGATGGTCAGACAGAGCAAACCATCAGGACTCTTGAGGATTTACTTCGGATGTGTATGATAGATTAGAAAAAGACTTGGGATGTCCACTTACCATTAGTGGAATTTGCATACAATAATAGCTACCATGCTAGTATTGGTATATTGCCGTATGAAGCCTTATACGGACGCCCTTGTCGATCACCTATGTGCTGGACCGAATTAGGAGAAGGAAGAGAAATTGGACCAGCCATAGTAAAGGAAACCACAGAGAAAATTAGCCTTGTTCGGGCTAATATGAAGAGAGCCCAAGATCGACAAAAGACGTATGCCGACCAACATAGGAGACATGTTGTTTATGAGGTTGATGATTGGGTATGGTTAAAAGCGGCTGCTGAGAAAGGGAAGGATAGATTTGCTAAGCCTGGTAAGTTAAACCCGCGAAATATGGGTCCTTATCGCATTAAGAGGAGAGTAGGAGAGGTAGCTTATGAGTTAGATCTTCCAGCTGATAAGGGATTACATAATGTATTCCACGTATCTATGCTGCGGAAGTATGTCCGTGGATCGGATGTACCACAACCAGAGAGGCTACCCGATTACAGAACCGAACCCAGACCTCCATCTCCTGAACCAATAAGGCTCGGTGAGAAGCGATTTAGATTTCTAAAGGGACGAGAAATCTTCCAGATTAAGGTTATTAGGAGAAAACAACATAGAGATGTTGTTACTTGGGAAGATGAAGCGAGACTCTAGAAGTTTAACCCATAACTCTTCCTAGAAACTGATAGAACTCAGGAAGCCGAACCATCTAACCCTTGAGAATTTGGGACGAATTCTTTTAAGGGGGAGAGAATGTAATGACCCTCGCTTAAGGCTAAACCGCATCTCGGCAAAGTCCCGATGCGATGGCCGGATCAGTCCGATTAGTTCCTTAGATTTTGGCCGAAACCTAGCCAAGCACCTCGATGACTAAGCTGCTTGCTTGGTTACTCGGTGACTAAGCTGCCTGCTAGGGTACTTGATGAGTAAGCTGCCTGCCTGGTTGCTTGGTGATTCACCAAGCTTACCCATGGCTGAAGCAAGCTCAAGTAGGAGGTGTTGCTTTCCCTTGGCCGAAGCAACATCAAGCAGGAGGTGTTTGTTTCCCTCCGCCAAAGCAAGGCCAAGCAACTCCTAAGTTTTTGTCCACTGCCACTTGTCGCGGTAGGAAGCCATCTTGGTGGATCCAATCAGCCAAGGGCCTAGCTGCTTCACCAGCTTGGCCGAGCCTATATATACAAGGCCTTAGACCTTGTTTTATCCATAGAAACTCACAGCCTTATGCTAAACAAATCAGTCCGTAATCTTTAACCACCGCGAACCTTTATTCCAATAAGTCCACACCACCGCGGATACTTTGTCCGAGTGTTATTCTGTCCGATCCTAAACCTTGTCCGGTCACTTCGATCAGATTAGTTTATCCAAGGGACACTCTGTCCGATCATCTAGTCCACCGCGATCAATTTGCTCTGTCCGTTCATAAGTCCGTTGGCTAATCACCGCGAACCGTTCTAGAGAGGAAACTTAGGGTAAGTTTCTTGATCCAAATCTTGTCTTGTCCGACTTGATTTTTCGTGTTGATCTTGAATCTAACCTTAGTTTCTTGATCTGATGGCCGGATCCATCTCAAACTCGTAGGATCAGTTCCGGATAATTTCCTAAAGACCGAGGGAAATCAACGATCAAGTTCTATTCCGATCTAGGTAATGTCCGAATGATTTCCGTAGTGTTTCCTTAAGAAAACTCTAAGTGTTGCCTTAGTAATGTTCGTGTGATCTAATGGAACAGATCATCACTCCGAAAGATCATCAGTCTGATCGTAAGGCAGCCGAGAGTAGGATTCATTGAGTGAATCGAATCGCATACTTTCACCAAGTAATCGGTGAGTCTTTGGTTATAATTTAATTTCATCCCCGTGAGAAACCGAGGAAACTAAAACCGTAAAAGAGAAAGCAGTAAGAAAAAGGGTCCTTTAAAATTTAAAATGATAAGAATTGATTAAGGTAAATTAAAAAGAGAGTATACGTGTAATTCTGATTTTCACCAGCACATCTTTAAACAGCGACACCGCCGGTGGAAACCTCGGTTTTTCTGATCGCTGCGGTCTTTTCTACTCCGAATTGTAAATTGAAGCCTTTTTTCTTTGTCTTGTTCAATTCATTCAGAGATAAATCCCAATTTGGTGATGCTCTCTAGGGCACACTAGTGGGCCTTCTTTAATTGACTTTTTCTTCTTCTCATGGAATCTCTTCCTCCTCCCTTCCCTGCGCCTCTCGTTTGGAATCACAATTTCAGGTACCCTTTTCTTCTTCGATTTCGGGGATTATGGTTTAGTTTTGCTACGAATTCCCAAAGTATTTGAAAGCTTCCTTCGATTCGATTTGCTTGGGCTACTCTAGTTTCATTGTTAGCTACTTCTGTCGATTTACTTCTTCAAGATGGCTATTTTCTCCATTGGCAGGAACTACTAGAGAAAAGTTTCAGTTGTTAGAGAATTGGTAATGGCTCGGAAAGGAAGTCACCCGAAGAATGGAATGGATCACCAAACGAAGCAAAGAAAGAAAACTAGTGAGGCTGAGAGTGTCAAGAAAGACAACTGCCAAGTTGATAAACAGACAACAACTAGTCCAGTTTGTGAAACTTTAGAAACAGATGTGGATGCAGTAAAAGGCGCTGCTTCTCCCAAGGATATAGATCAGCCTGTTGCTTCAGAGACTCACTTATCTGCAGATAATGAACCTGGTTTAACCAACACTGAAGAAACTAGATATATCCCATTTACTCGTGAACACATCAATGGTCTTATGAGAAGCTTGCTGGATATACTGAGCACAAACAGCCCGTCACAGAATATTAAGCTAGCATACAATGCAACACTTAGGAAACTCACTCAGTGCATGGAAAGACACAGGCCTTTGATAGTTTCTCTCAGATCACGAGTATATAAAGCCCGTGATTTTGTTTTTACGAAAATTCGGCTTGCATACCCTGTTGTCTTCAGATGGCTTATGCACTTTGGCAGCATAGTTCTTCTTCTATCATTAGTTTGGTTGGACTGTGCATTCCGAGGTTTTGATTCTTTTATACACATGGGAACAGCATCCTTTTTCTCAATCATGTGGTGTGGTCTCTTTTCAGCGTTTTCCATGATCGGCCTGGCCAAATTTATACTTCTTTCGGTAAGAATCTCAAATTTGATTGCTTATATGTTACTTTATCTGTATGCATAAATCATTACTCAATAAATACAGGTTGCAACTGTTCTCGTGGCGTTGTTTATTGGATTCGTTGTTGCGTCTATTACCCTTGCCATTTCTGGTTTGGTTTTGCTATGGCTCTATGGTAGCTTTTGGACAACACTTCTCTTCCTCTTCTTCGGAGGTAAAGTCCTTTGGATCTCAAACTTGTTGCAACAACCATTCCCTTGCAGTATTATTTCTAATACAGTGTTTCATGTTCATTGATGTAAAGGTCTGGCATTCATGCTGAAGCACGAGCGCATTTCACTGTTTATCATCACAGTGTATTCAATCTATAGTGCATGGAGCTATGTTGGATGGCTAGGTCTTCTTTTGGCTTTTAATCTTGCGTTCATCTCAACCGATGCTCTCATATTTTTCTTTAAGAACAAAATAAACCAGCAGAGCACAGCTGATGGACCCACCGAGCCCATGAATGGTTCATCTTTTGAAAACGGCCCTGGCTTTCCAGGAGACCGTGGTCCAGGAGACCGTGGTCCAGGAGTCGCGTCAACTAGCGTAACAGACTCTGAGTTAACATCTGAAGATGAAGTTGCTCGGTTGCTGAATTGTGCTGACCACTACTCAGCTTTGGGCTTACCTCGGTATGGGAATGTTGACATGGCTTATCTCAAGAGAGAATATAGGAAAAAGGTAATGCTGTTTATCTTCTCTTTGAAGTGAATGTCTATCTGCCTGTGTTAATTGCTAGATACTTGTGAGCAACAAAAATGTATGTTGAGTTTATAAGCACTGTGAATGGTTTAATAGGCGATGCTGGTCCATCCTGACAAGAATATGGGGAATGAAAGAGCAGCTGAAGCTTTTAAGAAACTTCAGAATGCATATGAGGTAATTTTTGTTTTCTTGTTTCATCAATTTGTATCGGTGCATCAAGTTCCCCCATCTTTGATCTCCTTATCTGGCCTCTAGATATTGCTTGATTCTATAAAGCGGAAATCATATGACGATGAATTAAAGAAGGAGGAACTACTGAACTACTTTCGGAGGTTTCAGAATTCTTCTCAAAAGGTATGTTTATAGTTGTCTGGTTGTTACTTCCTCTCTATCACTTTGTTCCTCAATACTTTCGCTTTTTGTACCCACTACTCGGATAGTTGTCTTTGTTTTAAACTGCTAATCTAACTCATCATCAAGAATCAGGAGACTCCGAGACACGGTTTCTCTGGCTCGGGTTTTCGAAGCTCAGAAGGTGAAGGAGAGGAAGCTTTTAGAGAGTCTAGACAAATAGCGTGTAAAAAATGTGGCAATCTCCATGCATGGTTTCTTACAAAGAAATCAAAATCCAGAGCAAGATGGTGCCAGGTTTTTTCCAATTCTTCATTTGCATCTTAGAGATACTATGTACTACACCAATGATCATACAAGTATAATCCCTAATACTTAGCCAATTTACACGAGCCCTGCTTTTGTATCTCAAGGATTGCAAGGAATTTCATCAAGCAAAAGATGGAGATGGTTGGGTTGAACAATCTTCACAGCA
This sequence comes from Arabis alpina, assembly GCA_900128785.1. Lineage (NCBI taxonomy): Eukaryota > Viridiplantae > Streptophyta > Magnoliopsida > Brassicales > Brassicaceae > Arabis > Arabis alpina. The sequence continues at coordinate 23,272,870 of LT669795.1, forward strand.
CGTCTTGTTTGGGTTGTTTCAAAAGGTATTTTAGAAACATCAAGTTTTCATTTCATGGGAAAAGACTGATGGAAATGTAAACTCTGCGCTGGGTGATCCAAAGGAAGAAAATTTGTACTATCAGATGACTCGATTGATATGCTTTCTCATAGTCATGTGAAAGGTTTGTTGTTGTAACGCAGGTTGATATGCCGCGTGCTTACGTTTGTGCAGACAGCAAAATATATGAAGCTTCTCAGTGGTACATCTGCCAGGTACCAAAAACCTAGTCGCTTGCTTTTGGCATTTCATTGCTTGGTTTTTTAAGGTTGGAAGGATTGAAATGTTTTTTGTTGGAATTGTTTTGAAGGGAATGAGATGTCCAGCAAACAGCCACAAGCCGAGCTTCCATGTGAACACGAACGTGACACCTGCGAAAAGAGGAACAAGTGGTTCTTCAGGACAAAGAGGAAACCCGAGAATGCCAAATGCCCACATGGATGAAACAATGACGGAGGAAGAGTTATATGAGTGGTTGCAGAATGCCGTGCACGCCGGTATGTTTGATAATGCCAACGAGAGCCCTTCTTCAGCAACTGGCAGTAGCACAAGTAGTAGCAGCAAGAAGAAGAAAAAGGGAAAGAAGCAATGGTGAAAAATGTATAGCCATATATATCTCTGAAACAAGTGTTTCTTTGCTATTTTAACATGGTGAAAATTTTGTACCCTTTCTTTTTAAGAAACTAAACTTTGACTTTTGATGTTTTTATGCATACAGGGTCGAAGATAATTCAAATTTAAAGAATCCCCAATTTGAGAATAATTTATTTGTTCTTACGAGAAGCCGTTTAAAACAAAATTCCCGAGTTTGTGTTTAGCGAATTCTCTCTGGTCTCCACACAAAAATATTTATTCGATTCATATAAAAATATCCTAGTAATGGGAAGATGCCTTGTTGCTAGATGACGAAGACATTAAAATAAGAATTAATTTGCTGAATATTATGTTTTGAAGCTGAAATCAAATGAGTAACATGGCATGAAAACGAATTGGGTGAGTAACATTAATTTGCTATATTTTAACAAAATTTCCTTTAGTGTCACCACAGTCCACAGCTGAAATATAATTGGCTTTAGGGCTGGGCATTAAAACCGGGACCGAATTACCGAACCGGAACCGACTCAAAAAACCGGTTCGAAATCAGGGTCGGTAATGGTTAATTTATCCATTGGGTATGAAACACAATTTCAATCGGTCCCGGTTCGGTAACGGGTTATACCGAAGTTCCGATCGGTTTTTTAGTAAACCGACACCAAAGCCTCTTATAGATTTAGTGGGTTCCATATTTCCTTTAATCCTTACTAGTATTAAGTTCTTATGCAAAGAAAATTTCGTGACTGCACAAAAATTTCGATTTGTGAATCTCAACTTCCCATAGTTTTTGCAAATTTGATTTGATTTCCATATTTTCTTGAAGATTTGAAGCTGATTTGATTCTCTTCTTGCTCTATATATTGATTGAAGATGGAAACCCTAATTACAAAGCTAGAAACCCTTACCACCATCGCCGATTCTTTTCAATCACAACTCTTACCGCCGCAGTCACTAATCGGAGGTATGTCTCTGAATCTCTGATCTATAATCGAATTAGAAGCTCTAGGTTTTGGATTATTCAATCAGACACACACGTTTGAATATCTGTTATTGTGTTTGGTTGTTTGCTTATATTAACTTCGCTTTGAATCATATTGATTTTTTATATTTTGTTCTTTAATTTGTTTTAGATTCTTAAAGTTTGGATTTGTTGTGTGGGATGCTCGTTTGACCTATGTATTCTTTTGTTGTGTAACTTGTTTTGATTGATCCAAAGTTTCAAACACATGGGTATTTTTGTTTAGTTCCTTGATATGTATAAGTATAATTTGTATAGTTTTGTTTGGATTAGACATTCATATGAAGTGCAAAGAAGCAACAATAGCTTAGGTACTTATGTTTTTGTTCATGAGCAAAGTTCCCTTACGGTCTAATTTTTTACACCACCATCTTTAACCTTATGGTATAGTTCACTAGTGTTGTACTAAATTGATTGTTTTGTTCACGAGCAAAGTTCCCTTATAGTTACTTACACCACCATCTTTTATCAGTTACTCATGTCTTCATAGTTCACTAGTGTTAGCTTTGTTATGCAAACTTTTAAGCTGTTCTTGTAGATCATCTCTAGCACTTCTTTGACTAAGCATTATGGTCTCATTTCTTAAATATTTAATCATCGCCACTTGCCACCTAAATGGTTACACAATTTTATTGTATAATTTAGATAGTTTTACTTTGCTATCTTTCACGATCTTTGTTAACTGATTTTGCCAAATTTTTAATTTCTCTTGAACTGAAATTATCATTTTACGTGTAAATGGTTTCTGCTGATGCTCCGGTTCATGAGAACCAACCAATGGAAGAAGATAGAGTAGCTGGATCAGAACAGAATGTTGAAGCGACTCCTAGAAATACTGAGAAGAGGAAAGCAGATGCTGCTTCTGTGCACCGAGCAATGGCTTAAGTGTGAGATTCACATCAATGAAAAAGGAGTGTCCACAATTGAACAATTGCTTGCAGACATCCAACTCCAAGCCGATCTTATGAGAGGTAAAAAAATTTCATTTGAATTCCCTTTCTAACTATCTCTATATTTTTGATTTGTAACGAAATGTTCTTTCATTTGAATGTAGAGTTTGAACCTGAGTTCAACTTTCAAGCAAGAGAGTGAGAGAAGAAGAGTGTTGCATGAAGAAGCTTGTTCGGTGTTTTATTTCTTTAAAGACTTTGCTTTTGACTTTTGGCTTTTGTTTTTGCTTTGAATTTAGAGTTTAAGACTTTGTTTGGCTTTTGTTGTTCTGGTTTTAAGATCTTGTTTCAGTTTCTGTTACAATATGAGGTTTAAGACTTTGATTCTTCATTATTCGTATGTGTTTGAAATTTATGTGTTTCTTAGGTTATTACTAGGGCTGGGCATTAAAATCGGGACCGAATTACCGAACCAGAACCGACTCGAAAAACCGGTTCGAAATCAGGGTCGGTAATGGTTAATTTATCCATTGGGTATGAAACACAATTTCAATCGGTCCCGGTTCGGTAACGGGTTATACCGAAGTTTCGATCGGTTTTTTAGTAAACCGACACCAAAGCCTCTTATAGATTTAGTAGGTTCATATTTCCTTTAATCCTTACTAGTATTAAGTTCTTATGCCAAAAAAATTTCGTGACTGCACAAAAATTTCTATTTGTGAATCTCAACTTCCCATAGTTTTTGCAAATTTGATTTGATTTCCATATTTTCTTGAAGATTTGAAGCTGATTTGATTCTCTTCTTGCTCTATCTATTGATTGAAGATGGAAACCCTAATTACAAAGCTAGAAACCCTTACCACCATCGCCGATTCTTTTCAATCACAACTCTTACCGCCGTAGTCACTAATCGGAGGTATGTCTCTGAATCTCTGATCTATAATCGAATTAGAAGCTCTAGGTTTTGAATTATTCAATCAGACACACGTTTGAATCTCTGTTATTGTGTTTGGTTGTTTGCTTATATTAACTTCGCTTTGAATCATATTGATTTTTTATATTTTGTTCTTTAATTTGTTTTAGATTCTTAAAGTTTGGATTTGTTGTGTGGGATGCTCGTTTGACCTATGTATTCTTTTGTTGTGTAACTTGGCTTTATAGACTCATTATAATAATGCACTGTAATATAATATGGTTAAAACCATAGTGAACTATAATATATTTTACAGTTATAGTTGTGTAATTTAGTAGTTATTTATTGTCTGATCCGCATAGTTCATTAGTTATAATTCACTATATTGACTACTTATAATATTTCGTTTACAACTATAATGCACTATAATATATTTTACAAATATAGTTGGGTAATTTAGTAGTTATTTATTGTCCGATTCACATAGCTCATTAATTTTAGTTCACTATATTGAATACTTGTGTTTACAATCATAGTTGTGGATGCCGAAAATCGCACAATTAGATTTGTAAGGGTTTCAAGAGGAATCAGAGATTTCTGAAGATAAGCTATGAAGAACAATGATGAGCAAAGAGAATTTAGGGTTTGAAATTGCTTTGTATTGCTTTCGTGAATAAATTTGCAAATACCCTTTACAAGGGTTTGTACATTGATATATATAGCCCCTAAGTCGGCTAAGCCTTTTCCTAAAAGATAATGTCAACCTTTTCCTTAACCCTCGCGGATTGCCTTTTTCCCCTAAGTCGGTTGTGCCTATGTGGGCTTCGTTTCTGGGCTTTGACGCGTGGAACCTTTTGGAACCTTCGTTGCTGTTCTGACGGGCAATGAAACACCCGAACCCGATGAGAACAGCCTCGGCACCGATGGCAGCTGCCTGGACACCGATGAGGCCAGACACATCGGTGTCACTGGGTAGTGACATCGGTGCCACTAGGTAGTGACATCGGTGTCACTGCCTGACATCGGTGCCACTGCTCAGTGACATCGGTGCCACTGCTCAGTGACATCGGTGCCAGGCAGTCTTGGCCTCTGCAGCGCCTCCTGTTGTCTCCGTGATCTTTCCGACGCTGCATTCATGGCTTATCCTGGGGTGAAGATAGCTTCAAAGGTCCCCTTGCCAGGTAAAGGGGACTTAGGAGATTCAAGAGGTCTTTATCTTCTTGTACAGAAAATGACTTAGGAGCCATATTATCTCTGCATGTCGAGGTATGCTCGTTGTCTACCATAATTTTGAACGTCAAAGTTCAGCGGGTGAAATCCGACCCCAACAGTTAGCCCTCCAGCTCGGTAGTGTTAGTGATAATAGTATCGAGTTTAAAGACCATTGGGCGTCGAAGTTAGCTGTTCAAAGTTATGATGCTGTAAGCTTCAGCCTTCAGTGTTCATTAACACTGTAAACGTTATTTTTCGTTCTTCGAAGCTTTTAAGACTTCGTGTTCTGCTTGCGGGAGCTGATAGCGTTTGCTATTTGACAATGGTTTTTATGTTAAAGATTTTAAGACCTTGCCGAAGATCTAAAGACTTCGCTCTCCGCGTGGTGAAGTTTGCAGCAAAAGTTTTTTTGTTTTTGTTCCCCGAAGATTTTAAGACTCCGCGTTGCGTTTGTTGATGTCAACGACATTTTTTGCAACGGGAAAAATGAATTCCGAGAGTGATAATCTTTCTGAATATTTCGGGACCCACTGAGAGAAAGAGAAGCCTTTTTACCCCCTTTTTTTTGAAAGGATAAGATTCTCTTTCCTCCACACATTTTTCTAGGGTTTTTCTCTCTTCATCTTCTTCTTCTCCTCTCTCCTACCGACGCCGTTAAGCTCCTCCACCGTAGGCCATCACGTTTTTCCGGTCACCGACGTCCTTTTCCGGCCCCATCGTGACCCTCCTTGTTGTGGTGAGTGCTCCTCTTCTCATCTTCATCAAAGGCTCTCCAATTCGCCAAAGCTTTTTAGCCATCCAAGTGTTATAGATCCTTAGCTTTTCTCATGAAAAATAACTTGTTAGATTCATGAACAAACTTTTGAATTGTTAATTGCTCCATGAATCTAGCTTGGGTTTTGTATATGAGCTTTGATTTGTTGATGGATCAAGCTTCTAGATTAAGTAGTTTATTCTTGATTTGATCTTTGGATGGATGGAAGAGAGCTTTGTTCTTGGTTGAATGTTGAGAATCCTTTGAATTTTGATATTTGATTTGGCTTGATGTAAGTGAATTGTTGTTTGTGGTCATGGAGAGACTTGCGTCGGGGTTCGATTTAGACGCGGATGGCCGTGGCTCCGACGTCGGTGGTGTGGACCCGATCGTCATTTCCGTCTCCGATGACACGAGGGGCCTTATCGGTGGAGTTGGAGACCCGAAGTCTCCTCTCCGGGATCCCGAAGTCGGGCTCACCATAGCCGAGGCTTCGACGAGTAGCGTGCCGATGTCACTGAACTGTTGTGCCGATGACCCGACTTCCTTTTGCGTGCTCGCCGATGGGACCGATGAGACGGTGACTTCGGGAACCGAAGTGGTGAGGGGTGCCGATGTCATGACGAGGTTGACGAGTACCGATGACCCGGAGAGGGGTGCCGACGTGGAGGGGAACCCGATGAGTCCGATTCACCGGAGTGATGATGACCCGACCCCATCAAGGCTTCACACCGGTGACCCGATGGGGATGATCAAACGAGGCGTCGCGCCTCCGAACGATGAAGATCTTGAGCTTCCATCTGGGAATGTCTTCGCATCGTCTTCTTCCTCTTCGTCTGGTTCGCGAGCTTTTAGCGACGAGAGTGATGATGAGGATATGTTCATCGAGGTTGAGCAAACGAAGAAAGATAAGAAGGTTACGAAGAAGGCGAAGGTGAAGGTTCGCCCTGACCCTCCTGGGTCTTCTCTTTCGGATGAGAAGTCTTTGCGGCATCTCCGAAAGAAGTGTGGGATCTCAGAGGAGATCGTGTTACCGGGTTCCCGAGTAAGGATGACCACTTTGAGGATCGTTTCTTCTTTGTTGAGATTTCTGAGAGGACTGTCGAGGTGGACTGCATTGACCTTGTCAAAACGAGATGGGAAAGAAGAGGTAACCAACGCTTAGTGATTTTTTTCTTTCTCTTTTGCCTTGTTAGTTACTAACTCTTGAACTGTTGTCTTTCACAGTGAAACCATCGTTTCCTGAAGTCTCGAAGGAGTTTGTCACCGCCATGCATACCGAGCTTTCCTCTGGGAATGACAACTGGAGAAAGTCGTTCAGTCGGAGGAGGATCGAGAGGGCACTTTCCGCTGAGCTTTCCGGGAAAGATTCTTGGACGAGGCTAGACGAGGGTGTCTTTTCGTGAGCAGGCTGCACTCGAGGCAGCAGCGAAGGCCAAGGGGTCATCGGGTACCAGCACGCCGAGGGTGGTAGCACCGATGGCCTCGACCCTGACGGCTCCGTCGGTGCGAGCGAGGTCTTCAAGGCCTTTGGCGCCGAAGACCCTTCTTCCTCCCCCCTCTTCAGGCGAGCTTGCAGAGTTTTGTAGACTGTCAGCGGAGAGAGCCCGCATCTCCAGTGCTAAAGGAAAGGGCGTCGACCGTGAGACCCCTTCGAAGAGGCAGAGAGTCGACACATACCCTGTAGCAGTTGTTGGTAGAGAGACTTCAGCGAACCATGTTGGTGGGCTGCTTCGTGACGAAGCTTACTCGGCGGTGAAGTCAAAAGCCTTTGAGGTTCGACTCTTTTCCTTAGCTCTCTTTTCCTTAGCCCTTTATATGCCTTAGCATGTTTTTATATCATATTTTGCTTTCTTGCAGCTTTCCCTCTTCTTTGACCGTCTGGTTGGTGATTACGATGATGATGTTCGCTCTAGAGATAGCGAGCTTGGCGCGGCCAAGGAGGCCAATGCCGCTCTGCAGTCGAGGCTGGATGAGCTCGCCAAACGGAACAAAGTTCTTGAGCGCGACGCTCAGAAGGTCAAGAAGGATTACGATCACAAGTTGACGAAGCTTAAGTTGAGGTGTACCAAGGCCGAGGGTGAGGTAGTTCAACTAAGGGGTGAGCTTAACTCTGCTAGCGATCTTCAGCGCTCTAGGTTTGATGACGCCGTTGCTGAGGCCAGAGATGAGATGGCTCGCGGTTTTGCAGAGCGAACAGCGAGGTTGTTGGGTTACTTGTTGAGATTAGAGGGAAGGTCCACAACGACATGTTTAACCTCGCTGAGATTGATGCGAACTTGGAGTTCATTGGCCTTCTTCAGAGATCGGAGCTACCAGACCTCCCGAATAAGGTTAAGGCGCTACGCGAGCGGCGTCATCCGATTTATGATGCTCACGATGTATTCGTGGATCTACTTGCTAATGTCCGGAGAGTTCTTGAGATTCCTGAGGTTTTTGCTGGCGCTGCTGAGGCTAGCGTTGCTCTCAACGATGACGTTGTGGTGACGGACGAGGACGAGGACGACGTCGAGGTTACAGATGACGACGAGGACGCTGAGGACTGATCGTCTTTCTTTTTTTGTGTTTTTCAGACTTAGCCTATCTTATGACTTTTATCTATGACTTTTTATTTTTGATGTGATTACTCATGATTTGTGGAGATAGCGTTGGATGATTTGTATCCATGCTATTATTATGTTTACTTCGCATTGTAGCGGTGCTTTGATTTCTATGACGTTTCGCCCATGATTTTGTTTTGATTGTGATTGCGTTTCATGCTTTGACTTTGATAGATCATAAGAACTTCAAGAGTAATGATACTTGTTTTGTTGACCAAGCCTTTAGTATAGGTTGAAGGTCATTTATACTTGAAACGCCTTCGGCTGGTTTTACCTATACCAACGTTGTTGTTGGGTTTGTGATTGTGGAATAGCAAAAAACGCAAATGCATTTTTGCACCTTTTCTACCAACGTTGTTGTTGGGTTTTCTAGAATGGCGGTGCTTTCTAAACATGTCTGTTCATAAGCGATCACACCCTTTGACTTGACCAACGCGTTGTTGGGTTTTCAGAATGATTATTCGGTGGATAAACCTAAGTAATCATTGGCAGCTGCTTTTTATCAACGATGCTGTTGGGTTCTTGAATGAACATCTGGGGTCAAAAAGCCCAGAAACTGAACATTAGAATCAGCCGGGGTCAAAATCCCATAATCTGATCGTCATAACTTATATAGCGCGCTTAGGATCCGATGATGGATGTCAATGTGTTCAGGTTCCCACTTTGATGTTGTGGCCAGCAGCAACGACAGTGGATTGAACTTGCTTGAAAAAGGCTTCGAATAATCCATAGAGGATGTAGCTCATGAAATTGCTTGAAAAAGGCTTTGAATAATCCATAGAGGATGTAACAGATGAAGTCTATGAGACTTGTGTCAAGTGCCTGTTACTTGAAGGAAAGAGCCTGATAAAAAATGGGAGTATACGAGTATACATACCCCACTCCCCCTCCTTTTGACGGAGGAGGGCAACTGAACTCGTCCGGAGACAAGCTCCCTACGTACCCTTTGCAGGGATCAAGTCGCCACGTAGTTCGTTAAAGCACTTACTCCCCCCCCTTTTAGACGGAGGAGGGCAACTGAACTCGTCCGTAGACAAGCTGCCTACGTACACTTTGTATGGATCAAGTCGCCTCGTAGTTCGAGGCAGAAGCCTTAGAAGAGGACTAATGATAGTATCTCTTCAAGTGCTTCGCGTTCAATGAATGGAGTATTGGCGTGCCAGCCATGGTGGCGAGCTCATAGACGCCGGGACGGACGACGGTGGTGACTCTGTAAGGTCCTTCCCAGTTAGCTCCAAGTTTGCCCGCATTCCGCTCTGCTGTATTCTGGAAGACTTTACGCAAGACTAAGTCGCCTTCGCGGAAATGTCTTTCTCGAACTCTGGAGTTGTAGTAACGTGCGGCTGCGCTTTGATAGTTGGCTATCCTGATGAGTGCTTGATCGCACCTTTCGTTAAGGAAGTCCAATTCATCGGAGAGGAGCGAATCGTTGAGATCTTCGTGTTCTGGTAAGAGGCGACGTCGCTGCCCTGGAGAAGTCACTTCGGAGAGTATGAAACATTCAATTCCATAGACAAGTGCAAAAGGAGTTTCGCCTGTTGCACGGCGAAGAGTGGTGCGGTGGGACCATAAAACGTCTTCTAGTTCGTCTGCCCAACGTCCCTTCTTTGCATCTAAGCGTTTCTTAAGGCCATCGAGAATTGTCTTGTTGCTTGCTTCTGCCTAACCATTACCTTGAAGATAACGAGGAGTAGACTTGCTAAATCGAATCTTCCACTTTGCACAGAAGGTCTTGAATCTGTTGGAGATGAACTGGGAACCATTGTCTGTAACAATCTCGTATGGGATTCCGTGATGGCATATGATGTTTCTCCAGACGAAACTTTCAACTTGGACGTCCTTGATACTTGCGTAAGCTTCAGCTTCTACCCACTTCGAAAATTAATCTGTCAGAACAAGTAAGAATCGCTTCTGTTTTGAAGCATGCAGGGGTCTAACGATGTCCATGGTCCATCTCGTGAATGGGTAAGGAGAGGTGACAGAGGAAATCGTCTCCGTTGGTTGATGAATCTTTGGAGCATGTCGCTGACACCTTTCGCACTTGGCTGAAAATTTAACGCAGTCGTTCACGATAGTAGGCCAGAAATGGCCGTGTCGTTTTATTTTGATTGCCAAGGCTTTGCCTCCTGAGTGATTGTCACAAGACCCGCTGTGTACTTCTTCCATGACTTGTCTGGCCTCTTGTCCCTCTACACAGGTGAGCAGAGGACTGGAGAATCCCCACCTGTAGATGTTACCGTCGAACAGGACGTATCGAGCGGCTTGTTTTTGTACCTTGCGGGCTGCCCACTTGCTGTTAGACAGCTCTCCATTGACAATGTAAGCACGAATTTGGTCTATCCAAGGTTTATCGCAACCATACTCGGGTTCTTCATCCATGTCCATGGGGATGGACGTGTTTTTATCTTTAGGCTCAAGCGTAAGGTTCTACGACGCGAGGCCTTCGGGCTGCCCCAGGTCATCGCGGACCTCGGCCTCGGTGACATCGGCGTCAGTTGCTGGCGTCGTTGTCAAAGGCGCAGGCTTTGCGTCTGCCTCAGCTTATGTCATCTCGACGTCCTTAACCCCTGTTTCAGCAACGACTTGGGCTTGTTTAGCAGCCTGTGATCGTGTTGATATACCGAGCGTCATATCTTGTTGGATGCTTGGAAATTCGATGAACTCCACGGGTATAACCCGTTTCAAGGCTGGATCTTTTGGCGGAGCGGAAGCGGAGGCAAGGTTTGCTAAGGAGTCGACATCAACGTTATCCCCTCGGGGAATTTGTGTAAGCTTGAACTCTTTGAATGTCAAGGCAATGTCCTTGATTATTTTCAAATAGGCTTCCATCCGATCGTCTTGTGTCGCATACTCGCCACTGAACTGGCTAGTAACCAGTTGTGAATCGCAGAATGCGTGAACGTACTTGATGTTAAGTCCTTGAGCAAGTCACATTCCAGCGATAATGGCTTCATACTCTGCCTCGTTGTTGGAGGCTTTGAAGCCTAGACAGAAAGATTGTTTGAGGATCTCGCCTGTTGGTGACGCTAGGCGTATCCCTATTCCGGACCCGTTTTTGGAAGATGAGTCGTCGACGTGTAGTTCCTAGATCCCTGGTCGAACCTCCTTTGGGGTCTTGTCCTCCGGGAGTTCGATAAGGAAGTCTGCCAACACCTGTGACTTGTTACACGTTCGTCCCTTATATTTGATGTCATACTCACTGAGTTCTACAGCCCACTTGGCCAACCTGCCAGATTGACTTGGACTATGCAAGACCGAACGCAAAGGGAAGGTGCTGAGAATTATGATGGTATGAGATTGGAAGTAAGGCCTTAGCTTTCGTGATGCCATGACGACGGAAAGTGCCAGCTTCTCCAGCAGGATTAGCGCGTCGATCTACTTCGGATTTGCTTCGATGTCACGATGAGTAACCAAGTATCCCAGGAATTCCCCGGAAGTTACCGCAAACCTGCACTTCGTTGGGTTTAGTTTCATGTTGTGAAGGTTTAGCTGTTTGAAGCACGTTTCCAGGTGAGAGATGTGATCTTCCTCTTCAAGAAATTTCACGAGCATGTCGTCTATATACACCTGCATCGTCTTGCCAAGCTGATCTTGAAACATCTTGTTCACGAGCCTTTGATATGTTGCTCCAGCGTTTTTTAGGCCGAAAGGTATAACCTTCTAACAGTAGATTCCACGGTCTGTGATGAAGGCGGTCTTCTCTCTATCTTCAGGGTGCATTATAATCTGATTATAGCCTGAGAAGGCGTCCATGAACGTTAAGAGTTTATTCCCTGTTGTTGCCTCTACTAAGTGGTCGATGTGAGGCCGGGGAAAGCTGTCATTCGGGCATGCTTTGTTCAGATCCGTGAAATCCATGCAGACACGCCACTTCCCATTCTTATTTTTTACGACAACTGGGTTGGCGAGCCAGTCGGGGTACTTGACTTCGGTGATTGATCCGACGCGCATGAGCCTTTCGACTTCGTCGTTTACTGCCTTTGCTCGGTCAGGACCGAGCTTCCTTCTTTTTTGTTTTATTGGTTTGAAAGTCGGGTCAACGTTGAGGTCGTGGTTGGCAACGCTGATGTCTATCCCCGGCATGTCTTCTGCTGCCGAGGCGAAAGTGTTGATGTTTTTCTGGAGGAAAGCCACCAGCTCCTTCTTAAGGTCTTCATCAAGTGTGGCTCCGATCTTTACACATCTTTCGGGATGTTGGTCGTCAATGCATACAGACACTACAGGTTCGCAGGTGGGTCGCTCTTCTTCTACGCGACCTTCTGCAATCTGTAATTGCTATAAGAGGTCGGTCAGATTCTTGACCTGTTCAAAGCTGGTCCTCAAACTTTTTCGTGATTCTTGAGGCTCAGAGTCATCCCTCTTTTTCTCGATGTTTTGCAGCTTATGCTCGGCCAGAAAACACGTACGGGAATCCTTCTGATTTCCCCATATTTTTTTTATAAAGATGGGTGTTGGGAATTTGAGGCATAAGTGATATGTTGAAGGCACAACTCTCATCATGTTGAGCCAAGGAGTTCCCATGATCATGTTGTAGATTGCTGGATGATCGGAGACGGTGAAATCGACCATCTTCTTAATGTTGCCAGCTTGGACGGGAAGGCGAATTGTTCCCATCGTCATGGTTGTCTCACCAGAGAAGCCTGTTATGGGTTTAGGCCTCCCTTTGATCGTGGATAGATCAATCTTCATTCGCTCAAGTGTTTTCTTGAAGATGACATCCACCAAGCTTCCTGTGTCAATAAGAACGCGAGCGACATTGAAGTCGTAAACAATCAAATTGATTACCAGGGGGTCGCTGTGTGGTTGATCGAGGCCCTCGATATCTTTCTCGTCGAAGGTGATAGGGTCGCGGGAAAGTCTTGGCTTTGCACTTAATGAGATCCTCCTTGATCGATACTCTAAGGTTGAGAAAAGACTAAAAACGTGATGATTGAACCTGTGATGGTGAATGGAAGTTGAATGGTTGAAGGATAGCACAGAAGCTTGCGGAAGAACTTCTGGATATCAACTCGAAATCTATGGATATTACACACCAAATAATTCAAGGGTTTTGCTGGATATTACACACCAACAAGATGATCTACTTAGAAATGATTTTGATAAAAAGATAGATGATCTTATTCATGAAAGAAACAGAGTTTAAATAGGAGAAGAGAGGTCTCGAAAATACAAGTGAGAACCTTTGAAAACGTTCAGAATTAAACACACACATTGACCAGACTAATTATTACTACTATTTAAGCCTTTTGACTCAATTTGAGTCTGACTTTCGGCTCCCATGCATTAAGAGTGATAATTAGGCAATGACAAGGTAAATTCAACATGCCTCATTAAAACCTTAGTGAGAAAACCCAAAGGGATAAAACTCACTGAAGGAAAAAGAGTACAAGTGAACTTACCAACCTAAATAACATGATTAGAAACAACTTGAATCACAACCATAGTAGCTGGATAAGTATCAGTTTCAAATCGACTCTTAATTTGTGAAATGAGCATAACCAGACCTTGTTTGAGAGCTTTGGACTTTGATCTTGTTAAAGGTCCACTCGGCAACTCCAATGCATCTTCTGGTTCAAGCTGCTTCCTTGTCTTGAGCTCCAATGCATCATCTGGTTCAAACTGCTTCCCTGGTTCAAGCTCCTCTTTATCATCTTCGCTGGTCAGGATCATATCATTCTCTCCCTCTTGAAAAAGATTTGTCCTCAAATCTGCTTCATCTGAAACAAATAGCAACATATCAGAAACATTAAAATTATCACATATATTATACTTACCTTGAAGATCAGTTTGATGATCTTGGTTGTTCATTTGTTGGAACACATGACTCGGATCATCATTTCTTCGCTTCAATTCAGATTTCCTTAAGTATTTCCAATTCATGTAGCCAAACAGATTAGTTCTTACTTTACTCTGCATGCTGGTTTCAGATGAAACTAGTCTTGATTTGTATGTCTCCTTTGGGCCATAACTAACTTGATTAGAACCAACATGAATTTTCCTTCTGGCTAACACTGAGTTCCGAACCTGTTTCTTAATCAATTTCACCAAAACTAAAGAAAACACATCAAATATGCGGCATGAACAGCTAAACAACTTCTTATGATGAATAAACAGACTTTCCTTGCCTAAAACTTTCAAAGCACATTCTACGTGATTTCTTAGTTCATAAAATAATTTAAAAGCACACAAAACAAATTCAAGCATTGGTTTCGTCTTAGAACACGTTTTGTACCATGCACTCTTAGATTTAGTTCTAAACAACTTAAACACGTTATTGAACTCAGAAACACTTAATTGTGATGCAAAATCTTTATTCAACACGGAATCATTCAAAGAAGAACCAAATTTATGAGCTGCATCAAATAGAACAACTTTGGACTCTGAAAACGAAAGCAAAAGAATAATTCCTTCAAAGATCCAGTGAGCATGATGCAAAGTATCATTAGTTTCATGAACATAACTGAAATGATTTATTTTAGAGCATCGGTTCATAGCAATGAAATATAAGGCTCTCATCCATCCTAATCCTAAGCAATTCAACAAGACCAATAGAGATTTCATAGCATGAATGCAAAGGGATAGGGACAGACATATGCAAACCGTGGGGTTGGGTTTTAGATAGTTGACAAGTGACATAACATTGGTATTCGTTTCCTTTTTCTTGTGAGGCCAAAGGTAGTAATCTTTCATCACTTGAAAGCTCTTTCTCACGACATAATGACAGATTGGCTTTTCTCCATGCGTTTCACAATCGAATGCTATAGGTCTATGATCCTGCAATAAAACAATACCAATACCTATCTCAGTAGCATGATACTCAAGTTCAAAAGTTTTAAAGAAATCTGTAAGAGTTAGAACAAGCGTATTAGAGAACTTCGCTTGGTTAGCAGATTCGTGAATCTTCCATGTGCTTGTAGTTGATTCCTTGACCACAAACACTAAAGGAAACACATCAAATGTGCGGCTGGAATAATCAAACAGCTTCTTATGTTGATTAAACAAGTTTTCACAGCGCATAACACTTGTAACAAAATCTAAGTGATTTCTACATTCACGAAATGATTCAGAATTGCACAAAACAGTTTTCAGGGATTTTCTGTTTATACTAGGAAACGTTTCATACAACATAGGCTCAGTTCTAGCTCTAAACACTTAGGTATGTTACTAAACTCAGAAACGCTCAAAGAAGAACGAAATTCAGGAAATTCATCAATTAAAATACCCTTTGGCTTTCAAAACGTTTCAAGTTTGACTTTATCGAAAGTATGAACTATGTTGTCAAAAACAGAGTTTAAAACACAAAGTTCTTTAACTTTTTCTAGACCAAAACGTTTTTCATCATGAGCAGAAATCAACACTAACAAATTAAGTTCAGTCCGAACCAAATCAAATTCCTTACAGTGCTTTCGTGGGTAGTCACAAGGAAATGACATGAGGACTCGTTCTGGCACAAAGTGTGTTGGCTGCTCCACGTCATTAATCAATGGCAAACTCTTTTGTGCCTTTTCTGGTGATTCCTCTTCTCGAATCTGTGAAAAAGAAACAATACTACTCGGAGGCTCCCATTATCATGTTGATACTTTCATGCTGGTCTTTGTTTTCCATGTCATCGTCGTGACGTTGGCGTCTGGGAATATCCACTTGTTGTTCGATGTCAGTAGGAGCTTTCTCCTCTGGCTTGAAGTCTGACAAGCTATTGTTGCTCTTCAAGGTGCCTTCTGTGAGTTTGGCTATGAGCTGTCGCCCTAACTCGCGATACCTTGTGGTGGAGTGTCCACTTGCTTTGTGGAAATCACAGTACAGCTTCTCGTCATAGTCCTTTGACTCCCTGGTCCAGGTGTTGTTCCAGGTTCCTCTGCCGCGACCGCGCCCACGGCCTCTTCCACGTCCGCGACCCGATGACTCCACTTGATAGTTGAGAGCCCCTCCGGATCCTCCTTCGTATTGGACGTAGGCGGGATTACTACTCTTAGGTACAGTGACCTGGGCTGGTTCGCTTACTTGTTTGGTTTTTCCGCCTTTCCTGGCTCGGACTTCCTCCTCTGTTCGAGCGAAGTCAGCAGCACGGTGGAGGGCGTCTTGGATTGTTGTTGGCGTGTTGAGACTCATCTCTTGCCAGAACGGAGACGGGCACCGAAGTGCTCCTCGCAAGGCCTCTAGGGCTGATTTGTTGCTGATACCTTCAACCTTTGACAACGTGTTCTTGAACCTTGTCATGAAAGACCGAAAACTCACGGTCTCGCCTTGCTTGTTATTCCATTGTTCGGAGTCGTAGATCTTCCGTTCCATGAAGATGTTGTAATGCTGCACGAACAACTCGGAAAGCTCGAGGAAAGTGTGAACCAAATTGTTCTCTAGCTTGTAGAACCATTGAAGGGCAGGCCCCTTGAGGCTTTCTACGAACAACTTGCAGTAGACGATGTCCTTTTCGGCTTCTTTGAAGTTTGCTCTCCCCAAGGCCACTTTGAATTCCATCAGATGATCCGAAGGGTCTGTAGTTCCTTCGAAACTGGTAACTTGATTCTTTCGGGGTCGGAGATTTTTGTCCTCGCGATTCGTTCGTCGAAAGGCGTGTTCCTTGCCTTTTCTAGTACCTGAGCGATGGCAGGAGCCTTCCCTGTTCCATGGTGTATCTGCGATTGGGTACACTTTAGATCAGAGGTTACCCGCTCCATCTAAGCCTTTACTACAGCGAGTTCTGCGGCGTAAGATCGTTTGAATGCTCTACGCTCTTGCTCCTTCTTGTACCACTCTTCGCTAGAGTAGTTGGTGTACTCCGAGGTGTCTTTCACCACCTCTGTTTTGGAAGATCCTGACGCACTTTGAGTGTCAAAGGCGCGTGGTTCTTGTCGGCTGCATTCCGCACCTTCCACTCGTGCACGGTTCGTGGGAGCTGGTTCTTCTCCGTCGGAGATATCCACGACGCGTACGGGAGACTTGTCCTTTCTCGACGCAGCGGTGTGGTGGTAGGTCCTCTGGGGTTCCCCGAGTGGTACGAGGCGCTGAGAAGTCGAGGCGTTGAGGGTCGACGTGCTCCCTAAGTCTTGCTGTGTCGGGTCTTCCGCGCTTTCATCGCGAAAGAGCTCTCAGTTCTTTTGAAGTCCCCTCGTTGATCTTGGCTTGCTTCTTCTGCTCTGTGAGGAAGGTCTCTAACATCTTCTTCACCTCGGTTATGTCACCTTGAGCAGTGGTTTTGGTGGCAGTAGCTTCGACAGAAGGTTGTTTCTCCTGGTTGTCTCCGCGAGACGTATTTTCTTTGCCGCTTATTATCTTTGATTTGGCATGTAACATAACTTTTTGTGTAAGAAATCCCTTAGTTCCCCTTGGTCGGCGCCAAATTGTGGATGCCAGAAATCACACAATTAGATTTGTAAGGGTTTAGAGGAAGCAGAGATTTCTGAAGATAAGCTATGAAGAACAATGATGACCAAAGAGAATTTAGGGTTTAAAATTGCTTTGTATTGCTTTTGTGAATAAATGTGCGAATACCATTTACAGAGGTTTGTACACTGATATATATCCCTCTAAGTTGGCTAAACCTTTTCCTAAAAGATAATGTCAACTTTTTCCTAAACCCTCGCGGATTGCCTTTTTCCCCTAAGTCGGTTGTGCCTATGTGGGCTTCGTTTCTGGGCTTTGATACGTGGAACCTTCTAGAACCTTTGTTGCTGTTCTGATGGGTGATGAAACACCCGAACCTGATGAGAACAGCCTCGGCACCGATGGCAATTGCCTGGATACCGATGAGGCCAGGCACATCGGTGTCACTGGGCAGTGACATCGGTTGCACTGCCTGACATCGGTGCCACTGCTCAGTGACATTGGTGCCAGGAAGTCTTGGCCTCTACAGCGCCTCCTCTTGGCTCTGTGATCTCTCCGACGCTGCATTTATGGCTTATCCTGGGGTGAAGATACCTTCGAAGGTCCCCTTGTCAGGTAAATGGAACTTAGGAGATTCAAGAGGTCTTTATCTTCTTGTAGGGGAAATGACTTAGGGGCCATATTATCTCTGCTTATCGAGGTATGCTCGTTGTCTACCATAATTTTGAACGTCGAAATTCAGCGGGTGAAATCCGACCCCAACAATAGTGCACTACAATATATATATTAACTATTTTTTTTGATAAAATAATGTTATATCAAGCCAGGCTAGTATAGCATCGCTTAAAATAGCACTGGAGGATGCTCAAAATGATGACACAATATCTCAACAGGAAATAAGAGATATTTGCCGAAAACTTCAGGAAGCTTATAGAGAGGAAGAGGAATACTGGAGACAGAAGAGTCGAAAACTTTGGCATAAATGTGGGGATAGAAATACGAAATATTTTCAGGATTCCACTAAGCAAAGGCAGGCTAGAAATCGGATTGTGGGAATGTTTAATGAGAGTGGAGATTGGGTTCAAAAACCAGAGGAAATTGAGAAGACAGCGACTGACTATTTCGAGAATTTGTTTATGTCAACGCAACCAACTGATTTTACTGAGGTTCTTCATGATATTCAACCGATCATTACGGGGGTTATGAATGATATGTTGTCGAGGGATGTTGGGGAGGAAGAGGTAAGAAAGGCAATATTTGCTATGCATCCAGAGAAAGCTCCAGGACCGGATGGGATGACAGCTCTCTTTTATCAACGATTCTGGCAGACATTGAAGGGAGACTTGACCGGATTCGTTAGAGAATTTTTCCGGACAGGTCATTTTGATACTAGGTTGAATATGACAAATATTTGTCTTATTCCAAAAATAGACATACCCAAGAGGATGGGGGAATTTAGGGCAATTAGCCTATGTAATGTGGAATATAAGATTATTTCAAAACAATTATGTCTTAGGTTAAAACATCTACTACCAAAGATTATTTCAGAAACACAATCGGCATTTGTGTCAGGGAGACTTATCTCGGACAATATTTTGATTGCACATGAAATGTTTCATGCTTTACGGACAAAGGAGTCTTGTAGGCATGACTTCATGGCAGTAAAAACGGATATGAGCAAAGCTTATGACAGGATAGAATGGGATTTTTTTGAAGCAGTGCTACTTAAATTGGGGTTTGGCAATGTTTGGACATCCTGGATTATGACATGTGTGCGATCTATTTCGTATCAGGTGTTGTTAAATGGTCAGCCACGCAGACGGATTATACCCCGGCGAGGGCTCAGACAAGGGGATTCTCTTTTGCCGTATTTGTTTATTCTTTGTACGGAAGTCTTAATAGCGAATATTCGGAAAGCAGAAAGCGCAGGTTGTCTGACAGGAATAAAGATTGCTCGGCAAAGTCCATCAATATCTCATTTGCTTTTTGCAGATGATAGTCTATTTTTCTGTAGAGCTGCTGAGGATGAGTGTAAAGTTATTTTGGAGGTCTTAAAGGACTATGGCAGTGCCTCGGGACAGGAAATAAATTTTGATAAATCATCAATCATGTTTGGACATGATGTCACTCATGATCAAAAGAGTAAACTAAAAAGTGTTATGGGAATTCTTAAGGAAGGGGGAATGAACTCATATCTCGGTATTCCGTAGAGTCTGGGTGGATCAAAAACGAAAGTTTTTAATTTTCTCACAGAGAGGTTAAATGATCGAATTAATGGATGGTCGGTCAAGTTTTTATCAAAAGGGGGAAAAGAGGTGTTGATTAAGTCAATTTCTCTAGTCCTTCCAACATATATTATGTCTTGTTTTCGGCTCCCACAATCGTTAATCGATAAATTAATGAGTGCTATAGCTAAATACTGGTGGAGTTCTCATAGAGATGCTAGGGGCCTCCATTGGCAAGCATGGGAAAGTTGTGTCTGGCTAAAGAGGAGGGGGGAATGGGGTTTCATTCGTTAACAAATTTTAATTCTGCACTGCTAGCTAAACAGCTCTGGCGATTGTCTCAGTATCCAAATTCATTAGTGGCAAGAGTTTTCAAAGGGAGATATTTCAGGGATGTGCATCCACTGCGAGCACGGAAACCATACTCACCATCTTACGGATGGAAGAGTTTAATGTCGGCTAGGGATCTTTTGTATAAAGGAAGTTGTGTCAATTTAGGGTCAGGCAATAGTGTGGCAGTTTGGACAGATCCGTGGATTCCGGATTCTTTTCCAAGACCGGCAAGAGGGAGAGGAAGCATCCTACATCCCAACCTAATGGTTAATCATTTGTACAATTTTGGTACAAAGGAATGGGATTTACCGATTCTTCAGGAATTTCTGGAACCTGGAGATATTCGAATCATTCAAGGTTTAGAGATTAGTCCGACTTTTATGGAGGACAAGTTTATCTGGCATTTTACAAAATCCGGAAAATATACGGTTAAATCAGGTTATTGGTTGGCGAAAGAAATTGAGAAAAATCAGGATATCAATTTGGTCCAAGAACCTAGCCTTACGGCGCTAAAAAGATCTATGGCGGTACTAGAGAGGATAAAACGTCGTGGAGTCAAGTGCTCTTCTATATGCTTGAGATGTGGCTTAGAGGAAGAAACAATTAATCATGCTTTATTTGAGTGTCCATCAGCCCAAGATATTTGGGCGCGCTTTTTGGCACCGAGTGGAAGAGCAATTCTACCATATTCCTCTGTTTATGCAAATATGGACTATCTTTTTTGGAGGATCACGAGTGAAAATACCAATAACGTGGATTGTACTATATACCCATGGTTATTGTGGTATATTTGTAAATCAAGAAATAAAATAGTGTTTACAGGGATAGAGGCAGAAAAACAAGTTGCTTTCAATACGGCGGAGAGTGAATTCCAAGAGTGGATGGTTGCACAAGCAATGGAAAGTGATGTAGAGAATAGTATAGCTGAGCTAACACATACAGTGTCTGTGGTGGATACACATCGAATACGATGTCAAGTGGATGGTTCGTGGAAGGACACAGAGAACAATTCTGGTTTGGGATGGGTATGTCTTCATGGAGATACTATTCTACTTCTAGGTGCACAAGGTGTAAGTAATCGAAGGTCTTCCTTACATGCGGAGATGGAATCATTAATATGGGCAATGACATGTATTTTGGAAAGAGATATGGCGTGCTCAGAGTTTGAAACGGATTGTTCATACTTGGTGGATATCGTCAACCACCCAGAGGAGTGGCCGGCGTTTTCGTTTCTCTCAGTCAAGCTCAGGAGCTTACAAGATCGTCTACCCAACTTCTCATTATCACACACTCCACGTTCTATTAATCTGAAGGCGGACTGTCTGGCCCGTTCTGCAAGATCACGAGCTTTTAATTTTTCTTATGTAAGCAACATTGTACCCACTTGGCTTTTCAACTCGGGTGGGGTTTTCTGATTAATAGTTAGGTCGAAAAAAAGAAAAAAAATATAGCTAATATATACTTGGGCAATTTCCAAAAATACTACACTTTTAAGTTTTTCTTCCCAAAATATCACATTTTTAGTTTTTTCCCCAAAAATACCACTTTTGATTCAAAGTTTCAAAAATACCACAAAATTAAAATTCACTTTAACATTCAAAACTAAACCATAAACCCTAAACCCCAAACCCACACCCTACCCCCTAAAAGTATACCCTAATTTAGGAATAGTTAACCCAAATCCAAATTTTTTAATTTATAAAACCTTAAAAATTAACTTTTAATTTTGTGTATTTTTGGAACTTCTGATAAAAAGTGGTATTTTTGGAAGTTTTGAAAAAATGGTATTTTGGGAAAAAAAACTTTAAAGTTTGGTATTTGAGGAAATTTCTCTTATTTTATTTACATATTTAAAAGGATAAAAATTATATAGAGTGACTAAATATTTAGTATTTTGTGTAAAGACAAGACAAAAAAAATCTAAGGATGAAAGCCCCATCTAAACATGGCTTTAATTTAGTTAAGAGATAATTACTAGAAAGACATTTTTAGATGTATGGTTTACTCAAACAACCTTTAAATTTTGAGCTCTTA
Source organism: Arabis alpina (assembly GCA_900128785.1). Classification (NCBI taxonomy): domain Eukaryota; kingdom Viridiplantae; phylum Streptophyta; class Magnoliopsida; order Brassicales; family Brassicaceae; genus Arabis; species Arabis alpina. The sequence goes on from LT669795.1 coordinate 23,294,803, forward strand.
TTTTTTTAGCTAAAAAAGGTTACAAAGACCTTTATAATGTGGCAAAACCGTTTATTAACACAAAACCGTTTGTCTTCTTCACCTTCTGCGTAACCTCTCCGGCGATTTGGCGATTCTTGAACTGACGGTGATTTGACGGTAAGTTTTGATTTCTTTTGTGAGTTTTCTTCTTCACCATCCATGGCGAGTATTCGGTTAGGAGTTTTTACGGATTTGAAGTAGATTTTCGTCCGTCGGGTTTTAGGTTTTTGGAAATTCCGGCGAAGCAAAGTTGAAACGACTGGTGGGTTTTCGATTTCGTGCATTGAAGAGAGGTAATCTCTTTATTCTAACCGTTTTTGTTTTGGTTTGTTGAAGTCTTGTAAGAATCGATGAAAACCCTAATTTGAAATATGTTTTTTTTTCCAGTTTCGGTGGTGTAAACCCAGATTCCGGGGTCGATATTCGCATATAAAGTAAGATTTCAGATTGGGATGGTAGTTTTGTTAATCTATGTGGTGGTAGATTTATTTAAAGTAGCGGTAGATTAATTGAAGTGTTTTTTGATTTTATGTAACGTTATGTTGTATTGTGGTTTTTAAATTGTGTGATGGTAGATTTGTTCGAGATTTTTATGCTTGATGGTAGAGTTATTTTCATTTTATGGTAGACTTATTTTCATTTGATGGTAGAGTTATTTTTATGTTTGATGGTAGACTTATTTTCATTTGATGGTAGACTTATTTTCTGTTTGATGGAAGACTTATTTTCATTTGATGGTAGACTTATTTTCATTTGATGGTAGACTTATTTTTTGTTTGATGGTAGACTTATTTTCATTTGATGGTAGACTTATGTTCATTTGATGGTAGACTTATTTTCTGTTTGATGGTAGACTTATTTCCGCTTGATGGTAGACTTATTTTAGGAATTCTTTTAGTTTGCATTTGATGGTAGATTTTTTTTTTTTTGTGTGGTAGACTTATAATTACTTATTTGTGCAGGTATGAGTTCCTCGATTGTGAGAAAGGTATATCCAACCAGAAGGTTTCCGCCTCGATTAGCACCATCGAGGCAGAGAAGTCTCCATCACAATTGCATGTTACACGACTTTGAGAAAATGGCTGAAGCGGTTGGTGAGGACGTGTACAATGATATCATGAATAATTCCTCAGTTGGAATTATTCTGAAGCTTGCTACACAGAAATTCTATTTCTAAGGTGCGACGGTTACGCATTTCCTAACCAATCAATTGAATAGTAAAAGGTTCTATGAGATGTGGTACTTGTTTGGTGGGCGGCCTGTGAGATTTTCCTTGTATGAGTTTGAAGAGGTAACCAGGATAAACTGTGGTGAGGCTGATGCAAATGATGGTTGGGACATTGATCACACAGAGTTTTGGAAAGAAATTGGTGTCCCAGTTGGGGAGGGACCAAAGTGGTCGGAGCTCTTGGTTCTGTTTGAGAAAATCAGAACATGGCGTGAGGAAAAGAAGAGAATGATAGCACTGTTGTCTATTCTGCATGTTGGAGTGTATGGTTACGCTCGTGATAGTAGAATCCCATTGAAAGCTGCAAAAAGAGTGTCCTTGGGGACGAGTGTCCTTTCAATGTCTCATTTCGTCCATGCAAGTGACGGATATGAATAAGATCACACTCCATGGGTGTGTTCATGCGTTGCTTGTGTGGGTGTATGAGGCAGTTCCCATTTTAGGGGAAAGATTTGGGAGGAGAAGAGAAGGAGGTGTTCCTCTGCTACGTTGGGGTGGAAGCCGGGTAAGGTACAACTTGGAACAGGTTATGGAGGAGGATAAGAAATCCAGCAACAACCACAAGGTATCTTTTGTTTGTTCGATGGTAGACTTATTTTTGTTTGACGGTAGACTTATTTTCGTTTGACGGTAGACTTATTTTTGTTTGATGGTAGACTTATTTTTGTTTGACGGTAGACTTATTTTGGTTTGACGGTAGACTTATTTTCTGTTTGATGGTAGACTTATTTTCCGTTTGATGGTAGACTTATTTTGGTTTGATGGTAGACTTATTGTTGTTTGACGGTAGACTTATTTTCTGTTTGATGGGAGACTTATTTTCTGTTTAATGGTAGACTTATTTTCATTTGATGGTAGACTTATTTGCTGTTAATCATCTCTTTCTTTTTTTATTAATCTTCTCTTTCAATAATGTTCTTCATAGGTTCGTATCAGACACTTAGTGGTGAAGCCTTTGGAATTCATTTACCCTTCATGGATTGATAAGGAAGATTTCATACTTGATAACATGATCCGCGACATTCTTGGTGGATGCATGGATGAAGATTGTTGGGTGTTAGATGCTCCGGTTCCTAAGAAGAAAAACAAGAACAAGTCTAAGGTGGTTGAGGAAACTGAGGATGAGGATGACTCTTTGGTTGAAAAGAAAAACAAGAAAAAGAAGAGCAAGTATAAGGTGGTGTTGGAATGTGAGGATGAGGATGACTCTCCGGTTGAAAAGAAAAAGAAGATAAAGAAGAGCAAGAAGATGAAGGCTAAGGTTGTTGTTGTTGAGGAAAGTGAGGATGAGGATGATTCTCTGGCTGAAAAGAAAGAGAAAAAGAAGGACAAGGTGAAGCATGGGAAGAGGAAGATTCGATCCGACACTTCGGGTGAGGAGGATAGTGAAGAGGAATGCGATTTGGATATCCCAATAAAAAAACATTGTAAAGAAAAAGAAGGAGAACGAAGATATTGGTGAAGTGCTTAAGCTCCTTCAGGGAATTGTGGGCACAATTGCAAACTTTGATGCTAGGCTTACATCTCTAGAGGGCAAAGAGAATGCCTTGAAAGCTGTGGTAGATGAACAGTCAAACACGGAAGTTGGCAGAGATGCATCTATGGAGGAGGATGATCTGGTACGTAAGACTCTTTTATAAGGCGATGGTAGATATATGGGAACAACAACCACTTTATAAGACTCTCTTATTTAGATGTTTTCCTGAATTGCTATGTTAAGGCGTCGTAGATTTATTATTGTGTTATGGTAGACTTATATTATTGTAATTTTCTTAATAGTCTTGGATGGAACATCAACCACTTTCGAAAACAAATTTCCCAGTTAGCCGTGTTGTTAGAAAGCCCGATGTAAATGCTACACTAACTGAGCAGCAGAAAGGGAAAAGCAAATCTACCACACATGTGCAGAAAAGCACACCTGCTTCAGCATTGCAGAAGGTTGAAGCTAAAAAGAAGCTTGAAGCTAAAAAGAAGCTTGAAGATAAAAAGAAGCTTTAAGCTAAAAAGAAGCTTGAAGCTAAAAAGAATGTGTGAAGTAATTCTCCTTTGTAGTTTGATTTGCATCAAAATTTCTTACTTCCATTTGACTCATTCCTTATACATTGTTTGGGTTTGGAGCTGTAGAGTAAAAGGATAACGTTTAAAGAGAAGGAACCTACTGCGGTTAAAACGAAGGAAGGAGCTGAGTGTGTCGAAATCCACGATCTGGTACGTATTCATTTGATGGTAGACTTATTTTTTGTTTGATGGTAGACTTATTTTCTGTTTGATGGTAGACTTATTTTCATTTGATGGTAGACTTATTTTCATTTGATGGTAGACTTATTTTCATTCGATGGTAGACTTATTTTCATTTGATGGTAGACTTATTTTCATTAGATGGTAGACTTATTTTCATTTGATGGTAAACTTATTGTCTGTTTGATGGTAGACTTATTTTCTGTTTGATGGTAGACTTATTTCTGTTTCATGGTAGATTTATTTTCTGTTTGATGGTAAACTTATCTTATTTCCATTTGACTAAATCCTTAACATGTAGACTAAAGATGTTATTGCTGATGCTGGGAAACAGAAGGAAAGATCTGATGCTGATTTTGTTTCACCTCCTCCTCGTGGCAAAATGATGCATTACGCGTACTCATCATCTGATGATGATGATGATTTAAAGGCGAAGCAGATAAATTATGCATTGGACAATGCTTTAGGTGCTATTGCAAATTTGTCAGACAAGGATGATTTGGTGGTCCCCCCCCCATAGGTCGCAATAAAAATCTTGCTCCGTCTCAGAGGTCCCCATTCATAGGACACTCCGGGACCATACGAATCATGGCTGCTACAGTGCCTTCTTCCGCTGTCTACAATCCTTTTGAGCCGGTGGACCAGCATAGAGAGGAAAAGTTGCTTGACTTCGTGAATCAAGATATGTAAGTCATTTGTCTTATTCAACGCACAAAAAAATTTCATCCTTCTAACTATAGACATATGGTTATTCAGAGACAACCCATTAGAACACAGCCTGCCAAAAGTGGAGTTCTATTTGCAAATTATGACACCTAAAGCATTGTGGCCAGACTCTCGATATGGATGGTTGGGTAGTGAGGTAAATATGTCTACCACTACCTTATTTTTGATGGTAGATTTATTTTCTGTTTGATGGTAGACTTATTGTTGTTCGATGGTAGATTTATTTTCTTTTTGATGGTAGACTTATTTTCATTTGATGGTAGACTTATTGTTGTTCGATGATAGATTTATTTTCTATTTGATGGTAGACTTATTTTCATGTGATGGTAGACTTATTTTCATTTGATGGTAGACTTATTATCTGTTTGATTACTTTTGGTTTAATTTGCGAACTTATGTTTGTTGAATTATTTTGCAGCACATGGGGGCTGCATTGAACATGTTACAAAAAAGGTCTATGCAAAGGCCAACCCCTTTTACCAGTGAAAGGATAGCCTTTCTGGATCCGATATTTGTGTCCTTTTGGTGTCAGGAGTATGAATGGAACTTCAAAGGTAAAGAGAAAGAGAAGACCTTTTTATTCGCCGAGGGGTATTTCAACATGTACAATGGCCTAACTTCGACATTTTGTCCAACCCACAAGAAATGGGTAACGAATGTTGATACATTGTACATTGCTCATAATATCAACGACTTGCATTGGGTGGCTGTTGTGGTAGACCTAGTTAACAGGACTGTCAAATGTTACGATAGCATCATTTCGGGTTACAAGGAGGACGTTGTGGTCGAGTCATGCAGACCGTACACGAAGATGATTCCTAAGTTGCTTAAGGCTGCTGCACCACCTGAAAAAAAGAAGGGGATGAGTGAGGATGCGTTTCACTTCTACGGGAAAAAAACCAACGTCCCCCAAAACATCCAATCAGGCGACTGTGGTGTCTACACTGTGAACTTAGAGTGCCTAGCTCTAGGACATACAATGGATGGTCTTTGCGATGCAACTGTGCCTGGTATTCGTCTAAAACTTGCAGCTGATATCCTGGAGGAGGCACCATTTATTGACTTGGCCCAGCAGGTCTCCGACCCAAACCCGCATAATAATCCAGACGATAAGGTTCCGTTACAGACAGATTCAGGATAGTCAGATTTAACGTGATGGTAGACTTTTGTGTACATAGTGGTAGACTTTTGTGAATGTAGTGGTAGACTTATTTTCTACTCGATGGTAGACTTATTGTTTATTTTGCATACTTTCAAAGGACCATGTTTTACTATCACCACTGGAGTAGATGTGGTGGTCCTTCGAAAGTGTGGTAAAGATTCTGTAATGAAAACGTATTGACAACATTAATGTACGGTTAATTGAAAACTTATTTTTGAACTTATTTTCATTTGATGGTAAACCTTCGATCAGACCAATACCTTTGATGGTAGACTTATTTTTCTTTGACGGTAGACTTATTTTATGTTTGATGGTAGACTTATTTTCTGTTTGATGGTAGACTTATTTTTGTTTGATGGTAGACTTATTTTTGTTCGATGGTAGACTTATTTTTGTTTGACGGTAGACTTATTTTCTGTTTGATGGTAGACTTATGACTTATTTTTGTTTGACGGTAGACTTATTTTCTGTTTGATGGTAGACTTATTTTCTATTTGATGGTAGACTTATTTTCTATTTGATTGTAGACTTATTTTCTGTTTGATGGTAGACTTATGTTGGTTTGACGGTAGACTTATTTTCTGTTTGATGATAGACTTATTTTGGTTTAATGGTAGATTTATTGTTGTTCGATGGTAGACTTATTTTGGTTTGATGGTAGATTTATTGTTGTTCGATGGTAGACTTATTTTTGTTTGACGGTAGACTTATTATTGTTTGACGGTAGACTTATTATTGTTTGATGGTTTTCGGTTTGATGGTAGACTTATTTTCTGTTTCCTTTGTGTTTCGTAACCATTAAAGTACCTTAAGAAAAGAGAAAGTAAACATGATAGTCAAATTACACAACATAACATACATGTTTAAGCGTTGCAAGTCGCACGATTGTGACCATGATGAAAACAATTTGAGCACTTGAGTTCTTTCCTAATTCGTTTCCGACCCATGGCGATTTCCAAAGCATTTTTAATTCGGGAAAGTCTTGGCCTACCTGGTGGTTCACGCACAACCGGAGGTTTACAGACTTTTGATGCCACAATTTCCGGCGCTGGAAGCGCAATATCTCGTGGCATAATACTTTTTGAGTAACCCTTGAACAAGTTCTTTGTATGGAAGTAGGGATGTGCAAGGCCGATCCGTGACTTCTTCACTGTTTCCGCCGCTGCAATGGCATGAACACAAGGAATTCTATCCTTGTCAAACCTTTTGCAAGTATAACTTTTTGATGTCAAATTCCCCACATACATTGATGACCCCAACGTTACTTCTATTTCGTTGTCATTTATCTCTTGCACAGTCCAAAGCTTAGCGTTCTCAACCCTATCCTGTTTACAAAAAAGGCAAACAAGTATTAATCTACCCTCAGTTGTCTATAAATCAACCATAACATGCCTATTAAATCTACTTTACCACATGCAAATTAAATCTACCACAACATACTTGTTAAATCTACCATAACAAATATTTTACCTCAAGCTGTTTTTCCACTGCAGTGGTCAAGGTTGTGGTCATTAAACTTGCTTTTTTCCTTCTTGTAGCAAACCACCTTGTCAACATCGACCTAATAGTATCCACAAGTTCCACTATTGGATACCCGCGCGCAGGAGATAGGACCTTATTAATAGATTTCGCTATGTTGCTTGTCAGGAAGTTGTATCTATGACCGGGAAAATGCACACGAGTCCATAAACGAACATCGGCTCCCTCTAAATAAGTATGAAGAGCAGGATACAAAGCCTCAATCTGCCCAAATAACTCATTAACCTCTTGAAGTCTATATGCCTGCGCTGCCTTCTTCACTAGTCCGAATGATTCTCCACCTTTGAATTTCAGCAAAATGTTTTTATGCAGATGATATGTGCAAATACCACGAGAAGCATGCGGGTATACCTTCCCAATCGCCTTCGATATTGATCTATGCCTATCTGAGATAATCGCAAGACCTTCATCATCTGGGATTACTCGGCTTAACTGTCTAAAGAACCACTCCCAAGACTCATCATTCTCAGTATCAACAACACCGAAAGCAATAGGAAATATGTTAAAATTTCCATCTTGTGTCGTGGCAATCAGTAAAGTACATTTGTACTTACCTTTTAAATATGTCCCATCCACCACAACTACCTTCCTCATATACTTGAAACCATGTATGCTTGCGCCAAATGCAAGGAAAAGAAACTTGAACCTATTTTCACCATCGACTTCCAGCTTTATAAGTGTCCCTAGATTAGCTCTCCTAATCATGTATAAGTACGTGGGAAGTTCTTCGTACCCATTCTCAGCGCTTCCTCTAACCAATTGCCTTGCATACTTTAATGCTCGATGGGCTTTCCAATACTCTACCTGTGATAATCAAACAGAAAATAAGTCTACCGTCAAACCAAAATAAGTCTACCATCAAACAGAAAATAAGTCTACCATCAAACAGAAAATAAGTCTACCATCAAACAGAAAATAAGTCTACCATCGTTTAAAGTACCTTTATTCTGAAACGTTTCGTTATAGCATCGGCAAGATGACTTGGCAAGACTGTTGGTCCAACACCACCAATGAAATTTTTGTAGAGACGACCTAACACCTGATACGTTGCTTTACGAGCACGGGTTGAACGCTCAGTCACAGAACAAGAGTGGTTTCCATTATAAGTCTTGATATGGAAACTGGGACTGTCTCCAATAGTTGAAGCACGAACCCTCCACGTACATCCTTCCACCCAACAACTAACCGTCAACGACGTTGGAGTTGTGCGTCCGACGTTAAGGTCAAACTTACGTGCAACAGAAATAATCTCCAATCTCTTCTCCAAGTCCTCCTTTGTGGCATAACGTTGCCCAACCGCTAAGTCTACCGACCTCATTTCTAACTTCACGCCATCTGGAATCGATGGTAGACCCTTTTTCTTCGGTGGTAGAGTTTCCGTGGCGGCGTCGTCGTCATCATCTGAAAGTCTACCACGCCTCCCGTATTCATCATCGTCCGAGCTTGCACCGTCTGAATCGTCGCAATAGTCAAATCTACAATCATCATCTTCATCATATTCATCATCTTCATCTATAGTTTCTCCCTTCTTGCATCCACTTCTCTCTCTTTTAAACTGTTTTTTTTCTTTTTCACTAATCTCGACGCATAGATGAATCATTTTCCTCTTATATTGTTGTACAAAACTCTTGAACTGTCTTGAATTTGCAACGAAAATCGATGGTGTATCTAGAGCTAAGCTTGGTAACAGGTAACTCAATTTTACCTCGAAACTTTGTTCATCGACGCCGAAAACCTCATACACCATTCGAAGGAAATTGTTGAACGAGGTTGCATGATCTAACCCAAGAACTCTACCACCTTTTGAGTTGTCAACCCCGAACACCCATCAATTCTTCGAAAAACTCCATCTACCACAGACAAGAACAATTTGTTCCATTCACTCGTTCGAAAAGAACTTTAGAAAACAAGGAAAGTTCAAAAAATCACTTCGCAAAGATCCGACCTATGCGGCTGTAAACCCTAGTTCATCACCATTGTTGCAGGTTTTTTGTGCAAATTTGTCTATTTTTTAAGGGTAAAATCGACATTTCGCGTTCTCTGCAACTAACTCTACCACCTACCAAAATAAGTCTACCACCACTATAGTTTCTTAAACAGAAAGCAAGTCTACCACCAAGTACAATAAGTCTACCGCTATCACAAATAGGTCTACCGTCACTAAGTTCGATAAATAGTCTACCACCACTAAAGTTTCTTAAACAGAAAACAAGTCTACCACCAAGTACAATAAGTCTACCGCTATCACAAATAGGTCTACCGTCACTAAGTTCGAAAATAAGTCTACCACCACTATAAATTCCTAAATAGGAAATACGTCTACCACCAAGTACTATAAGTCTACCGCTATCACAAATAAGTCTACCAAATGTCTAATGTGAAAAAAGTCTATCGTCACTAAGTTTGATAAAAAGTCTACCATCACTAGACATGGGTAAAAACAAATCTACCGCTTCTATCGCTAAAAACGCATAAGTCTACCACCATTGATCCTAAAAAAATAAGTCTACCAGTCAACGGTTGGTTTCGTTGACCGAAAATACAAAATAAGTCTACCGCTAACTATAAGTCTACCACTACTACAATAAGTCTACACAACTAAACACAAAATAAATCTACCACCACGATAAAAAAGTCTACCGCAAACTATAAGTCTACCGCTACTAAAATAAGTCTACTGTCACTATAAATCTACCGTCACTATGACTAAAAATCTACCACCAAAAGAAACAAATCTACCAGTCAAAATAAATCTACCATCGAAGAAAAATAAGTCTACCGTTGAAAATAATTCTACGGAAATAAATCTACCATTGGAAGAATAAGTCTACCGCAAAAAATAAGTCTACCGCTATGGGAAAATAAGTCTACCGCAGAGAAAATAAGTCTACCGTTCGGAAATAAGTCTACCACCAAAGGAGACACAATGAGTCTACCGCTAAAAAATAAGTCTACCGCTCCTCAAATAAGTTTACGGACAAAAAAATAAGTCTACCGCAGAGAAAATAAGTCTACCGTTCGGAAATAAGTCTACCACCAAAGGAGACACAATAAGTCTACCGCTCAAAAATAAGTCTACCGCTCCTCAAATAAGTTTACGGACAAAAAAATAAGTCTACCAGAACTCAAATAAGTCTACCATCACATAGCGCTAGACTTTCTTTTTTTTGCGGGAAATTTTCGCCCCTACGCGGCCCGTTTCATTAATGGCATTTTCGTAAATACGTTTTTTGTTATCAAAGGAAAAAGGGTAAAACGGATTCGAAAATAGTCTCAGTAATTAAAATCTAAGAAGGTTGTTTGAGTCAAAATCTAAGAAGGTTGTTTTAGTCAACCTCCCTTTAGTTAAAGCTCAAACGTATTAGAAAGCTATGAAAATTTTAGATGATAACTAATGCTTGAGAAAATATAAAAAACCGTGTAGACGGTAAAAAGAACAAGACTCTCCCAAACACTATTATCGAGGTTTCAACTTTCTCAATGTTTACCGACGCCGGTGGAGCCGTCGGGATGTCTTGCTCTCTCTTGTTTTTCTTT